>CAHIKZ030004950.1:1010000-1150000 GCA_903632075.3 Acanthosepion pharaonis
GACATTTGCTACATTTGCTTGCCCAAACTTACTTTTGAGTGTCAATGTCAATTCTTAGTTTGTGAACTTTTTTGCCACCTTATTTAATTTGCCTTGCATATCTTGTTTGCTAGCTTGATATTATTTCATTTTTGTCCTGTTCCTTTTTCTTTTTATTGTAAACTTTGTTAATTCTGTTTGTTGGACAGTTCCGTTCTTTTTACATTTGATCATGGCTACTCATTCTACAAGTTTTAATTTCCTCTTTATTTTATTTTCAGCTTCATGATTGTTGGATTACCATTGGGTGGAAAGACTAAAGTACTGGAAGTTCTCAGTGAGGGAATGACCAAACTATCTGAGCAGGGACATAGTGATTATGAAAAAGTGATCTATCGCATCATCAATCCAAAATCCATCACTATGGGACAGTTGTTTGGCCAGTTTGACCCGGTTTCACATGAGGTATGCAAAACAGGTGCTGGACTGAAAAGTGCTCAGCCCAACCTTTCTTCTCAAAATCTGACCAAACATCAGATTCCTTTTTTGTTTTATTCCTTCCTTATTGGGCCAAGAATCTTTCAGCACTCCTCATATAAAAGTTGGTGCTTCTAAAATCAAAATCGTTCAATAATATCAACTATCATCAGTTATCTTAAATGATTTTTCACAAGAAAATAGAAATTTATTGGGTCACAAATTTGTAAGACTTACCACATGAGTGAATATATTTGAATCCCATTTTGATGTTTGTTGAAAGTTTTGTGCAAATATCTACATATGCAGTGAAAGTATGAAGACATCTCTTAACTACAGGAAACATTGTTACTACTGATTAAGTCAGTGTAATGTTGTTCTATTTAAGATAAGGATCTGCAAATTGTCCCCCAGCAATGATTGATTGGACATAATATATGATATTGCTATTTTGAACCTGATTGTTTATAAACACTCATTTTTGTTATCTAGCTTCCATTCTTTGAAGAGTGAAGATGATCTCTACACTAGTCTTGCAGATTATTACGACTATGGTGAGTTTAATCATCAATAGTTGCCCCCCACACACACATTTGTGTCATACTAAGTTAAATTTAGTAAATACCTATGGTAGCCCTCCCTTATGCTTGATGTAGTTGCATGCTGCTCACTCTTGTCAGAGATTGTTATTAAAGCCAAAATAAAAATAAAAAAATGCCAGAGTTTGTGAATGTTGATTTTTCTAGGCAAGTAGGCCCTCCCCACTTAGAAGATTTGTGTTAACATAATCTTTCTTTCTCATTTTCCCCATTCTGCTTTTATACTTTATAATAAGTTTAATGAATGTTATATTTGGTTGTAAGTGATTAACTCTGACACAAACTCAGGCAGAGATAAAGTTGAATTTCTTGCATTTTATAAAATAAACAAAATAAAATTTATACTTTCTCATTTTTGTTTTTGCCACCATCTGTAATTTTGAGAAGCCATTATCATTCCAAGATTTGTTTGGACAATTTCCACAGCTTTCTTCTGCAAAGATACCTTCTATAATTTTAAGAATTCCTATCATTCCAAGAGTTGTTTGAAAAGTTGAAATAATTCTTGTGATTGTTCTACAGAAATACATTGCAGATAATATTTTCTCTGTTTGCCATGTTCATTCAGAATATGGAGGATTATAGTTCTCCACAGCTTCTTGTCATTTGTTGTTCTCCATAATACTTGCTCTTTTATGACCTTTCTTAACCTCTGGGGCACTTTTTCCTCCATCAATTTGCTCAAAATTCTCAAAGTAGGTTTTTTACTGTTTTCCTTCTCTTGCCTTTGTTATGCCCTGTGAGTGTTAAATTCCCCAATCCTTTGCTCATTATGCATCTGAAAAATTTCAGCTGTTTCTTTCTAATTGTTGGCAACAGTTGATTTGTATTTCATATTCTTCTTAAAGTTGGTATCACAAACTAATTTGTTTTTTCTGTATATCTAAATATCTCTAATACATGTATAGAGAACTTGACAAGACATAAAAAATGATACCAAATTTACCTTGGTAGCTCAGTTAGCAACAAAGTTATGACTATTCAAAGTTTGTTAGTTTTCCATCTCTTGTGCTATTGGACCAGAAGTCAATTTCACTAGTGAATAACTGAAGACGCCAGCCTCAGACAAGTTAGAAATCATTATAGATGTAATGTCATATAAGTAGTTTTGAAGTAAAATATATTACTAATGGAATCGGTAATTATTAGATCAGACCAGTTTAAACATTGGGAAAAATTGCATTCTCAAAAACAAAATAGTTAAGACCTGACACAGAAGGGCAATTTTGATTGTTTTATATAATTTTCATTTTACCAGTTACTTTGCAATTTCTTGCTAGGATTTATAGAACAACAGACATGAAGCTAAATATTTTTTCAGTAGTACATCTACAAAAAACAAAAAAGACATTTACATCATATAAAAACAGCCAGGAGCACAATTAGGCAGTATGTCAAAAACAGGTCAAATGTATACCATCCTGAACTTGCCATAAAAAGTATCCATTGTAGGTACATGCCTGAAGCTTTGCTAATTTTAGGGTGAGGAATTCACTAAAAAAAATTCTATGCAAAATTTCCTTTTCTCATACATGTATCTAACTTTGGAAAATTTTGTGAAATTATGCAATTTTTAACTTGTCAAGAGACAGTAATGACTACAAGACATAGAAATTTGTTTTATGAAATGAATTATTGATCAGTTGTTCACACAAATGCTTATTGTAAGGCTTTGAACTCATTTATCTTAAAACTAAAACAAACTGAAATGTATAAAAATACATTTATTGGAAGTGATGATAAAACATACTTCCTGCTGGAATGGTCCGACTACATTTCCTCTTCTAATGGTGATTTTCACTTTTTTTTTATTTGTTTATAAGCCTTTGTTATAGACTATATTCTTAGGAAAATCCATATCCTATCATCTCTTGAAAGCAGTATCATATCAAAGTTCTATCTACAAACAAATGTTGACACCATTTGTGCAATATCATCCAACAAAGGCCATCAAAAATAATATTTTCTACCTTTAGTTGGAACTCAACTTTTAATGACAACACTGGGCTAGGGATGTAATACCAAAATGATTTGGTCAATGTAAAAGTTAGAGTAATAGTAACCTACAAACCATTAGCATTGGATTTTATAACTGAATGTCATTTGAAGTGGTTCTTCTTCATCATAAATGCTAAAGTGTTTTGAATATTCAGATTCACTGAATGTTGCCTTTCCTTCTTTCTTTCTTTTGTTCTCTTAAAAGTTCTATCAGTGAAATGTTGATTTCCTTTATCACAGTCTTTAGCTTTTTCTGCATATATTGCAAGGAATTTGGGGTCTTCTTTAGATTTGCTTCTCTCACTTAAAAGAAAAATACTTATCAGTGTATTCAGTTCATCATCTACTGAATAGAAGATTAAATGTAAATTTTATTAATCACCTAGATTGGGGTCTCTGCATGGAAAGTACTAATACATAAAAAAAAAATAAAAAGGAACAGATACCCACTTAAAAATGATGATGTTACTCTTATCTTCTATAACATTGTTATGAAGTCTTCAGGGGGAAAAAATTACAAAAAGACAACTTCTGTTTGCAAAAGTTGATGAACTATAAAATGTATCATTTTTTTTTTTTTTTTTTTTAAAGAAAATGTAAAAATTATATTTTAACTTCCAAATAGTACCTAGTTCATAGAATTTATAAACAAATAATTATTAAAAAAAAAAAAGAGAAAAGCAAACTGATTACATTTTGAAAATTCCCTAATTACATTTCAAATTTAAATGAACCCATGCAATAAAGTTAAGCTTGAATATATCCAGTTCATTTTTTTATTTTATTATTTCATAAAATGTATCCAAATTTCAATTTAATCTCTAAATCATTAGAATTAGAGAAAATATTGCCAGCCACAAATATAAATGAACTGAATGACCATTTTGTAAAAAAAAAAAAAAATTATTTTTTATTTTTTTATGGACAAAGCATGAATGTGAAATTTAAAAAAACTAAGAATATATCCAGTTTATATATTTATTTTTCTATTTTATAATATGAATTCTATTTCATATTTTTTTAAAGAAAATGTACATAAACAACAGCCAAGGAAAACTGATTCAAGTGTGACAGTTTGAACAAAATACAATAAGTACTTTATAAAGTTTTAAAAGGCATCATAGAAAATATAAGAAAAAAAACCTACTAATATTCATTGATGAAACAAGTTTGATTTAAAATGGGATTCAGCTGACAATGTTCATTCATTCAGTTCACATACAAATTTCAATGCATCGGAACCAAATGGTTGTTCACAAAATGAACACAGTATGCCCTCTTTTTGGTTTGCATCTACCTTGAGTTCTATGGGTTCAGAAATATGTAACCAGCTGATTATTAAAGACGAGATATTATTCTGCAAGAATGTTCAATTTTCTTCTTTTTTTTTTTTTTTCTAGTTTTGAATTTCTATGGTATTTTATCCGTTAAAACTTTTTGTGAAAGACAACTTCAAATGTTATCTTAAGCCCATCAAACTGACACACAACCTTTGAGCTTATTTTGATGTGTGTAGGGACACTCAAACCACAAGTTTTAAAAACAGCACTATGAAATCTAACTTCAAAAATGCAAAAAGTACCAACCCGACTGTCATTGAAATAGTGGCTGTGGTGATATGTAGATTAACATAACTGGAATGCCTAGGTTATATAGCTACTCTGATTAGGAAGAGAAGGAAATCTACTACACATGAGCATTGTGTAGTAACATGAAGGACTTAGGACTTTACAACAATGGCATTACCAATAGAAAAAAACTTTATCATTAGAGAATCCTGATTTCTTGGTGCATGGAAAAGAGTGTTCATGACTAAAGTGAGGACTAAGAAATTAAGAGACAAGAAAGAAACGGGAGAAGAAAATGAAGTTGCCAATCTTTTTTAGGCCACTGCTGGTGTCAAAAGTTATTATGAAAATTTCAACTATTGCTCACCAAATGCAGTTGGAAAGTTCGACTTTTGATGAAATAAGTCGGATAATACAGAAAAATATGCAACCAAAAAAGGTTAGTCATTGCATAGAGAGCAAAATTCATGGCTACGAGACAAGAAGTGGATGAACCAGTTACAAAATTTTTACTTTGTCTAAAAAATGTGTCTTGATATTGTGATTTTGAAAAACTTGGAAAAGAAAGCCAAACAACTAAAGAAGAATTAATTCAGATAAGGTTAACTGACGGACTGCATAATGTGACACATCACAAAACAATTACAGCTAGGAAACATGTCTTTGTCTACCTGCATTTATTCAACAGCTGGAACCAATACAAAAATTTAATAAATCAGAGAACCGACCGGATTTTGTAGAGGTTACTGACATTTACAAGTTGAAGAAAACCGTAACAAAATGCTGATTTTGTGAATATGAACATGACCTGAAGAAAGAGAAATGACCTCCATTTAGAAAAGAGTGTAAAAGTTGTCTCAGATTGAACCATTTTCAAGTGATGTTCAGATTTAAAAAATGGAAGGAATTGGACAAAAACAAAATGAAACAAATATAGGAATTTTTTCATCAGAAAAAAAAAAAAGTTTGTTAAAGACCAGTATAAATGACGTACTATTGGACATGCAAATGGATACCAAAAATAAAGTAACATTGATCCCTAGAAAGTTTTGGGAGCATATTGGAAAACCAAAGCTACATAAGAGCGATATGCAACTATACCAGTTTGATGGGTCAGTTATAAAGACATTGAGATATTTTGATGGTTAGGTAGAATTAAACAAATTGGAAATAATAGCCCATCATTGTTGAAGATTGCAAAAAGAATCACAGACTTACTGGATATGATAGACTCAACATGAATTACACAAAATTAATGAATGTTGTAAAAATAGGAGAAACAGGCACATTAAACTACAAAGCAAGCCTAAAGTTAAAAGAAAATGTTACCCACTCCTACTATGAGGCATGGAAAATACCAGACCATGTTACCATTTGTAGTAGCAAAACTATGGCATTTGGTTGAACAAGACCATCCTGGTGAAAGCAAATAGGCATACTCAATTGTAGCTCTGAGAAAATCAGACAAAGACCTTGGCAATTATAAATAAGAGTGGATCGTAAAGTATGCTCAGATTCATATCTCATACAAAATGTGGAAGTGGCCTCACATTCCTTAGTAGAAATGAAGATTTTTACTAAAATAGATTTACAAACTGCATATCATCAGATACTCATAGATGAAAATTTCAAAGAAATAACAAATGGAGTAATTGTTCTTGGACAGAAAGACGATTCAAATAATTAAGACATGAATTGAGAATGGAGTAGTTTCTTATGATGATTTAGTGATCCCTCCAGAAACACAAAGAAATCTGGTAATAAAAAATGTACATGACAACGTACACTGTGGAATAGTGGCCACACAAAAATGCTGAATTTAGAATCATAGTGGCTGGGATATTCATGACATGTGGAGGAAATATGTTAAAAGATGTCCAAGTTGTAAAAAACTTTAGGTAAAGTAATTACATACTTAAGAATTAGAACCATGGAATTACATTCATATGGTTCATTCATACACATCAAATGTCGTAGGGACTCTTATTAATATTAGTGGACTCTCCCTTTCAGGCTGGTCCCAGGTAATTTGTGTGCCTGACAGAAGTTCTACTGTAAAATTGTAAAGTGATATTCTCTAGAAAAAGAATACCAAAAATGCTGGTATCCAACAACGCCCCAGTGTTTTGTGATGAAGAACTTAATTCCTTGCTAAGGAAAATAGGATATACTCCTTACAAGACCCCCCTCCATATCATCCTCAATCGAATGGGATAGTGGAAAAAATGATACAAACCATAAAGATGAGCTTCAAGGCATGTCCACAAGCAATTACTATAGCCGGAAAAACAAGGCTATATAATTACTCTGATTAGGAAGAGAAAAAACTACTACACATGAGCATTGAGTAGTAGCATGAAGGACTTAGGACTTCACAACAGTAACATCATTTAAAGTGACATCAAATAAAAATTAATCACCACACATGAGAAAGATTAAATTTTGTTTACATATTCATTATCCCCCTTGAGTTTTGTAATCGTAGAGGGGATCCAAATGCAAAAAACCATATTGAATCTCCTCCACAGCAGTCTATCAACAGCAGCCATTAGCAGTTCTGGTATAGTCATACTTGTCCATTGTTTGACATTTGTCCAACCAGTTTTTATATTGGTGTCCTCTTTCCTACATCCCCCTTCAACAGTGCCTTGCATGATTGTTCTGCACAGGCTGTTGTGCTTTGTAACGTGTCCAAACCATGTCATTATTCTCTATTTGATAGTGGCAAGAAGATGTTCCTAATGGCCCACAAAACTTTCAATATATATTAATTTTATCAAAATACCTTAGAAAATAAACAAGATAAAAGTGGTTTAAGTAAAAGGAAATTTTTTGGCAGGTTTTTGCACTGTAAACTAGAGCAGTTTGGGATACCTACTTAAAGCTTTATCATTTTTCATTTACTTTGTCTAATGGTATTCTCAAAATCCATTTCTAGAACCACATCTCAGTCGCCCCCAAGCTTTTTCTTTCTTTGTGACAAAATTGTCTCACTTCCACTGCCATATAAGATGGTAGATATTATATAGCAGTCCAGCACTCTTTGCTTTTAATGTCATTTTGGGTTTCCTTAATGCCTTACACAGTTTCTCAAAAGTATTTTTTACTATACCTATGTGCCTTTTGATTTCTATATCACATTTTCCATTGTTAGTACACTACCAAAATTTGTACACCTACTTGTTTTTGACATCCCTGATGTGTAACTCACATTTTGGGTTGTCCTTTTCACTTATAATCATGCTTTTATTGTATTATAATTAATATCTTTTTACCTCAACAAGTTTGTGTAATTATTATTTCAGTTTTCCTTCTAAATTTGCTGTTATCTCAGTCATCTGTGTAGCATTATATTAAGCTTATATTTGAATAGATCCTCTAATTCTTTTAAATCCTCTAAGGGAGAAAACCTGTCCTTGTTACATTGCACTATTTTGTTGTACCCTCTCAACTCTTCACTATCTCCATGCAAGCAGTTTCTTTCCAATAATGATTGTAAATTATATATCCTTTCTATGTAGATCAAGCTTTTCTAACATTTCAAGAATTTCTTTGTTTTACTTTATTGAATGTTTTTGCAATCTATGAACCTGTAAGTATAGATCTTTCTGCATTTTTATTGCTCATTCTGATCCTGAACATTGCATTTCTTATTCCCAAGTCTTGAACAAAGCTGCATTGTTCTTCCATTATTTCCAGTCTAATTCTGCTAGGATCTTTATTCAGAATCCTAAAAATTGGTGTTTCACTATCACTGATTGTTCAATTGCAAATACATTTCAGATGTCCTCTCTATAATTTTGAGTAGTCTTTATCATTCCAAGATTTGTTCAACCTGTTCATTGCATTCATTTTACTACTGTAGTTTATTGCGTCTTGACTGATTAATTCTACAGTCTTCTTCCAGATATGTATAGTTTTGTATGAAAAGAGAGTTCTTGCTCTTTCTTTCCTTAGTAGTTGTGGTGAACAGTCCCATAGAAGCAAGCGAGCCAGAGTGGCTTGCATCTGGTGCATAGGAAAATAAGGGTTTTACCTCAATGTGCAGCATGTGGCATCGGCAAGTTTGTTCTGTGAAAATGGCATTACTCTCCCATCTAGCCATTCCAGCAGTATATGCGGTAACAAGGGTTTTGTACAGTTTGGCATGCTTCGACCAATAGCAAGTTGTGTGCTGATTGGTTGAACAGGAGGCGGCTATTTAGCTGGGTAACTGAGAATAAAAGCGAAGAACGCTGATTGGTTGGTCGGCCATGGTGTTGGCCTGATAAAAGAGGTCTGAAGCAGTGAGAAGGAAAAAGACAGATTTACATTTTGAAGTGTTCAGAAAGTAAGAACGGTGAATTGAACCAGCAGTATCTTGAATTATACAAGTGATGTCTTAGTAACAGAGACTCATTTAAGCTACAGTAGTGCAACCTAGTAAAATTTTTTTTTTTTTTTTTTTTTTTTTAAGCGTTTCACCCCAAACAAGTCGGGAAACCACTAGGACTCAAGGGGTTACAGAAAATTTGGAGCAAGATCAGATAGGAGTGATAGATGAAAGGATGAGGAAAAAGGGTAGTGGATAGATCAAGGCAACTGGAGATGTTGATTGACATTACATTTGAATAGCTGGAGGTTATAGCTCTCAGGGAAACTGGAATAGGGAAGGAAGTTCCACAGGTGAGAGGTGCGAGACATGAAGCTATTGGAGTAGAAGAGACGGCTACATTTAACAGTTTCGACAGTGAAGGGGTGAGAGCAGGATGCCAGCCTCGTAGGGCGCTTGAACTCATGAAGTCCGGGAATGCAGCTCCTCGGAGCAATTTCCATGAAAGTATTTGTAAAACAAACAGAGAGAGGCAACAGCGCTTCTGTGAGAAAGTGACTGTAGACGAGACACCAGAGCAGGGCCAATTATATCGCATATCCGCCTCTGGAGCCTATCAAGAACCCCGAGGCAAACAGAAGGGGCACCAGACCATATATGGCAGAAATACTCCATGCAAGGGCAAATTGATGATTTGTAGATCTGGAAGATCGATTCCGGGGAGAAAAAGTTCCTTGCACAGGGAGCCAACTTTCCTTGCGGTGGACGAAGCAATTGACTCAATGTATTTGTTCCATCTCAGGTCAGTCGTCAATATGAGACCGAGCAGCTGCAGAGAGTTGCTCTCAAAAAGTTGAGCGTCATCCATTCTAATGGAGGGCAGGGAAGGATCTCTGTGGTGATCAATAGAGAGAAGTTTTGTTTTTGAAGCATTAAAGTTGACCAGCCAATTCCTGCCCTAGTTCACAACCGATTGGAGGTCCTTTTCAAGACGCACGGCCAGGTTAGTTTTGTCAATGACACTAGATTTGTTTTTGAGGCAGGAATAAATTGTGGTGTCATCTGCGTAGATGCCAACTTTGGAATTTATGGCGTCAGGAAGGTCATTTATGTAGATAAGGAATAGAGTGGGGCTTAGGATGGAGCATTGAGGAACACCTGCGTTGGTGGGATAGGAACTAGAGGAGAATCTGTTGAGAACGACCTTCAGTTCACGGTTTGACAGGAATGATTGTATTAGGTCAAACAATCGGCCCATAATGCCATAACCCTGGAGCTTGCGAAGAAGGCCGGCATGCCAAACCCTATCAAATGCTTTGGAGATGCCTAGGGCCATGGCACGAGCTCCCCTGTTATTTTGAAGAGCTCGGTAGACAATTTCAGTGATGGCCGTAAGCACATCAGCTGTAAATCGACAAAGCGGAAGCCATATTGCTTGTCTGAGAGCAGATCATGGGATGTGAGGTGGTTAACCACCTTGGTATTGATTAGGGCTTCGAAGATTTTGCCAAAGAGGGGAAGGAGACTGATAGGACGTTAGTTAGAAGGGTCAGAGGAGTCACAAGAGTTCTTGAAGACAGGAACAATCGAAGAAGACTTCCAGCAGTCAGGAAAACAAGATTCCTTGAGGCAGTAATTGTATAGTTTAGAAAGGGCGAGCGCCAGTTCAGGCACGCATTTCTTCAAGACAATGGCTGGTATCCCATCTCCACCACTAGCCCTGTTGGGGTCTAAATTGGAGATAACACCCAATACCAAAGACGGGGTTATGTGTAACCCACTCAATAGGGTCTCAGTTCTAAGAGGGAAGTCGGGTATGGGTACACCGGAAGAGTTGAGCATCGAGTTGAATGAAAATTTCTGAGCAAAGCATTCAGCCTTGTCGGCAGAGGAGGTCAAGACTTCGAACTGGTTGAACAATGGAGGTATAGAGGGTTTGCATGATAACAAACAAACTCAGTGTATATGCTGACAAAATGTAGAGATCTGGTAAGTTTATTTGCCACTATTTCTTTCCTGTTTACTCATTTACTCAAAATTGATTTTACTTACAGAATTAACCTACTTTTGCAGAGTTAGTCTAGATTTTCTGAATTAATTGTTTTCTATTTGTAATCTGCATCATATTCTTCTCGAATGAGATTAGCATTCAGTTAAGTCAATGAGATTTTGATATAAAATAGAAAACTTATAAAAAAAAAAATACTTATAATTCTATTCTGATGTCTGTCATTCTTGTTTTGTCAACATTTTATTTTGATGAAATAAATTCCTATTGTAGATTCTCTGATATGTTACTCCTGGGTATAATGATAAATTATTCCAAAATATAACTTTAACAAAACTACAACATAAAACATGCATATATATCACTGCCTACTAGTAAATGTGTCCACACAAAAATATGCACAAAAAACTGAGTATCATCTACCATGTACTCACTTGTGAAAGCAGAATAACATAGATCATATTTTTATTGCTTCTTGCTTTCCCAAGAAAATTAAATTTCAGCATTAAGTGACCCATAAGGAGTTGATATGCCGATAAACAAATAAAACAAACTCTGATGTGTGTTTGGTAATTTGCTAAATGAAATTGTCTCTTACAAATTACTGGAGCCTAAACAAACTGTGCTGTTGTACAAAACTACAATGAGCAATTGGCTTGTTTGAATAAGAAGAAATTGTATCAGAAAAGATTATTTTTCTAGATAAAACAAAATTGACAGTTTACTTATGTGATATTGGCCATGCTCATGAGAGAAACCCAAGAAAGATCTTCCATATGCAACATATTCTTCAGATCCCTCACTTTTGGAATATCATTTTTTGTTACTCTATACAAAATTCCTTGTCTGGTCAGTGATTCTAAATATTCCTTAAAGAATTCATCAATCCAAAATCAGGATTATTCTTTTATGATAGAATACATAATCTACAAAAATACTTTGATGACTGCTATTAAAGTGTATTATAATAATAATAATTCAATTCCAGTTTTAGAACAATCTATGCTTAAACAATTAATGTAAAACACTGTCCCTGAATAGAAAACATTGTTGATATATAGTCTTCCTTGTTCAGTGTGTGACAAAAAGTGGGAACAAAAAAAGAGTCCAGTGAAATTTCACATTGAAGAACAATTTATCTTATCACGGTTGAAGAACTGTGTAAACTTTATGAATATTTCATGAGGAATAAAGTACAAGAATGTTAAAAGCTTCGAAAAGAAAAGGAAACACTGAGTAAGAAGAGAATTAACAATAAAGTTTGTATAAACAAAGCATTTGTAATTTTGAGATAAATCCAGAGCATTTCAAGATTTCTTCACATTATTGATCTCCTTTTCTTGCTTTTGTTGATACCACTTGCATTTAATTTTTATTTATTTTTGAGGTGGTGAGGCCAACATTTAAACATGTTGCCAAGCAAACCTGAAGGTTACATTATGAATTGGGTAAAAATTTATGGCAATAAAAACCACAAAAATGTATGAGATCAAATATCCAAAGAACTCTTGGAATCAACAATGTAGGTTTAAACATCTATCTATATTTCTGTGATGTGGTATTCTAATTATTTACACTATTTACATGGTTCGGACTGTTGTCCTCATCTTTATTGCCATATTCACAATGTTTTGATTGTTGTATGCTCTGGCCTTATTCAGATGATAGAAGTCTTGAACCAGACTCTTTATTTTGTCCTCCAGGGTAGATTATTCTAGTTCTGCATGCCATGCCTCTTGAACAAAAATTTGGTGAGTTGAGTTAACTGATACTGGTATATTCGGAAGAGGTTGGACGAATAATCTGTCAATTTATATATAATTAAAAATTAATTGTTTCCAATTGGAGTAGGAATGACTTTATTCTTCAAATTAAAGAATTTTCACAGTATTGTACTAACAAAAGTTATGCTGGTTTTGCTGTTTTACAGTCACAAACACACAGAAATCAGATCATCATTTTATAGATTTGAGAAATTTTCATATTTTTTTTTTTTTTTTTTTCTTTCAGTGGTCAGATGGAGTAGTTGCCAATACATTTCGTGAATTTGCCTCAGCAGATAATCCAGATCGTAAATGGGTGGTCTTTGATGGTCCCATTGATGCACTATGGATTGAGAATATGAACACAGTACTGGATGACAACAAGAAGCTGTGTTTGATGAGTGGAGAAATCATCCAGATGTCCTCAACAATGAGCCTTATATTTGAAACAATGGATCTTGCCCAAGCCTCAGTAAGAGAAATAGGGATAAACAAACTATATTTGACAGCTTACATTTTCTTTTTTCTTTTTTTTCTTTTTTACTATTACTTGTCTTAATTGATCAGATTTTGTATCTATACATGCCCAAAACCTTGGTGTTTGACTTCCTATCCATAATGGCATTGTATTGGGTACAGTGTAATATTTAAACCTTTTTTTTTTCTTAATTGTGTTTTCTAAGTCAGTACATGTGTTACCTAAGAAAATTTGTATTTGAGATAATGTACCTAACTTGTTACACTAGTAGGTAAGATATTTGTATAAATAAAAAAACCCACAATGACTCGGAGTACCTTGAATGATTATTTTGAAAAATGAATCTTCTATGGAATTTAGAAGTCTCATTAAATATCCACATTGTTTTGTTATATTTATCATTATACAGTCAGAGGCACTATAATTAAGAACCAATCACAGCTGAGATACAAATGAATTAAACATGTTGTAACTCATGACACTAGCATTGACAGTAAAAAATCTAATTCATGAAAATATATATCCTTTCAAAAACTAAAGATAATTAAATTGTAGGTATTGTTAGGATAGTGTTTGTTTCTCTTCATTGTTGATGCTGTTACAATAAAGAGAGAGGTCTTCTTTTTTTCTTGGTTTTTGATGTTACACATAAAGAAAGAGGTCTTTTTTTTTGATTTTTGCTTCCTTTTTTAAAGAAACAAGATAGCAACACAGAATGATTATGAATATATCAACCAGACTGGTTTATTCCAAAACAATAACATTCACCATGTGCACCACCACCCATATATCTTATATGATCATAATTTAAAATCTTCCCTGCTGAAATTTATGCTTTATCAGCTAACTAGTATATGTTGCCACATTCAATTGCCTCACTCTCAACCAGTGCTAGATGTAGACTATCTGGATTTCATCTCAAGCAAAGAAAACCATTTTACACCAAATTAATAAATGCTGTCTCCTTCAATTTCCTTACTCTCCAGCAGTGTTTCTAGTCAACTGTCTAGATTTTATGGATTTTCTACCTGAAAAAAGGCTGTTTAATGGATCCACTGAAATGAGGCAATAACATCAGCAATGCACAAAAAATGATTTTGGTTGTCATCTGAACAAAGCTTGAAGTTCAAATTGTATGAATTTACATCCTTCTCCTCCTATGGATATTTTGGAACTCCTTTAGGCTTGAATGTCTAATAAAAGGTCAGGTCAGATATCATTTTTAGTAATGATATGGAACCCAGTACAATCTGTCAGCTGTTTGTTACTTGGAAAGGAGATGGATGTGATAAAGTAATCAGGAGTAATCTCCTTTATTTTACAGTTACATCCCTTTTTGAGAACTCTTTCATTTGTAGAGGAATATAGTCACTACGTTTGTATCAATTATTCTAAGCAGAATAAAGCTTCCTTAAGCCTTCTCTTGCTCTCCTTTGTTATTACAATGGCCACTTCCGAGTAACATGCACATTGTCCCCAGGACTGTCATAAAAGAAAATTACTTGGCATGTCAACTTGATTATCTAACTGGTCATGTTATAGATTGTACCATGGCTGAGCCAATTCTGGCCAGTGACTGTGTTGTGTCTCAATTAAGGACTGATCAGGCTCGATTATTAGAAGCTTCTAATACACCTATTGATTCTGATTTCATAATCAAATTATAAACACATTAAAATCTGAAATTCAAGCTGTGTTTAATATCATCATAGTGAGCAAAGTTATTCACTTACCTACTGAGCCATCAGACACATTTGGGGTTGACACAAGACAGAAATGGCAAAGGACTTCTACATTTCAGCTGTGGTCAATTTAATGGATACAAAGTATATAGATAGAACAAGTCAACAGCTCAGCTAAAAGTTGACTTTACTGAAAATCCAAATGTTTGCTTTGGAATTTGGTGGTTTCAACCTCAGAAGCTGCAGGTCTCCTATAACAAGATGGAATTTAGCCAAATGCTGTTGCATCTCCCATGGTTTGGCTGATCAAAATCTGGGATTCAATAGGACTGCAGTCCCTATCATTTGTCATTTCACAAAGACCAGTAAGGCAAGTATCAAATGGACAAACAGGATTTCTCTCTCACTATCCCTGGAATGTTCCAACCTTGAAATCTATGGAAACGGACACCCTCATAATGTACATCCAACCTGCATAAAATCTTAATGTTGTGTATCTTTGTCAGGTTTGCCTATCCTCTCAAATTACATTATAGACAACAATATCTGCAGATGAATTTGGAGAGGTTTGTTTTTTTTATTTAAAAACTTAGAAAAGTATAATGCCCAGTTGGTGTTAATAAAACAGTCTAAAAACTAAACTTTATGAACAATTTTTAGATGAGTTACCCATTTCAACAGCAGTTCAAAATATTGATTGTCTTCTTTTACTGATACAACATTTTGGTTGATCTATTCTACAGCCCTTTCTGAAAAGAGAGTTGGGAACTCTTTTACTATTGGCAGCCATTTACTGTTGTTACTCAACACAAGAAAAAGGACCCTTGTTTTTCATACAGATTTTCTGACATAAATTGGATTTGCTGAAAGTCTTGGGAAACAACATTTATAAAAGATGCAATACTGAATTGTTATCGTTCCTTTTCCATTTTACAACCATGCTAATGTAACAGCTGCAGTCGATATTGTAAAAGGCTTTTTTTTTCCTGGATTGTTGCCTATTTATTGACATAAATCTGTTCCAACTCTATTGATGTCTAATAATCAGATCTTCACCACCAAAAGAAACCTCATGAATAAATTATTTCATGTCTGAAAATACTCAGTGGAAAAAGATGTTTTTTTTTTTCCATAATCAAAATATAATCCATGTTTGTATTTTGGGAAAGTCATTTTAGACAGGAGTAGCTGTTATTCACTGGAAATTGTTATTAACCTGATAAGAGATTGGCATGAGTTGCCAGATTTAATGAATCTCTTTTTGTTTCTGAATTATTCCATTACAGATGCATTAAGTCAGGTTAATAATCCATGCTAACCTTGCATAGTTGATAGAATAAAGGCTACAAAGGGAGACTATTCAATGATTTTTAAACTTGCCTTACTTTGTTTCCATTGCTTAATTAAGTTCCCATGTTATACAGAAGACAATCAATAAAAGAAATAAAAAAAGCAGCCTCGCTATGCACTTGTTGGCTTGGAGTTTGATAGCAAATGGTCATAACTGTTCCAGGAAATTTTGAAAGTAAATTTTTAATCATAGATTAGACTTTTGTATTAGTCTAACATTTTAAAATGTTAAAGCCTTGGATTGATGATTACAAGGTTCACCAAACATTCCTAGTCATGTGCCTAGATAGCACTAACCTTTCTAAAAACTTCTCTAGATTAATACAAAGAATATTCCTCACTGTCTTCTATTTGTCTTTTATTTCACAATTTAATAAAGGACCAAAGATTCTGGTTTATAATTTTCTAATTGTTGATTAAAGTTTATTTTGTCTTTTCTGTCTGTCCATTGAATGTAGGTGAGAAATTCTTTCTCTAGTGTTTATAAAGTTATAAGAAACAAAAAAAGAAAAAATTACGAACTGTGTGTGTTTGTGAAATACCTTTTATACATTTTTGTCTGCTTCCAAGAGAGACCAAATTAAAAGTTTTGAAAATCTGTGATGCATGAACAAAGATTGAAAATTCCTTTCTGGGACAAGCTATTGTTGCTATTGTAGCAGAGACATACCTCAGCGACCCAAAGGGGCCAGAGTTGCATGTATGTTTTGCAATTGTGTGTGGAGACGGCAAATTGGCAAGCTTTGGACTGAAGGTGAATCGGGCAGCACTTCATGTGGACAGAAGTGGTGGTGTTGTTTGTAGACATTTCATTGACTGGATTTGGGTGCTCACTGGCTGAGCGATGGCTTGATCAGGTGCATAAAACATGGTATGCTAATTCAAGTGGAGGTACATTTCTAACGAGTTACATACTTGAGATTGAGGAACAGAGATAATTGTGAAATTGATTTGCCTACTGGACTTGTATATAGTTTTTTTTTTATTTGTGTGTGCTGCTGACCAATTCTCGCACAGCTGTTATACATTATACTTCCTGATTTATTACAACTGATAAACTTGTTACTTCTACAGTAAAATAATTTCAAATGCATTTCTATATATGTTTTAGCAATATTTTGTCCCTATATGCATACCCATTGGATTAAATTAAAGTTTTGATATATTTCTCTTGTAAATGCTAACCTCTGATAGAAAAAAAGGTTGCATAAACAGATCACAATATATCTTAATTATACAAAGTCTTAAAATTTCCTTTGTCCTGTTTTTGTTTGTTTTGATTAATTTCTTTTTTGCCATTCAAGATAAACATCAAAATATCATGAAAAATCCTCTAATTCTAAATCTATAAAATGATTTTCTTAATTAGATCTAAATTATATTCAGATCTAATTCGTAAATCTTAATTCAGATCTAAATTAAAGACTTTCTTAAATTCATAAAATGTTTAAATGAAAGAAAGTATATTTCCAAAGAAAATGATTTTATCAATAAAAGTTAATAAAATAAAACAAAAATCAGAAGATGAATAAGTTAATTTTGTGTACCAGTCAGTCCATGCTTTTTGGCTAAGACAAACTGAAGATGGAACTACAAATTAAGAAAATAATTTACAATGTATTTAGTAAATTTGACCTTGATGAAGGCTTGAGATCTGTCTTGTATTCAACAAGCACATTGTTTATTGATATAAACAATAATATTTGATTAATATGGATTATACTAAGTATGAATATGTGTTAAAAGTTTTAATTAATTTTGTAGTTCTATAGCTGAAGTGATCTTATCTGTCATGAACAGACTTTATGGTGAAGAACAAAGATTAATGTTTCAAAGTGCCTCCTTGTTTCTGGTGCTCCAGAAAACATGGTCTCTTTGAAAAGGACCTTCTTCACTTGGGGAAATCCATTACTGCCAACTAGATAATCTGCCAATTGACAGTCATTGTGATAGACTTCTTTTCTGAAGCAAAATATAAAGCAAGAGGAAATCCATAGCAGGAAACCAGAAATACCTCCAATTGCCAAACCTCCTGCAGTGTAATATAGCAACAATTCTAAGTAGAAGCTTTATTTTACTAATTCAGCTTTATTGCTGAAAGCATTAATTTTATTATAGTGAATGGTTACAAGCAAGCTGCGAGATGGGATGTGCTTATTTTATTACTACATGCAGCCATCTGTAGAAAAACCTGTTCTGCCTCGTTTGCCATCAATGGACCTGCAACGGATATTAAGAAAAACTCATAAATTTAACCTATAATGATACTAGCTGCATTGATACAATTCAATAAGCTAACCTAGTGACTACTGAAAGATCTTGTATTTCTAAGTTAGTTTTCAAGATGAAGTAGTATGACAAACTTCTTGATCAATATATGATAAACTATCAACAAAGGTTCTTGAAGGTACAACACAGATTTATATTATTGATATTTGTTTTAGATTACCAATTATTTACAAGTAGTAAATAATGATTAATCTTTATGACTGAGGCTACAAGTTGCTCCCCCCCTAGTCCTTCTTAATGTGCAAGAATTTCAACCAAATAAAAAGGAAAATAACCCAAGGACAGGTTGACCATCAAGTTTTTTTTTTTTCCGAAAAGTTTGTCATAAATATTCAATTTATTCTTACAGTATTAGGTCATCATGTTCTATGTGCTGTGTACATCTAGAGCGTGGGCACTTGTATCTCTCCATAACTTCTTGTCATTTGTAGCTCTTAGTAAATTTTGTCTTGTTGCTATCTCTCCTTATCCTTGCTGTCAAACAGATACACAAGCTCATTAGTTATGTTATGTGCTGCTTTCTTCTGTCTCTCTTGCATTCTACATGTCCTTGTTGTATAGAAAGACAACTGGCCTTCTTTACACTAATTATTGAACATAGACTTGTACATTCACTATGAGTAAGACATCTGCTCCTAGGAATGGTGGTCGCAAGGCATGGCATTTACTTGTACACATTGCCATACTGAACTACGATATTCGCTATTGTATTATTAATCGATGTCTCTCATGTGATT
This sequence comes from Acanthosepion pharaonis, assembly GCA_903632075.3. NCBI lineage: Eukaryota > Metazoa > Mollusca > Cephalopoda > Sepiida > Sepiidae > Acanthosepion > Acanthosepion pharaonis. Next base: position 1,029,241 of record CAHIKZ030004950.1, read on the forward strand.
AAACCTATTCTTCACTAATCTTTTGTTTCTGTGTTTTCCCTTGAAATATTATTAAGTAGAAACTACAAGAATTATAACAGTCCTGTTAGTACCAGATTCTCCAAGCACTCTTTCCTTGTTAAGTTCCCCAGAAATTTCAGTTGTCTCTGTCTTTTTGTTTCCAATTTCCTTAAAATTTTTTGTGCTTGTTTTCTTAAGCAGTGATATGAAAATGGATTCACTTATGTCTTCCGGTATATCACCCCTGTCATATATATCATTTATTATTTTTGCAATTTTGTTATCACCAAAATTGCCTAAGTCTGCCAACATCTCTATTCCATCAAAGCCTGCTTCTTTATTTCTGTTCAATTTGGCTACCGGTGCTGATTTCTATTCAGACTTTAATATTTCTGGTCCAGCCATATTTTTGTGCATTGTGTGTTTTCTTGTTATGGAAGAAGTCTCTGATGTGTTCATTCCTTCTTTTGAAGTATTTTTTTTCTTTCTCTATTATCAGCATTCCCTCTTTTGATTTTATAATATAATAATTATTTTAAGAATTTTTTTTTTCTTCTTGTCAGCCAGCAACAGTGAGTCGATGTGGTATGATCTACATGGAACCATCCAGTCTTGGCTGGGAGCCTTTTGTTATCTCTTGGATAAATGCCTTGCCAGAGGTATTGGAACCTGAAAAGGAATTCATCAAAGCTCTACTTGACTGGTTGCTTGATCCGTGCATTGATTTTGTTCATAAAAAATGCAAAGTAAGACCAACATTTTCTGTTGTTTTACAATTAGACAATCTCAACACACTTCAGCTGATAGTAATTTTTATCCTTTACTCATAGATACATAAACTATCAAGCATCAATAAAATAAAAAAGCAATGTTTGTGCCCCAAAAAAAATAATGCTGTGTCAAAAGGATGGTTATATCCTTGACACTGCTATTACTGTATACACTGTTGACAATGGAAAATAGATATAGTATATTATCTAATAATAGATAAATTTTCTTGTTTTCGTAGTTATTTATAAAATGGTAAATAATAAATATTGCATTGTAGTTGGCTTACATATTTTGATAATTTTGTAATTTCTTATAAATTTTTGAATAAAGCAAATTATTTTCAAATTTATTTCTTTATAAAATGATAAATAATCTTTATAAAAGGTAAATAATAAATATTGCATTGTATTTGACAAATTTTTATAAAAGAATTCTTGTAAATAACCATTGCCGAGGAAGTCAAAAGTGTATACAGTAATATTGGTGTCAAAGGCGTAACCATCCTTTTGACATACCAACTTTTTTGTGGGTACAAAGGTTAAACATTATCAGAAAAAATCTCAGTCTTATTCATTAGTTTCAAAAATTAAAGTTATCAATGATAAAAATGTTTTTAAAGTCAGTTTTTAAAATGTTGTTGAAGTCAGGTCAAGTTTCCTGACTGTGACATTCATCTCTTAAACTTGTAAGCAAAATCTCATATTCAAATGAAGATCAATGTTATTTTGAAATTTGAAGAAAATCTTGAAAATTATAAGACCTTTGTTATTAATGGTTGACAAGATTATCTTTATTTTTGTGGCTTTTATCTCATTGCTCTCTCTACATTTTGAAACTGATAAACTGCATGGATCAGAAATAATGAAAAAAAGCTTCCAATATGACGAGTCGCTTATGCTTAGAAGCTTACCTCACTCACAGATGTCATTGTAGTTGACTCATATAACAACAGTCTTCATGATCTAATATGATGTTGAGTCAAGCTTATGATCCAAAGAGAATGAGATGTAGAGATGTCCTTTGCTTTATTAGTGAAAGCGGAAGTTTTCATTTCATTGCTACGTGACTTTTCAGTTTGAGACTGTTGCTGCAAAATTCACATGTGCCAGAATTGAGTCCTTATTACACCCTGCCAATTTGCTCAGCCTCTCTCCTCTGGGTGGTTAGCATTTTTGCCCAGGCCTCAAAGCCCTATCTTACAGATGGTATCCAAATGAAAACTCCTGTGATGAATTTATTGGTGATTTGAATTTAAAAAAAAAAAAGATTCTTTAGGAAGGTAATCAACAACTTGTCAAGATGGAAGAAATGTAATGGAATCTGAAGATAGATTCTAATAGAATAAATAAATTCAAAAAAGAAATTTCATCAAAGAGCAATGATAAAAAGCATTTCATCAATTTCTTTAATCCATAGTGACTATCAGCAATAAGTCATTACTTGATTCTTTCAGTATCTTCTTATCCTGTCAATATTTGCAGATAATATTGGCAAACAACATATTTACTTTCTCATTTGCTTTTTTAATCTTTCTAATAAAACCTTTCCCAGTCAAACATTTCAGTCGACACATGCATACAAGAAAACTAGTCAACTAGTTTTCTATGTAATCAAATGTCCAATTTTCTTTCTAAATCATTTTATATCTCTCTTATTATTGAAAGCAGTAAAAAAAAAAAAAAAGAAACATTCTAATTTGAAAAAGAATCTGTGTTCTGTGTGCTATCAAAAAAAAGAAATCCAAATCCTTGGAATTATGACTTTCCACTTATGATTTTTTTTTTTTTAATCTTAGTTTCCCTATTGCTATTTTCCACATTTTTACCCTCTCCTTTTTTCCCTCTTTTTTGTTTCTCAGGAATATGTTCCTTCAAGTTCAATTTGTCTGGTGGTCTCCCTTATGCATCTCATTGACATGTTACTGTTCAATGCTGTGCACAAAGAAGTTACTGACAGCAAACATATCAGAATTTATGTCCAGGTAAAATTGTCTTTGATTCTTTGTATTTTTCTTATTTTATTCCAAACCACAAAGGATATGGTTAAAATTTGATCTTCCTGTTTTCTGTTTAGTTGTTTATAGAAAAAAAAACAATTGAGATTATGGTATTATTATTGTTATATAGCAATAAAGTGTTGCTGCCAACATCACCAGTGAGCAAACACAGATGATCTCATTATTGAATTAAGTAGACCACATGACCATAGAGGAAACGCATAAGTAGAAAGTCATGTAGCGTTTAATTGATTGCTATTTTTAGTCAATCCTTGTCGGATCCCTATTTCTACTCTATCCTCTATTACTATGTGGATCGCTATTCTCTACTCTATACACTATTTTGCTGTACTGATCATTATATGGATTACTATTCTAGCGAGTATTATCAAGCAAGTACTATTAGCCCAAGTGATATTTGAAGGTGTCTGACACCAGCATTATTCAATGGCATACTATAATTGTATCTGTTATTACAAGTTTCTACTACAATGAGCATTACAAAAGTGATGACGAGTATTCATTTGCATTACAAAAGTGGCAACGTGTGTTTGTTGACATCACAAAAATTACTAATATTATTATGATGATGCTATGTGCTTTAATTTTTTTAAACTAGAGACTTGAATACACAGTGTAAAACTGCTTTTTGTTGTTTGGTTTTTGTTAATAAAAGATGCTGGAAAATTTTGCACTGACCTAATATTCCTTTATATAGACAAAAAGTTGCAAACAGCTTCATTTAAAAAAATTCCATGCACCGAAATAGTTAAGTTTCTGACATTGAAAACTATCTTCTTTTATGCATCATTCCCTTTTATGATGTATGCAATTATGGCTTTCCACAACTTCCTACTCTTTGTAACATTAAGCAATAGTTGTCTGTAATAGACGTGACAGTGACTTACCAGGAGCAAAACGAATTTGCTGCCTCGCATGTCGAACCATTCTCTGAGAGTCGGTCGTGCATGCGTACACCTACTGCCATTTTTATGCAGCAGGCTTATTTGCATAAGAGAACAACGCTACCTGTTAAAAACCAGACGAGTGGACGTTTGGGACCACTGCTCTTCTAGGCTTCAGTGAGACAGACGTATTGCTGAAAGAAAGCGACATCAATTTCTGGACACCTGACATTGTCCCCCGTTACTATCCCTCCCATTACCTGTTCTGTCATTGTTTTACACAAAGCTTTTAAAGATAGGTGACTTGATGTCTTGCTTTTCCTCTTTTATTGCCTTCAATATATTATGTGAGGATGATCAAATTCTTCAAGCCACTCATCATGAGTCCAAGTAATTTTGACTGTGTCTTTCTAAATATAAGCATCATTTTTATTTCCATTTTCCTTAAAACTTCCTTAATGTTCTGACCATATTATTCTCAGCATTCTTCTGTAGAACAACATCTCTATTGTCTGAAGTCTCCAGAAATTGTCCAAAAATTACTACCATATAGAAAGATTGATATTACATAGTAGTTCAACACTCTTTTCTTTGTTTCTCATGAAATTTTCCTGTTTCTTAATACTTTGTTTAGCTTTTGGTAAGCATCTTTCATTATTCTAATATGCTTTCAGATTTCTATGTCACATTTTCCATCGTCTGTTATAACATTTCCCAAATAGCTAAATTTCTGTATTGCTTGGTTTTGATGTCTCCAGTTCATTATTCACATCTTGGACTGTTCCTTTTGCTAACAACCATCTTATAAATACTATGGTTCTTTCTTCCTGCTTTTCTGCACTGCTTTGTCTAGAAGAACCTGCAGTTTTCTTTCTGTGTTTGCCATTAACACAATGTCATCTGTATATCTTTTGTTGTGGCGGACATGAGACAGAACCTGGGACGAGCACAACTGGTCGCGACTTGCCTTGTCCCCGCCAAAAAAGAGCCCGTATTTGCTTAGCATGTAAAGCTACTGCAGTTGAAATGAGGGAGAGAAAAAAAAGCACTTACCGCTCTGACGTAATCCATCCTCGGCCAGATAATGTAAAAGAATGAGGGGGGACTGGCATCGCATTTTTATCCAATAACGATGCAATGCATTATGGGACATGGACGCAATGCATTATGGGACATGGACGCAATGAATTATGGGATCACAGGAAGACGCAAGGGATTATGGGTACATGAACAACTATAAAAACAACTACTTTTTTCCAAGTCGGCGAGTTCTTGAGGGACGTTCACGGTTGACGGCTAGAACGGGCAGTTAGTGTGATTTGGAGACAGAACTCAGGAAGGAACGACTCAAGTTTGAAATACCAGTTGGGAGAGCTTGAATTTACTCGCTGGTTACTGTTTTTCTTCATTCGCCTCAAGCTATTTCGGCGTATTGATTCTTCAAAATGGAAGGCAAAGTCTTTGACGTCCGTTTGATTCAGAATTCAGCGGCGCCCCAACGGATATGCCCATTGTTGAATGGATAGAAAATGTGGAATTGGTCTGCGAACTTTGTGCCATGGACAAGATCGAGCGATCTTGCCTTTACGACTTCGAGGCGGTGCCTCGCTGTATATAGACAACTCAGTGGAGAGCAGAGGGCAGACGCGAACAAATTAAACGGGCCCTTATGACTGCATATGCGACTGACAAATTTAATGCGTTCGACCAATTTATGGGACGGCGTCTTCGCCCAGGGGAAACTGTGGATGAATTCCTGGCTGAAATGCATCGTTTGGCGTGGCTAGTAGGAGAACCGCTACCTGATCGGTGGATGGCATGTGCATTTGTGTCAGGACTGCCACATCATGTTAGGCAGCTTCTCAAAGCTTCTTCCAGGATGGACGACATGAATCTAGAACAGATTCTGACCCGAGCAAGGGCTATTATGACGGATGACGAAGGGTGCCAGGTATTGGCCGCCACATCCATAGAGCCAACGCGCTCAGAAGCTGAGGTTCCCCCTGCCAAACCTGTTAGCAGAACGATTACCTGCTACAAGTGCTCTGGACCCAACCATATGGCGAAGAATTGTACACAAGGACGTCAGGAGAGGTCAAACAGAACGCAGAGGTCTGGTCGCGACAAGCGGTGTTTTTCGATGTAACGGCATCGGACACATTTCCTCAGAATGCCAGGGAAACGCCCAGGGGAGAAGGCGTCAGCGCCAGCCTTCTCCCGAACAACAAGTAAAACCCGAAGCTACCCACCGTACAAGTATTTGTAGATGGAGTAGAGTGCACAGCTCTAGTGGATTCGGGATGCTCACAGACTCTGGTGAGCAAGACTGTGTGTCGCTGCTGGAAGCAGGAAGAGGTGGGAGTGTTGACTGCCGATGGGAAGACCCTGAAGTGCCGTGGATACGGTAAAAATTAAGTTGGGCGCCGAGCATATTCAGCCCGTGACTGTTGAGGTTCTGGTCGTGGAAGGGCAGTTGCTAGGATTCGATCTTCTTCTCGGGATTGATGCAATCAAAGTGCTCGGAGGTGTTTACTTGACCGAATCAGGCGAAGCTCGTTTCGAAACTTGAACACATGTGCCGCCATTGTTATCAACAAGCCTGACTTTAGAGTGACGTTTAACCCGAGCACAAAAACGTGGACTGCATTGTGGAAGTGGGCGAGTGGTTATTCACCCAGCAAGTTGGTTAATAAAGTACAGGAGTACACAGTACCTGGCCACGTCCGGGATGCATACGATGAAGAACTAGCACGGTGGTAGCGAGACGGATGGCTACTGCCATATCCTGAGAAAGAGCTTGGCCCACCCAAGGGATTAATTCCTTTAATGGCGGTCGTACAAGAACACAAACAGAAGGTCCGACCGGTACTTGACTATCGGAGTTGAACGGCTTTGTAGACGCATTCACGGCTGACGCAGAGGTGTGTGCGCAGAAATTACGAGAATGGCGACGACAAGGAGCTGACGTATCGCTGTTGGATTTGAGAAATGCGTACCTACAGATTCACATTGACAAATCGCTATGGCCGTTTCAAACAGTGGTCATTAAGGGCAAGCGTTTTTTGCCTTTACGCGTTTGGGTTTTGGCCTGAATGTGGCACCTCTTGTCATGAAGTCAGTGATTGACATGATAACGTCCCAGGATCAGGACATTAAGAGTGCCACGTCGGCATACGTCGACAATATCTTCATAAATGAAGGCCTAGTTTCTGCAGCGCGTGTAAGACAGCACTTTGCAGATTACGGGCTAGTCTGTAAAGATCCGGAGCGATTGAGAGACGGAACTAAGGTCCTGGGTCTGCAAGTCTGGGAAGAAAGCAACTCCCTTCGATGGAAGCGGGGAGGTCAAGTTCCAGAAATTGCTCAAAAGGTGACCCGCTTGGCGTATTTTTCCTTGTGCGGGAAACTTGTGGGTCATTTCCCTGTGTGCGGTTATTTAGGGTGGCAACTGCATTTATTAAGCGTTATGCAAGCACACTAACCAAAGGATGGGACGACGAGATAAAGGATGCCCCTCTTGGACGTATGCTGGAGGAAACAGTGGCCAGAGTGCGGGAATCAGATCCTGTCGGCGGAGACTGGTGTGTGAACGGCAATGAAATGACAGTTTGGGTGGATGCAAGCTCCGGGCCACGGGAGTAGCACTAGAGGTGAATGGGAGCGTCGTGGAAGATGCTTGCTGGTTGCGTCCAACCAATGATGCCAAACACATTAATCTTGCTGAGCTTGATGCGGTGATCAAGGGCGTGAATCTTGCCCTGCAGTGGCAGGCACCAGTTATGCATGTGGTCACCAATTCAGCATGTGTGCATCGGTGGGTGTCTGACACCCTGACAGGAAGGACGCGCGCGTGAACACGAAGGCAGCGGGTGAAATGCTGATGAGGCGGCGCTTAGAGACACTGCGAAGCTTTGGTGGAGGAGTACGCACTGACTATGACTGTGACGTTGGTGAAATCTTGTCAGAACTGCGCTGACAGCCTCACCAGAGTGCTGCAACGCTGGTTGGAGATGCACAAGATAGGAGGAGAACTGGTGCAAGTGAGTTGTGTCACTGCAACGAGCCAGTTGAGCAAACGTCAGGTGACCCACATCCACCAGCAGAGTGGGCACCCAGGTGTTAAAAGAACAATGTACTTTGCTGGGACTGTAGATCCAACGGTGTCTAAAAGGAACTGGTAAAATCTGTCGTTAGAACCTGTGAAGCCTGCCAATCGATCAATCCAGCACCAGTGCATTGGAAGAAAGGAAATTTGAGTGTGAGAAAAAACTGGAGCAGGTTAGCAATGGACGTAACCCATTGCAATGGTAGCCATTTTCTTACGCTCATTGACTGTGGTCCCTCCCGTTTTGCAGTATGGCGGCCACTGAGACGGCAAGACTCTGCTGGTGTCATTTGTCAGCTAGAGACAGTCTTCTCTGAACGAGGCCCGCCGACCGAAATACTGACTGACAATGACACCACGTTCACTTGCAGACAATTTAGGGAATTTGTAAACAGCTGGGGCGTGCATTTGAGGTTCCGGTGCGCTTACGTGCCGTCTGGAAATGGCATTGTGGAACGCAACCACAGAAGCGTCAAAACCATAGCGGCCAGGAAAAATTGTTCAGTCTTGGAAGCGGTTTACTGGCATAACGTCACCCCTAAGGACAACCTTTCACCTTCCACGGCACCGGCTGATGTACTGCACATACCACGTCCGGGTGAGAGGCATCGACGCGACGCCCCGCCTGAATCACAAATAACCGAAGGGAATACAAGGAAGGGACATTGTCTGGGTTAAGACTCCACGTGGTAAATGCATGACCAAATTTGGAACCGGACGTGTGACCGAGGTGGTGAGTCAGCAGTCAGTGCGGGTCGATGGAACGCCTCGTCATGTTAGAGACCTGCGCCCTTTTTGGGCTCGAATCCCCACAACTGACGAAGAAGACACGGAGGATAGTGAACAGCCAATATACATAGTTGGATTCAACAACCAATCACTCCGATAGCGGTAGTTTGCCAATAGATCGGGACGTGTCTAATGAGAGCTCCTCTGATGAAGAAGTTCAACCAATCCCCTTCGGAGGAGCACCGGAACAAAAGACCGTATCCTCACTGTCATCTGTGTGATCCGGAGATCAGGGGGAGTGTGGCGGACATGAGACAGAACCTGGGACGAGCACAACTGGTCGCGACTTGCCTTGTCCCCGCCAAAAAAGAGCCCGTATTTGCTTAGCATGTAAAGCTACTGCAGTTGAAATGAGGGAGAAAAAAAAAGCACTTACCGCTCTGACGTAATCCATCCTCAGCCAGATAATGTAAAAGAATGAGGGGGACTGGCATCGCATTTTTATCCAATAACGATGCAATGAATGGGACATGGGATCATTATGGGAAGACAATGAATTATGGGATCACAGGAAGACGCAAGGGATTATGGGTACATGAACAACTATAAAAACAACTACTTTTTTTCCAAGTCGGCGAGTTCTTCGAGGGACGTTCACGGTTGACGGCTAGAACGGGCAGTTAGTGTGATTTGGAGACAGAACTCAGGAAGGAACGACTCAAGTTTGAAATACCAGTTGGGAGAGCTTGAATTTACTCGCTGGTTACTGTTTTCTTCATTCGCCTCAGTTATATCCACCAATAACAAATCCTGATAAGACTTGTAGTTCTCTGAGGATCACCTTGCTATGTAGGTTGAATAAATCTAGTGAGAAGACACATCATTGTCTTATGGGCTTTCTATTTTTGTCTTCTTGCACAATTCATTTCTTATTCATGTGCAGGCAGTTTGTTCCCAGTGAATGATTTGGATTATTCTAATATATTTGCTAAATAAATAAAATTTTCCTAGCAGTTCAAGCATAGGGTGAAATCACGCTGAAAACCCTGGTTCTCATTTGATCACTGAAGATATTCTGCACTGAGTCTGGTCAGTACTTAGATGGGAGTGGGGACCACCACTTGAGAACACTGGGTAGTGTAAACAACCTCCTACAATGTGAAATATGTTTTGGCTTTAAATAACCAACAAAAGGTTGATAAGCCATAAAGACAATCAATCCTAGCAGTTGAAATAGTTTTTTGCAATGTACGTTATCAAATGTTTTTCTTTAGTTTATGAAACAAATTTTTTGCTTTTGTAATATATTCAGTAAAGTGACTTGACTGAAGATGGTCATAGCTGATAAGATAAAAAGATCAATCTCTCATATTTGATAATATAATATGATTAAATAAAAACACGTTACAGAATCATGGAAGCAACTAAGTACATTTCATCAGGTTCTGATGAGAATCTCACCTGCAAACACATTAATTTAAAATTTTCCTATTTATATCTACATGAAGAGGTAATGAAAGCCATGGGAGTGTCAGTTATGGTGTAGTTTTTGCTCTATACAAAAATGTTTTTAGTTAGCATCTGACTCTGAATTAAAAACTCAGAGACTTCTGGAAAGATCATTTTAATATCTGTCATTGTTTAACTCTCATTGAGAAAGCTTGGTGGCAAGTGAATACAGGACCATGAATTCAACCTGGAGGTAATTGTGGCCAGTTTGTGTTGCAGGCAGAGACTTTTTGGGGGCTTTGACACTGAAGATTTTGCTGTATTGGTTTTTTTGTCTAAACTTGTGCATAAATTACTATTGTAAAAATTTAAAAAAGCAATCATCTGGGGTCCAGGAACGGATTAATCCATTTTACATTGATTGCCATGAGGAAAATAGTTTTGGTTTACAAACATTTTGAGATCACAAATGGCCTTTAGAAATGAATTAAATTTGTGAACTGTATTTTGATTCAGTAAACAAAACAAAAGTGAGACCACAAGGACAAATTAGCTGATATCAGGTACACCTTGGCATGGACAGTGGAATAATAACAATCTACCATTGTGGAATAAATAATGGTTTTATTTTGAACTCTCCAGAAGGTTCCTTTGTACAACATTTATACCAATGGAACTTGGTTGGTGAAATACTGTGTAGTATGCTTGATGTTTGCTTGGTGACCCATATTTGTATTATTATATCAGGTAATTTTACTAAATGATTTTTTTTTTTTCTGAAGAATCTGAAATTGAATATAAGCCTTCATTCTGAGTGAAATGTCTCTCTGCATTTTATCAGGTTTTGGTACTTTTGTGCGTCTATTGTCTCCATTTCTGGCCTGCATGGCAATGAAGAGACAGTTGATAGTTGGATGTTAAAAAAAAAGTGTTGGATTTATGCCTTTTATCAGCAGCAGATTATTTTTATCTCTCTTGATTCTGTATTACTTTATTTTCTTTTTTTAAAAAAAAACAAATAGCATTGCAATAAAATGTTCTGAGTTGGTGGTGAATGTTGATGAAAGGTGTGTGTGTGTGTGTTAAGTCCACAGCACCTTGACAATTACCTGTCATTGGTTTTATTGATGCAAATGTGTGCCATTCCAAAAGACATCCACAGAATGAAAGCCAATCTCATTGAACCAAGATCTCTCCAGGATCAATAGCAAAGTGATGGAGCATTAGAATTCTAATGACACATTTGTTTCTTAATATCTTCAAGCAACTGGATTTCATTTTGAAACTTGTAAGTTGGCATCACTTTAGTAATCCATATTTCTTTGCTGTCATTCAAATCCTTGATTCTTGCCAATTCCTTAGACCCTGCTGTCTCTTTGTCAAAGTCAGTTGATCCCCTGTGAATTATACCTGTTTAAGAATATGCTTTTGTACAACTGCTGCTAATTGCTGGTGATGTTTGACCCCAGTGGAAGAGCAGAGAAATAAGAGCTGTCAGGTTGTGTATCTCATTATAAAACATTGCCATTTGAAGCACTGCTTTATTTTGTTTGTTTTTCACTTGGCAGTCGGTCAGTCTTAAAAGTCAAAGTGTCAGATATCAGTTCACACACAATTAGCAAACAAAGTAGTACAACTATTATTATGGACTTGTTGAACTGTTATTCTTGTAGGTCAAGTTCAGTATGTAAAGAAATACATGACAAGAATTCTCTAAACTTTACACTTATAGCCCATTAATGTCACCAGCCCCACGTAAAAAATAGAACCATGGATATTAACAGGTTAAGTATTGTCATTCATTTTTGCAAATTATTTTTACTAGTATCTTCATGTTTTTATCTTGATATATTCAACAGTCATGATTTGCATTTTAGTGTTTCTTATAGCAAACTTTTATTAGTGAGGCTGTGAAAATACAACCTCAGTAATACAAGTTCATAAGTCTCCTGATAATGTGAGGAAAAAATACTGGACAATATTCAATGGCTACCAGAAACACTATGCACTTAGGAAGGCAGGAGAATATATTGGTTGATCAAAACAACAGAGCTGAGGATACTAATACCAATAATTCATGGGGTAATGAAAGTACTGAATCTTATCAGCATTGGCATGATCTGACCATTTTCAATCTCTTTTCTAAATTGCCAAATCTTCTAAATGCTAGTTATACTCTAAACATTAAGTGCCCCTGTCAAATTGCAAATGGCTTCCAAAATCAAAAGATTTCACCAACTTCTGATAATGGTTGTAAAGAAAATTAACACAAAGGATCCCTCATTTTGAGAGTCTTGTGTTTTTGCTAGAAATCTGGCAAAAAGACATTGATTTTCTTTTCTTAATAATCAGCCAGAAATCAACTTGTAATCAATGACAAACTAGTGTGCTAACCACTGTGCCTTGAGAAATTCATAGAAAATGATTTTAAAACTGTTTATGTAACCTATGATATCAGAAGTTAGGATTTATTAAACAAATTCATCCAAACTTGCATACACCTGAATGATTTTATATATATATATATATATATATATATATATATATATAAAATGACAAAATGCATAATACTAAAAGCAGAGATAGAAATTCATTGGAAATTATTTGAATACTGTTTATGTAAGCTGTGATATCAGAGGTTAGGATTTATTAAACAAATCCATCTAAATTTGCATTCACTGTAATGATTACATACACATGACAAATTGAGTTCTAAAAATAAATACTTCTAAATTCACCTTCACCCCTGCTATGCACCAATGGCTTGGGGTAAAATCTTTGACTGATACCAAATCAGTCAGGTTTTGATCCTGGCTTGAGGCAGTAGGATGTCTAGCCACACTGATGAGCTGTGACAGGATTCGAACCTGCATCCTATACGAAACCGTCATTTACGCTGATGTGCCTTACCAATCGGCCACAAATGTTCGAATCCTGTCAAAGGACGAATATTTTCTATGAAAATTTCTCGGACATTCAGGCCGGTAAATGTTATTTAATACTGTTTATTATAAACAGAGCATTTACTTAAATACTTGTATCTATAAAAAAGAACGTTAAACATAAAAATGTCTTTAATAAAATAAATTGTCGGACTTTGTCCATTTCTTAATATATATATACATACATACATATAATGACAAAGTGAATAATACTAAAAGCAGAGATAGAAATTCATTGAAAATTATTTGAATACTAGCTGTTTATGTAACCTGTGATATCAGAGGTTAGGATTTATTAAAGAAATCCATTAAAATTTATTTTAATACAAGCTCATCCCACAGATCAATTTACTGGTGTAATCAGTTTTCTCTTCACAAGTGTTTTATTACTACATGAAGCAGTAATGTGTAAATAACTTTTACAATCATTTGGATGCCTATCATAGTTTGAGGGCTTGCAAGCTAAACCTCACACACAAGTTTGCTTGTCACTTTCATTCATTATTTGGCAATTATGGCGCTAAGATAAATTTAATTAGAAACATCAGTGTTTATGTAGATGGATCATGCTAAACTCCTGTTACACACCATTGATTTTATTAATATTCCATATTATTTATTTGAGTGTCAGTCATATTTCAAAAAGTTGAAATCCACACAGACCCCTTTCCCAAACCTTTCTAATGGCTAAAATCCTGACAATCTCTATCCTGAAAGATCAAAACCCCAAAAGGTAAAATCCTGGCAACCATGATTCCAATAGAAAAGAAAGAAAAGCTAAACAATGCAGTAAAAAGCTAAATTGGTAATTGGAAGATGTTCTAGTTGTTTACATATTTTGTGGTAGATTTCAAATAAAGTTAATTTAATCTACTGAAATTTATTTTTCACATCAAGGATTTTTAAGTAAATGTAATTTTTCTTTCTTTTGTTTCAACTAAATCCCTTTTGAAAGCTGAAAATAAATGTCTTTTAAGAATTTTTAAAATTGTTTTCCTAAATTATATTTTTGGGAATTATATTTTTGGGAATTACATTTTTGTGGATTTTGGGAAATTTCATGTTTGATAGATTTTGACCTTTGGCAATTTCAACCTTGAGGCATATTTGATTTTTTTTTTTTTTTCCAGATTACTCATACCCTTTCATTTTTCTCTAAAGTAAAATTTCACAATTCCAGCTAAATCTCTTTTTCTTTATAATGCCATCCAATGTGACTATTGCATCTTCCATTCTGATTCTCAAATCTAATATATTCTGCATCTCTCATGACAGGCGTTATTTTCTCTCACTTGTAAATCTTCATTCCATGAAGAATTACTTTCTTTCTAATCAGAGAGTAATATAAGAACAATGAAGACTTGACAAATTAGTAGTCTTGGATATGAGGTTGTTTTGTTTTCATTTCACTTCATTATCAATTTTCCTGTTGAATTTCAGGCAGCCATCTTATTTGCAGTTCCATGGTCCATTGGTGCTGTAGTGGATGTGGATGGACGAACACTGTTTGATGCATTTTTCCGGGATCTTTATCAGGGTAAAATTGAAGACTTCCCTGTACCAAAGGTTGTTTCCAAACTTGACGTACCTTTCCCAGAAAACCAAAGTATTTATGATTTTTGGTATGAGGTAAGAAGCTGTTTCTTGTCATCTGTTCTTTACTATCACTGCTGCTGAGCTTCTACGGCCATTTGTAAAAAAAATCAGAAATAAAGAATAATCCTTATAGCAAGACTCTAAATTGCACTCCTTTTCCCCCAGGATGTCAGTCTCAGACAATTTTTCTATTGCTCTCATGAAAGCCAACAGTTGCAGAAGATCAAACTTGACCATGTCATCTTATTCCTCAGATTTCTTTAATGCCTGGTGCTCTCATCTTTGAGACTTTGTCTACGTATACTAGTAGTCTTAGTTATATTATCTTTAATTTTATTATTATTATTAGATGAAATATTCAGTTCTTACAATTTCTGACTAATACATTTTTCATCTTAATTTGAATTGTGTTTTAGGCCATCATTCTCCCGACATTAATAAACAGTGAGGAATGAAAAATAAAGAATAAGTTTTGGAATGATTTGAATTTCCATCTCTTTTGCCTCATAAAAGAATGAATGGAATTTCTCAAACTTGTGAAGTTTGCTTCTCTCACTTGCAGATACCCAAGGTCAGTTTACTACTGATCCCTTTGTCAGAAAAATTAGCAGGTTTTAAAGCAGCCTAATCAACTTGGCTAGAAGTGAAACTGATTTATATGTTCACTGAACTCATCCAATGGAGAGGCATTTTTTTCTTTTTACAAAAACAACATGCAACACAAAATCAATTTGGCTTTTGAGGTATTTCACCATTTTCTTTTGTACACTCTCCCCCGATTTCCTAATCAAAATCACAGATATGGCAACCTGGTGTGGATCTTTTTAATTCTAGTACTTTGTCCTAGGCGGGAATTTTCGAAAAGTCATTGTATGCATCTGGTTCAGGCCACAAGCTATCTTCATTGAACAAGCCATTGTACATACTAGAGAGACATCCAAACAGCCTTTTGCATGTTCAGAAGTTGTGCTCAATGTATGGCTCTGAAGTAATGGAACCCATAACAGGGTGAAGATCTTTCAGATGGCATCACATTCTTGAGGTATATCAGCTGGGGTAGGTTCTGTTATCCAAACACTGTCTCCTATTTTGTACAGTATGTGCTCTGTGGCACACATAGTGAACCATAACCAGAGTTGAATGGCAGAAATGATAAACAGGACTTGTTTTATTCTCGATGAAAGAGTTTGTCTTTGTTGTAGGACTCCAATTTGAGAGAAGGTGAGTATGTCATTCTGGCAAAAGAGACCCTTCTTTTTTGTCCCACAAGAAATTGGTTCATTAGCAACTGTGTATAATATTAGCATGGGTGGATAGAATTGAGGAGGGACATCCAAGTGTGTTAGTGCTCGATTCTGAGGTGCCCGTATGTATAGTATGTCTATCATCCGGGTGAGTGATTGGTGATTCCCCATTATAAATGTACTATCATGGAGATGAGAGAGGTCTTCTGTTGGGGGCACATTGTACTATACGTACAGTTATGATAGGAGGAATGAACGACGAAGTGGATACAGGGAAGAGAACAACGATAAATACCGAGAAACCGGTGTAGATGGAAGAAACACCTGATCTGAAATTGTGTCACAAAACAGAGTTGCTAATTTCTTTTGACCACATGCTCTTTCCAATGTTTTGATAGAAGTGTTGCCTCAATCCTTTTTACTCTGACTTGGAAGTGATGGATCATGTTATCAGATGCAGAAATGGGTGAGATGTTGTCTTTTGGTGTTATATACCAGTAGACTACCTACATGATCAAGCATTGTTTTCTGGCAATAATTCTTTTAATCTTCTGATGGCATCACTCAGCTATACCATTTCTGTGGAGATGTATATTAGAAGCAGAGTTGGACACCCAAATATTTAAAAACTCTTTGACCATCTGCCTACAAAACACAATATCATTATCTGTGAAATGTTCTACTAATAGGCCTTTGTTGTAAAAATGGTGGATGACATTTGTTGAATTTTGTTGACACAGGGATTACCACATTGTAAATAGTTCTACATAACACTGATTGACTGTGGCTCTAGTGTTATGTAGTGACTTCTATTATAGTTGGTAATGTCCCTTCCCAATCATTCCATGCCTCGTAGCCATGTCGGGGCTTGTTCAATAGACTGGCTCTCTTTGCATTCCTTGACTGCCTTGAAATCACAGGATGAATTTGCTTTATGCTTGATGTCAAAATGTTCACTTTGGAACCAGGTGCATCACCTGATGTGTTGCCAAGTAGGCTTGACTTGTTTTCTTAGTGCATCTTGCCATTTTTGTGTGAGGAAACTAGCACTAATGCCTTGTCCTCAAGACCTGACACTATGCAGCAACATGACATAATGTTTTTCACCAAGAACACCTTACTTCTTGGTGAGAGCATTTCATAAATGGCTGGTGTGTATCCCTGCATGTTGATGTTGACAATCTCTGGCATGATGTCACAGCTAATGTTAATAGGACAATTAGTGACGGGCATAGGAATGCTAGTTTCAACTTCACACGTGACTGTCATGACTAGTTCTTCAATTGTCATCTCACTATTGCACAGGTTCTAGCTTACAGTCATCTTATCCATCCTCTACAACACCCACAGTGTGTGCACTTCATGACATGTTTTGGCAGTCCCACCACAAAAGTACATGCCAGACACTATTTTGCTATTCCTGCAAACAACGCAGCAAATTTTTGCAGGCCTGCAAAATCTACATTGACAGATTATCCAGGGTGTAGATGATGGGCCATAAACTTCTGTCACAAAAGCAGTTTGTAGGCTTTGCTTTATTTGCATCTGACTTTTCTTCCTCGCTAAGCTGTTAGTACACTGCAAAGCCGCCCCCCCCCCACTGCTCAGGTGCAATGGTGTGGGAGGAATATGTTCTAGTCTTCTGATCCCACACATTCTGCAAACAAGCTTCATTGTCGACTGTAGTGAACGAGATAATCAAGTACCCCGGAAAAAAGTTTGTGTTTTGTGTGCGATCTGCCGAGGAGGGATTGCCAAAAAGTAGTCAGCAAAACTCTTATAGCGACTTACCTCGTCAACCCAAGCGACAGCGCGTCGCGGTATTCTGTGACGAAAAAGAAACAAGTCCGTCGCAGGAGTCGCTATAAGAGTATATTAATATGCAAATTACGGAGCATCCTATCCCGGCTGTCGACGAATGGAATTAATAGGTTCTGCCGATAAAAGCAGTTGGTGTTTTCGACTCGGGGAAGGAAAATTCGGGCAGTTTTGGCTACGGCGTTCGTGAGTTATTTTCCTGACGCGTTACAAGTGATTTTCTTTCTTTGTGTTGTGAAAGCCACAAATTTGCTTTGAGAACGCTTACTCTTCATCAACCTGTCACTGTGTTGTTCAATTCAGGAATCAGTTTTATGTCAAACATCTTGTCTGCCATATCTTAATGGCCACCAAAATCACTTGTAAAAGGATGAATAGAATTTCTCAGAAAGTCATGAATTTTGCTTCTCTCATGTGCAACCACCCAAAGTCATTCTGGGAGTGAAACTGATTTACATGTTTGCTGACCTTATCCAATGGAGAGGTATTTTTGTTTTGTTTTTTTCACAAAAACAACATGCAACACAAAAGCATTTTGGCATTTGAGGTACATTGCCAATTTCTTCTGTACACCTAGAGAGATCAATTTCTCTATAAAAGCTGCTCTGTTACTTGAGCTATAAATTTTTTTTGTTTGACTTGTATTCCTTTCATGATGTCCTGAGTAATAGTGATATAAAGCAACTGAAATTAAGAAAGCATACTAACAAATAATTAATTAATTGGCAATGCTTCTACTAATAATAAAATTGAAGACAATATTAGTTTCATGGGGTTTCATTTTTGTTCCCTCACTACTTCCTTGTTTGTTAGTGGACATTCATTCCCAGAAGCTGACTGTTTACCCCATTGGTGATACTGAATTCTCTAAACAGATTGCTTTTTTATTCTCACCAGAAAAAATTCCTGAAGATTACAGAAATAAGATATTTTAACTTATCATTCAACTTCAATCCACTTTTTTATTCATTGATTTGTTATTTGAGAATCTTATGCACTGGAAATTTTGTTTCATCTTTGCTTAAACAACTTGAAAAATGAAATCCCATTAACCTTTACCAGTACAAATTAAATGAATATTTCAAAAGCATCAACATTCCAAGATTGGCTTTTCTACACTAATTCCTTTAGGATTTGACCAAATGTTATCTAATAAATTCAATGTTAGATAATTGAATAAAGACCAACTGTTGCAGGTGATATCACCTCCGGCCATTTTAGCTGAGAGGCAATATGTATAAATTATTGGTAGTTAAGTGATGTCATTAGAGCTTGATTTGGGGAGTAAAGTCTGTGACAGGTTTTGGGAGACAGGTTTTATAGTTCAAGTAAGCAGAAGTTTTTGTTAAAATATCAATCAGACAGAAATATGTTTACAGAAAATAAAATCTCCACTAAGAATGATTCCTTACAACCTAACATTTGACAACTAAAAGAACTAATACACGATATTGTTTTAAATTGTTTGGTATATTTCCTATTGATTATTTTTTTATTATTTGGTCTTCATTTAAAATATGCTGGCAATAAATAGTCAAGGTTTTTTGTTTAGTTTTTTTTTTTTTTTTTTTTTTCCTCAACTTCAAAAATTTAGTATTTCTTCAGAAGCAAAAATATTGTTATCCATAATTTTTAATGTTGTCAAATCATCATAAGGTTTGTGAAATAATTCATCTATAGATAAAAAAGATTAATTTTCCCAATATTGTCATCTAAGATTTCATGCCTTTAAATGATCATCATCTATCATTCTGAGTCCTTCAGCATGTGTTTGGATGATGTTCCTCTCCTTTCCAAGTAATATGTGACAGGATTTACTGGATTACATGGTAACAGCTATTCCTTTTGCCATGGGGTTAATTTTTAGGCCAGCTCTGCACCTCCTGTTCTTAATATCTTGACTTTAAATTTATTTATTTTTTATTTTTCATAGCAAAAGGCACGTGGGCAATGGCGGCCATGGACAGACATGATAAAACATGGAGAAAATAAAGATAAAAATATTCGTCAAATTTTAGTCCCAACAGTTGATACTGCACGCTATGCTTACTTGTTGGAGATTTGCATTGAGCACAATAGGTAAGATGAATTTAATTTTGTACTGCTGTTTACTAAAGTTAAAGTATAACACAAAGCACACAAAGTCAAATAGGGAGAAATGGTTGGTGGGAGGGAAATAAGAAGATTGTGTTGGACCAATCTTTTCAGCCTGGAAAATCAGATTTTGAAATCCTGGCTTTTTATCTAGACTCAAAGCCAATCTCTAGAACTGATAGAAAATGCATACTAACTTCAGAAATAAGTAGGCTGCACTTAATTTTTTTCTAACACACTAAGCCATCTTTTATGGATATCATTTTTACCTATTTTGTCCACAAAAGCTATAAAGATTAGTTTATATATGTTCTTTTTTTTACTTTGACTCAAAATGAAGTGCTTATCAATATTGTGATAAAAAGCAACAATAATCAGATGGAATAAAACTAGTAATAAAATAATAATAATGAAAAGTGTATCAACCAAGAATATTGTGACAAAAATCATTAACAAGGTGTAATGAAACTAGGGTTAAAATAATAGTAATTTATAGATGCTGAGATGTTGTAATAGAAATGATTTTTTTCTTTTAGTAGCTAAATGTTGAGCATTGTCATCAGCTTTGTACATGAAACAGAATCGTAGACATTAATGGTCTTGTTACAAAATTCATTGTTGTCCATATTTGTATTTCCCTTTATATCATCTTACTTATTATAAAATGCAGATTGTGTGTGTGTGTGTGTCTGTAACGTTTATATATTGGATCGGATTTCCTACATTTTTCAACCGATTTCAACAAAACTTCACAGGACTACATAAAATTACCTTGTGGTGGTTCTAACAGCACCAAAAATGGGAAAAATATAATTGTTTTTGCACAAAATCCATTTGAAAACACGATTAAGAGACATTGTGAAAATGAAAGAGGGACAACTCACATCGGATTTCCTATATTTTTCAGCCGATAAAACAAAACTTCACTTTTTTTTTTTTTTTTTTTTTTTTTTTTTTTTTTTTTTTTGGCAGGTGGTGTTTCTTATTCTCTTGCACACTTTTTTTTTTTTTTTTTAACATTCAGAATGCTTTAAAAATTCCATTTACAAGACAATTATTTATAATAAAATTCAATCGGGAGACTCATAACGATTGAAAATGTTTTTGTTTGAGTTTGGGTTTGACCAATTCATAAAAAAAAAATAAAAAAATAATTAAGACATGCGTGTCCATCAACCTTAAACAATAATCTTTGTCAATTTTATTTTTCAGTCTTTATGATGGTGGATACTTGATCTATCTCTTACTGTTATATCCCCGGGCAATGCCGGGCTCTACTGCTAGTCAGAAATAAAATGTACAGCTGAATAGTGATAATCATTTCCCAATACTACACCAGATATCATTTCTTCTGATCATTATTAATTGGAGGTGTTTGTTTATTTATAATGTGTGTGTGTGTTTTGTCTTGGTGAATTAACATGGGCTACAGTAAGTATCCTGTTCAAAAATTTACTTGTCAGTTACTTGACCATAACCAGATGGGCACCTCAGGGGTGATGCACTGTGCTTCTCCATTTATGAGTGGGAGTAATGATTGGGCATTGTGGCTGGGTGTTGAGAATTTTGGGGAGTGACATTTATATACTTGGGAACATCCTCAATTGGAGACCATCAGAAAGAACTGGGTTACATAACCTAAAAATATTTCTAACTGGTTCCCATCTGCAAGATTATATGCTACTTTTATCTAAACCTGTCAAACCTCTCAGTATATACATATGTACATTTGGTTGTGATGAATGTGCCTGGTATACACTTATCATGTTGGGGGTCCTACTGGGCTATGCTGAGTTTTGTTGGTGTTCTACCCTTTACTTCAATAATAATAATATAGTGGAATCCTAGATAGTCTTTAGATGTGTACATGAAGTAAACTTTGGAGTAAAAATCTGAAAGAAAAAACGTAAGTACTTTTTGATACATTCTAATATCTTCTCAAATATATGAGCGTATTGGAACTGTTGATTAACTTAGCCACCATTTTAAGTGAATCAGATTAAGCAACAAAAAAAGTGACTAAAAGAAAATGCTGATGTTTTGTGGATTGTGTGCAAGTGATTCATTGGAAGTGAATCAAAAGTGTGAGTGTTTGATCCAATTTCAGATTTCTTCAAATAAAAGAATCAAACGAAAAACTCTTTGATGTTTTCTTCTTTGTATAATCAGTAAATTTCCTGCTGATGTTCCATTGATGTAAAAGAAATATTTGGCATCTTATTTCAATACAAATGGAAAAGTGATATTTATTGGGTGTTCAGCTCAGGCAAATGTTCAATCCTGCAAATCAAAAGACAAAATCAATAAATCCATCATCATCATCATCATCATCATGAGGGTTATTGAGCTGAAGACAAAGCTATGAGTGGAAAGTTAAACCAAAAATGTTTGGCAAGCTCCCTGTATTATTAAGTTTTAATCCCATATATTCATATCGTTCAAGGTACAATTAAGTATTGTTTTTGTATAGAAAAATTTCTTAGAGATATATTTTTTGGTTTTTATTCTTGTTATAACAACTAATTTGTTATTTTAATATTTTCATTTTTTTCATTGTGACTTTTAACATTCTTTTTGTTTTAACCATTATATATTGGCACATATATAAAATATATAAATATATATATATATATATATATATATATATATATATATATATATATATATATGAAATGGACAAAGTCTGACAATTATTTTAAGACATTTTTATAATGTGTGACGTCATTTGTTTACATTTTGATATGCTTTGAGCAGATATGAATGTATGTGAGAGATTCATGGAAGATTGTAGTTTAAAAACAGTAAAATCAACCTTGCTAATCGAATGATCTCCGTGGCTCAATCGGTTAAGGCACGTCAGGCTATATGACAGTTCTGTATAGGATACAGGTTTGATTCCTGTCAAAAGATGAATATTTTCTATGAAAATTTCTCAGACATTCAGGCCGGTAAATGTTATTAATACTGCTTATTATAAAACAGAGCATTTACTTAAATATTTGTATCTATAAAAAGAATGTAAAAACATAAAAATGTCTTAAAATATATATATATATATATATATATATAGTGTATATTTTCGCAGCAATGTTTCATTTATGTCAGTTTGATTGAAGACAAACCAAAGTTCTTAAAAATTTCATTTTTAAACTTCTATACAACACTTGAAAATACGATCAGCATTCAATCACATGGAGACTTCATTTAATGTATATAACCTAGTTGTATGGTATATGCTCAGTGACTAAACTTGGCTCTCCCACAAGGCTTACCTGGTGAAGAGTGGGTGGTGTGGCTTTCTGCAGAATGAAAATGTGACCTGTA
Source organism: Acanthosepion pharaonis (assembly GCA_903632075.3). NCBI lineage: Eukaryota > Metazoa > Mollusca > Cephalopoda > Sepiida > Sepiidae > Acanthosepion > Acanthosepion pharaonis. The sequence goes on from CAHIKZ030004950.1 coordinate 1,052,214, forward strand.
AAATATCTAGGAGTATGGTCCCTATAAGCTTCTGTGTATGTATGTCTCTTTAGAAGAATTCTCTTGTGTAATTAATGGCTGCAAGGGCCTCATCAAGAACTACTACTGTCTCCAGTAAATGAGAGAATTATAATGTTATGCTTAAGTTTAGGCCATGTGTGTCTTGCTCTAGTGTTTAGCATTTATGCACCCATTATGGGTTCTATTAAGGAATTGGGATCTTCTTTCTGTGCATGGCTTGGAAACTGTTTAATGTATGTACCAAATGAGGATGAAAACATTTTTATGGGTGATTTTAATGCTCAATTTGGGACTGACAGGGATATTTGGAATTGCTTGGATAAACACGGAATAGCATCAATAAATGCCAATGGAATCAGTTTACTTAATAGGTATACAGAATTTAACCTCACTCTTGTACCCACTCATTTTCAACAGAAGATATGCTCCACGTGTATTTAACGACATCTTTGTGTACATAAGGTGCAAATTTCTGATTTAATCATTGTAAGATACCAGTAAAGTTGTGCCTTAAACCTGAATTTGTGCTGTGGAGTGAATTTGAATATAAATAAAATTTATAACCCAGTTATTAAATAAAAGGTTCAGTATTATTGTAGTGAAAGAGATAATCAGTTACCCTGAAAAAAAAACTTTGTGTCTTGTGTGTGATCTGCCGAAGAAAATTACCAAAAAGTAGTTAGCAAAAATCTACATCAATGACTAGAAGCTATGCTAATGTTCTTCCCTCCCCTGAATGGTGTGACCAATCAGAAAATTCTCTCAGTTGTTGTTTTTTGCTTATAAAAGAAGATTTTTTTGAGCTTGGTGGAACGAACACGTGTTTTTGCTGGTGAGAAGTGAAGGTTGGATGTGTGACCCCAATTTGTTGTTTCTACGTTGTTTGTTGGACTGTTACGTTGGACTATCATTTGAACTGCGATTTGGTTACAAGTGTTGCAGTCAAGAAACAGAAGAAATCTATTGCAGTTGCTACTATCAGTTGACAGTCTTTTCTTTACTACAACAATTATTTTGCATCCATAGAATACAATGGTGAGTGGAAGGTGACTAGAGACCACATCTACCTTTTCTGTTTCAATGTTTTGGCTCATTGAAAAAACTCACATCAGGACCAGTTTGATGAAAATAACAATGAGATAAAGAAATTGTTATCCATAAAGGAAGATGGATTCAAAATCACTCAAAGAATGGAAATGTGCCAAAATTCCAAAACGATAAAATGCTTGCTTCTCTCTCAGAAAGGGGAAAAAGAATTCTAAGATCCAAATAGCAATATCAGGGACAAATGGTGGAGTAATTTGGCAAAAGATCTTCAAGTCAGTGCCAACACCTATTAACACTAAAAGCTGTTGTTATACAAAATCTCTCTTCAATTAGGCATTCAGTCTGAAAATATCAAAGGTAGTTCCTGTGGAAATCAAAATATTGAAATGAGATACAAACCAAAGCTAATATTTTGAGAAGATGGAAAAAGCAATTCTCTGAGATATTAAACAGGGAATCATATTGATATTAAAGCAAGTCAATATTTATAGCAGAAACCTACTTTCACCAATGATCTGGTATCATTAGAAAAAGAATTTTATTTTACAAGAAGAAAATCTACATTTCCAGTGAAGGTGAAATATGATTCATGTTAAGTGTATGACAATTTCTTTTTAACTTAAAATTAGATTTTAATTACATTAAGCTTCTTTTCTCAAGGTTTACATACTCCACATTGTTTCATTATTAATTGAGTGAAAATGTGCAATAAACTGAAATAGCCTCGTTGTATCAGGAGAGATTTGTGCATCATTGCCCTTTAGTCTAAATTAATTATATTCAATTTTATTAAAATGGCTTTCTTTCCAAGACTTAAATAACAACACTAAGGAAACAGCCTCAGTCTGTCCACCCAATGTGAAAGGATTATTGGAAAAATACAAAAGACCTGTGATCCATATAACATCAGGATGATTTTCAAAAGTGGTTCAACATTTCACAGATATCTCTTCCAAGTAAGACCCTTCCCAAAAAAAGTGGAGGACATGGTTTAGGACACTGTGTAAACCAAATCCCATGCAGCTGTAGCACGAAATATAAAAGAGAAACAGGCTGCCTCCTTAAGATGAGGCTACAGGAAGGCTATAAAGTGGTAACACAAGGGGAAATAGAAAAATCAGGCATGGCTAACCATATATGGAAGGAAAAGGAAGATCACCACTCCCCTGTGGGGTGAGGTTGAAATAACATCACTGGAAAATATGAAAACTTAAGGAATCAGCATATATGCTACACCACAAAAATCTAAGCTGACCAAGCATAGACATGAATATAATATGGGAACCAGTAATATAGAGTGCTAGGGAAAAACAATGATAACAACAAAATTGTAATATGAGGTCTGGTAAAAATCAGTTACTGAGACATTAGGTTTACAAGTCCCCAAAATCCATACACTGATGCCCTCAAGGACACATGGCCCAGTAGATAAAAGCATTGGTTGGATTCAGTGATTTGACCCAAAGAGTTGTGAACAAAAACTTGGAGAATTGAGTTAAAGGGAAATAACTGATACTGTTATATACTTAAGAGGAATAGCATGTGGAACTAGAACTATCTACCCCAGTGGATGAGATAAAGGGTTCAGTTCAAAATTCCAATCACCTGAAGAAGGCTGGAATATGGGAACAAATATGAGGATAACAGTCTGAACAATATAAATAGTGAAAATAATAACAATACCTCATCTCAGAAATATAGACACAGACACACACACTATATATATATATATATATATATATATATATATATATATATATATATATATATATAGTGAGAGGGATGAGTTTATCCTAAGGTAGGGGTAGGCAAAAATTGCCTTTGTGGACCCTTTTTTAAAAATGAGAGCACCATAGCAATTTCTTTAGAATTTGAAAAATTTGTTTTTTATTTGTTTATCTGTCATTGCTGTGTCTTTTTTCACAGTGGAAGTTCCTTTAATAAAAGCATCAGTACCTTTGGTAATGCAGCTTTTGCATATGTGTGTTGTTTGTTTTTGATTTTGTCAACTGCACAGCATAATAGGGCCAGTTGGGCACCATCTGTGAGAAAAAGAGCACCATGAGGCAATTCACACCACCAGATATTTGGAATTGGCATACTGTACTTCTTGGCATTTGCACCAGAAGCTCCAATACAAACATTTCAGAGTGTTTGAGTGTCAATCTGGGTACAGTGCAAAGGGTTTGGAAAGAGTTGGATGAGTTTAATGGTGGTTATGATCGTATGGCAGCTTGGAAAACTTACTCTGACAAGAAAAAATCTCCCAAATTTGTTGATGTGGGCTTCAGACTCAACATGGTAGCCAACATCAAGTGCCTTGAGAAGGCAGTGCTGCCCTGGGTCAAGATGGTGGCTGCTGGAATACCCTATGTCTGGCAACATTACTCTAAACCACCCACACAAGCAGAAGAACCCAGTCATAGAATGTCAGACAATTTCTGTGACCACATCACCCCTTACATCTGGCCACCTAACTCCCTAGACTGCAACCCTCTTGATTATTATGTGTAGGGTGCAGTTGAGTGAGAGACAAACTCCTTGTAGCACCAAAGATGAACTGAAGGCAAGGCTTATGGTAGCATTCACTAACTTAAACAAGGTAACCATAGTTGCAGACAATTCCAATGGTATTTTGTTGAATAAATTTACTGTTTAGTATTTCAAGATATTTTTTGTGTAATTTTGGTAAATATATATCTATTAAAATGAGATGTCAGTGTTATTTTCATTTTTGTGTAATTTAGATGACAATTTATCCATTGCACTCTGTGTGTGTGCATGTATATATTCCAAATTTATGGGGAAAGGATGCTCAATATTGGTGATAAATTGTTTTCATATAAACGTTGAACACTGTATGGTGATTGGTTAAGTTCATGCCTTTAGCATATATCAGACCATGGCATAATAGTGGCTAATTCTCGACTATCTTCTTGAAAATGGTCAATGATGTAGAGTTGAAAGTACTTGGAATATGGCACATAATTTTGGTAACTCCCTTTACAATTTTCTACCAGACATCGATGATTTATTCAACACCAGGGAAAAACATTGCTGAAAGTCTAAACAGATGCTTCCTGTTCATTCTGTTTAATAGGATGAAGGATTACTGCCTAAATATACTATATTTAAAATACACCCACCCACACATTATCTCTGTACTATTTTGTAATTTAATTGAACCAAATGTAAATTTGTCAGTTTTTTTTTTTTGTTACTGAAGTACATAGTAGAGATTTTGAGTGCTTTATTCAAAATCAGCTCCCATTAGTTTTCACTTCCAATAGAAATATTGATTAATTGAAAACAATAAAGAATATCGGAATTCATAAGCCGAGAAATAGACTGTCTCTCTTTTCTGTATTGTAATTTTTATCTATGCTTTTCTCAATGCTAGTTTTCCTAAGTCAAATATTTCTTTTTCAGACCAATATTGTTTGTTGGTCCCACGGGCACTGGGAAAAGTGCTTATGTCCAAGAGAAAATGATGAAAGGAATATCCAAGGAGAAATATCTCCCTACGTTTTTGAATTTCTCTGCACAGACTGGCGCTAACCAAACCCAAGTAAGAAATTCTTGGCAATTTTTCTTCACTTTTTTTTTTTTTCTTTCTCTGCTACTTTTGATTTCTTCTGTCACTTATCATTTTGAAGAAAATGATATTCTTTACAGAGTCATTTTGGCAGAAAACTGCTTCTGATCAATATTCTTAGAAATTGTGGTGATGAAGGGTGTGGTGGTGTCCTGCTGTCTTCTGCTCTAGGTCTTCCTGCACCAAAATCTGTTCAGTTCTCTCTGCGCATCAGTTAGTTGACAACTGAAGGAAAAGATAAGAGAAGTGGAGTAGCATTCTTTTCTCCTATTATCCAATGAACCATTTCTTTTTGTTCTTCTTTTTGTTCTTCTTTTTGTTCTTCTTTTTGTTCTTTTGTTCTTCTTTTTGTTCTTCTTTTTGTTTCTTATGTGAAATCAAAAGGAGAGAGAACAAAAAATAAATACAAAAATTACTTTAGTTATGCTTCTGGTGATATATGTTATTACAGAATGCAAGAAAAAAGAATAAATCAACGGTAAAAACTTGAAATCTTGGAACTTTCAAATTCTTCACTCTTTCTTGTTTTTCATTCTGCAGAACCTTACATTTATTTTTGTTTATATTTTGTTGTTGTTTGTTGCTCAAATGCAAAAGTTTTCTTTTAATCAATGTGTCTTTTTTTTTTTTTTTTTTAATACTTTTTTTTTTACTTCTGTTAAAACTGTTTAACAAGAGAAAAAAATTAAAATTATTTCAATTTAATATTCTGACAAAGCTTGGTTGATGAGGAATCTCTAAATTGTCTGAATAATCCCCCGACACCTGCAGATATAGTCTGATGGCCAGAGAAGAGGAATGAAGTCTCATATATGAATGGGTGCATTCTTGTATTCACACATCTGAATAACTGGTAACACATATGCAGATATAAGCACAGGTTCTCACCACACACACACACACACACATTCTCATGCCAAACAAAGATTCATTGACAAATATACACATAATCAGTCTCTCTCACCGATTTCTACATACTGACTCATAAGAATTTATACATATTCAGACACATGTATGCACAAACTCTCTTAAAAATACACATCCCTTGAAAAGCTTTTTAGCTTGGCTAAACATAAACTTGTCATTACATACATTTACTAGTCAATTTAAAATAGCAACAACAAATATATTAGAAATTCACTGATTATTATCAGTAGGTGGATGTGTTCCAAGGATTCTCGGCCTGAAATTATGGATATAATTGAACCTTTATATATCCTGTTTTTTTTTTTTGTTTTCCTTTATGTGATGGTCACCACTTCAATGTCTGATATGACCATCACAAGACATCATGGTAAGACTTATTTGTGCCTTGGACAGATATGGCTCTTTAAATTTGACATCATATACATACAGGCATGCACTAAATGAGTCTAAATTCAAATTTCATTGGAGACAAATTCTTTGTTTCTAATCTATGGTGCTTAGGGGTTCTCAGAAGTCAAAATGACCTGAGCTTTGTAATTAAAAACAATGTCAAAAAGGATGAATGGGAAAAAGTAATCAGAACTAATGTAATAGAACACTGTCATCACCATAATCAAAATTCTTCAACATAATAGTATTAAAATTTTCAAGTAAACAGGCTCATCTGACTCTAATTTAGTCTCTTCTCTTTTGTACATAACTTTTTGAAGTTTTTTGTACCAGAACATAAAAATTTATAGTAAAATCCCTTTTTTTCTATTTGTGGACCTTTTGAAATGGAGATGGAACTGTGACACTGAGATCTCCGGATGTTGATCAAACAAAAAGAGGGGAGAGAGTCTACTAACTGGATGATAATTGTTGAAATTGCAGGAAGATGGATTGAAAAGTTGAGATGAAAATTAAAAGAACAAAATGCATTGAAAAATCATGTTTTGAGATAATTCTAAGGAGAATTGAACCCAGATTTAACTAGACAAAATTCAGTGAGATTAATCAAACCCACAACACTCCATCCTTCCCTACCTCCTACCAATAAGAGAGAATTAAGGTATCCATGAAGATGTCAGATAAAATTAAATCGTTGTCAATAGAGAAATCTAGGTGGTCAGCGAAATGACATGATTCCCTTGGACAAGAAAAAAAACAAGAATAAATCATCTGTTTCAAATCAACTATGCAGAAGGAAAGAATCCCCATGTGTTCATCATTATGATTTCACCAACATTTGTCCAGGGAAAATTTTATGTTCAAACATTAATTCAGATTCTCTTGGATAGGAGTGGTAAGAAAAAATTAATTACTATTTTGAAGATACCATAGACAATAAAGCTGTGTAGTCTATTCAATTGTAAAAAATGCATAAGACAAAGGTAAACTTTCATTTTAAGGAGAGTGAAAATAGATTTTTCTTTCTTCTTATTCTTGAATAGTCTGGTCGATTGAAAGGATCCCAGCATGTGGAAAGCTGATAGATAAGGACTAATGACTTAAAATCTCTTTTGTCAGCACCATCTGAGATCAAAAACGCAATATGGCAGAGGAGTGAATGGTTCTGAACAGACAAATGCCAGCTAAGTTGAGTGGAACCATGCCACCAACATGATACCAGCAACAAAACGAGTCACATGCTAACAAGTAAAGAGTCAACTAAATGATAACCATGGTGGTCTAAAGGGACTTGAGGATTGATGACTTTTTGACATAATTGGTTACCACTGTCAAGGGCCGATGACAGGAGTACATATTTGGTGACCTCTGATAAGGATCAAAAAAGTGTTGTTACATTATTGGTTGTTGTTGATCAGGTCTGATGCTGAGGTGTTACATATGTAGAAACTTCAAACTTCATGATGTACAGCCAAAATTAAGATAAATTGCAATGAGCAGAAATCTACAACTTGCCCTTATAAACTGGCAAAAAAAGATTTTTTTCTTGACGTGCTTGTCTGATTCAGTCTACTAGTTTTTTCTTTCTATTTCTTTACAGAATATTATCATGTCAGCACTAACAAAACGTAGAAAAGGTGTCTTCGCTCCACCTGTCGGCAAAAGATCCATAATATTTGTGGACGATATGAACATGCCAGCAAAAGAAGTTTATGGAGCACAGCCACCAATTGAACTACTACGACAATATTTTGACCATGGCTATTGGTAAGTTAGGCTTATCAACAATCTTTTCTCCATCATTAAATCAATCCTATTAATCTTTCCAAAACTGAAAGAAACTTTATTAAAATTTTGTTTCAACTTTTTAATTTTGAACTGTGCATACTAGTGTTGTGTTCTATCACAGATTTTGTAGATTCCTTGATTTAAAACCTTTTTCTCTTATAACACAGACTGAAGTCAATTATGTGCCATGCATGATACACACTTAGACAATCATGTATCTTTCGATACATGACTGACAAGGCAGATTTTTTTCCAACAGTAGGTTGCCAATTCTTTTTGCAGTAGACAAATTGCCATCCAAGGCTATAGGACTCGGTCTGTCCTGTTATTTACCCGTAGCTGGGGGTGGAGAGAAGAAGAGGATTCGTACTTTTCCCAAGGGTATTAGCATGTAAGTGAATGTAATGGATTCAACTGGAATTTGAACTCAGCTATCCATAACTCCGCTGTGTCTTCTTCAGACTGAAGTAAACCAACATATTTGGTGGTTCTTACTTCAAGCATATTTACATGGCTGTTCATAAGAGTCAAAATTGAAACAAGGACATTTTTAAAATGCAGGATATTTATGTATGATTAGGTTCAAAATTGTCACAAGCATCATGGTGCACTCCTAGCATTAATCCTTTCAATGAGACGTCAGTGTAAGGGTTTTTTGGCGTTTTTTTTTTTCTTATTGTATCTGAAGAGGAGACAAGACCAAGTGGCAAACCATACGAAATTTGAAGAGCAAAGAAGAAAACTAGTCCTCATTCTGCGGATATTTAATTGCCTCCTTACAAGGGGAAGCTTTTATTTATGGGGATTCATATATAGATGCTCTGCAGATGTCTCAGTATACCTTTAATCCAATCTCTTTACTGCATTGGAGCGGTGCTATCAAGGATCCACAGATCCACAGAAACCAGTGCATTTTTTTTTTTTTTTGCCAATTATCCATTGCGAGAATATCTCTTTCCTATTTGAATTTCTTTCTCATTTCTGTTATATAATGATTCTTTCAAAGCAGTTCCACCATCTTTGTTTGTTCATTTTAGAGTGGTTTAACTGGAGTAGCTCTTTGTTCAGAAAGATAACCCCCTGAAGCTATGAAGTTGCTTGAAAGATGGTCAAAAATGAAATGAAGTAAAACAGTAAATGTGCAGTTCAATAAAGTTAAAGTTAGATAATAATAAATTGAACCAACATTTTGGCCACCCCAGTAAGCACCATCTTTTATAGTCAAAAAAACAAAAGAAAATTTAGATGAAGGAAATGAAGAATGCATTTTATTGTGACTTTTGGAATAATGCTGAAGAATAACAAAATATATATTTTCATAACTGAGATTTTGATCTTTCTAGGTATGATTTAAAAGACACAAGCAAGATTGTCTTGGCTGATATCCAGTTTCTTGCAGCCATGGGACCCCCTGGAGGTGCACGCAATGATGTGACACCTAGGTTTTTGCGGCATTTTAACATTGTTGCCATGAATCCATTCAGTGAGGACTCCATGACACGTATATTCTCAACACTGATTGCCATCTACTTCCGTGTAAGTCAATAACTGCTTTTTTTTTTCTTTTCTTTTTTTTTTCTTTTTTTTCTGGTTCTTGGGGCACAACTGTTGATCTGGGGGGAAAAGTAAGTTTTCCACATTTAATTTTCCATGTCACGTGGTATTATTTAATATACATATGCACACACTTGAATTTATAAATACTTTTGTGGATTCAGTTGCAGTTTTTCATTTGAGCATAATTGGTTAAAACTTATTTTCATGTTTAATTCATTTTATGCTTTTCCAAATTTTGACAGTTCATTTTGTGCTATAAAAGAAGTGATTAAAACAAAAACACTCAATATTTTTCCAATATAAGGACAAGGTATGGAACTATACTTAGATTAGTCTGACACAAGGTGATAAATATGGAGCACCCAGTGAAGATTGAACACACTAGTTGTAATAGTCTAGCTTGTGTTATGGTAAAGGAGGAAAGTAGGGAAGAAGACAAAAACCTAAAGGGACACCAGTAGTTGCTGGACAGGCAAGGGAAAGGAATTAGTGAGTGGTAGATGTGTGTATGGATGACCACCAGAAATGGACAAATGTAGAATTTGGTGTGTATAAATGTTCTTGAAAGGATCACAAAAATATTGTGTCTGTCTGTGGTGCTTTGTGATTGGCCCAAAATGCTTAGTCCTTGGTCACATGACCTGTTCACCACTAGGTTTGGGTAGTGGTCAGTTGGCAACCCCCTATTATGTACCACTGACTGTTCTATTTTTAGCTGTGATGAAAGTGTCAAGATTTGAATTTCATTCAGGATATAGCAACACTTCTTGCATTTAAGATTCATGAATGAATGAGTAGGTATATGGTTGGTTAGTGTATGATGAAATCCCCTCCTATTTTAATGGTAGTTGTCCATGATTTCTTCTAGTTGCTTTTTTTTTTTTAAATCATTGCACCCCATGCAAGACAGTAAAGACACCAAGACACAAGGGGTTACTGAATGTAAAAGAATTAAAAAAACATTATTAAGGAGCAAAATTCTATTTAATTTTGTTAATATTAAGAACAATAGAAGATGGTAGATAATGATTGACATTGCATTTAAACTTTTGAAGATCAAATTTGGCTGTTAAGTATGGAGCCAGAAGAGAGTTCCACAAGTAAGAAGGACAAGAAAAGAAAATGTTAGCACAGAATTTACAGTTACATCTTAACCAATTCAACTGTGAATTGAGGAAACCTTGTTGCCAATCTAGTATGGCATTTAAACTCATAAGTCTAGGTACAATAGTGAAGAGTTTGCAATAAGTTACTTTCTTGAAGGTTAGCATCTGCCATGGGGGTCTTTCAGATGATTACTAGAGAAAAGTTTTGTTTTGCAGCTGTTAAAATTAAGAAGCTATTCCTTGCCCCAGTTAACAGCAGATTGTAAGTCATTTTTGATATCAGCTGTTAATTTGACCTTATCAAAGCAATCACACTTACTATTGAGACAGGACTAAATGGTTGTGTCATCAGCATAGATAATAAGTTGAGGATTGATGTCATCAAGAAGGTCATTGATGAAAATTAAGAACCAAGTAGGTCCAAGAATAAATATGGGGGAGACCTGCCTTAGTACAAAGAGATCGAGAAGAGTGGTCATTCAAGAGCACTTTCATTTCAGTTGATCTAGAGAAGCAAAAGCAATATTGCTTGTCTGAAAAAAAGGTCCTGCAATGTGAGATGCATAATCAATTCAGTTGATTAAGGCCTCTATTAGTTTACCATCTTTTTATCTGCCATTGGCAAAGTCTGTACATCAGTCATTGACAACCCATTGCTTGTCCTATTTTAGCCATGATTACATGGGTCATGAATCATGGTGAGATTTCAGTTTTATTCAGGGTGTAACTCTTGCATTATCCCACTGTGTGGGACACCCTAAATATTTACTAAAAGTTGCTCACCCTGTTTGGATTGAATTCTCAGATACAGTGAAAATTTTATAATGAGACTAGCTAGTTAACCATTATTCTATAGCAATCACTTTAGATATTTAATCAACATAGCTTAGTCTGGCTCAAGGCCAGAAAGGTGAAGTCCTCAAAACTGAACTTACTACACAGATTAGACTTGTTCAGTAAACATTGCTCTAAGGTCAGGTGCATGTGCTGTGTCATAATTTTTGCTTCATATTATCAAGCCAAAACCCAGGGAGTAGCACCTGAGCTACCTGAGAGATAAGAGAGGAGGTGATCCTAGACAGATTCCATATTGGTTACACACACGCACACGTGCCACCCACCAATACTTACACAAAAACAAAGAACTACCATTGTGCATACCATGTCAGGAACCATACACAATTCAGCATGTACTGATAATCTGTAGCAAATTTCAACAAATACAAGCCAAGTACTACAAAGTCGACCACCTAAAGAAATAAACCAAACTATATGAGATTTTGCAGTTTGCAAAGGAGATTGGCATTTATAACAATATAAGGATCATTATCTATTTCTGGAAGGTTTTATACTTGGAAAAAGTCCTACAATCTATTTTTAAGGAAAAAGCTTATTACAATTTATTTTTGTGCACGTTTTATCTGGAAAAATCATTGTTATATATATAATTTATGATGGGCTGATGAAGTCCAGTTCTGTTGCAAGTTGTTAATACGATTTTCATTTGTAAAAAGAAATTATTCTCTTACAATTCAAACATGTTATGGCTTTAAATAATCCAAAAAGGGTTAATAAGCCATAAAACAAATCCATCAGTCATTTCATGTTGTCTCTTAAGCTTAGCCTAGTGTAGCACAAGGCGAAATGGTCAAGGAATATTGTATTATACCAATCTTCCAACTTGGGAAGGGTCTACCTTGTTTGAAAATGAATATTTGAAATACTGGCTTTTACCTGAAAAAAAAAAAACACCCCTGTGCTTGAATAGAGAAACATATCTAGTTTCTGGCAGAGACTCTTCTTGTGTTTCATATTTTTCCTGCCCTCTTCTTATAGCTACTTATCAGGTTCAAAAGTTTCTACCAAATCTGATTGCAAGACAAAATATTTTGGTCTGTGCAAATCTCCAAACACTGTACACATAATATTCACTGATAAGTCAGCCAGCCATCAAACTCCACAAAGAGAAGCAAATATATTTATGATTGTACACACATGATATGCTGTGTACAATTTGCATTGAAAACTTTGAAAAACACTAAAGAGACCCACATACACACAATTGTCATTGTTGTTAGGTTTCTTCAAAAGTAGTATTCATGCTTTTTTCCCAGTGAGATGCTCACCTAGAAAAAAACAAAACAAAAAACAATTGATTCTAATGTGAAATACTCTTATATCTGCACGTACATACATACATACATTCTATGTTTCCATATTTGGTCTTTTCCTTCCTTTCTATTTCACCATCTCTCATTTGATCTTTTGAAGAATCAAAGCCTGTAAATGAGTAAAATAAAGATTTATTTATCCAGAGAGGTTTTGATATGAAATTATATCTGTGGGAATACCTGATCATTTCCTCCCACTGGTCTTTGCATCTTTTGTGTATTTCTCATGATTATTTTTTGCCTTTCTCTCTTTTGAATGCAGTGATTCTTCTTCCCCCTGCATTTGACACCCTCTCACAATATGGAGTGTTTAATGCAGTTACCCACCAGCTTATATCTATGGACTCTAGAGTAGCCTCCTATTGGTGTGCAGTAATTCTGGAGAAAATTTTCAAGTAACCAATTCCACTTGATCATGCTTAACATGTGCCACTTGTATACTATACAGGAATATTGTGTGGTTGCCAACATTAAAAGAATCACATTGCTCTCTACAGGACTTAAGCACAGAGCTTATTTTAGCCATGATGTAACTTTAACCACTGCCCCCAAGAGAAATAGGCTTCGGCATAAAATGACCCAAATAGGAGTTGACATGCCGTTAAATCCAACAACCAACCATAAAAAATGTTGGTCACAAAGCCAGGTACCCATTTTTTATAACTGTGTTTGTTGCATGTTTTGGTAATTTTTAGAAAAGAAGGGGTAAAAAAGATCAAATTTTGAATGCACTCTCTATATACTTAGAAAACTGGTGCAACACAATCTTCTGACTCTCTATTTTCTTGCACTTGTAGCCTTGTGCCAAACTAAATTAAACTCCATAAATATTTATAATGCACATAACAGCATGAAACTTTTTTTTGTTTGTTTGTTTAACCCTTAGTAAGGGATTTTCATTGTCTTTCTCTTATTATTTATCTGCTTTACTAAAATCTATGACAAAAAAATAACTCAAAATGTGGGAGTGACTAGATTCCTTTGTTAAGAGTCAAGTCAGCATTGATTTATTTTCTTTGAAACTGTTGGATGAAGATCAAGTCCATTGGTGAAATTTATAGAGATGATCTAATTGGCCTATATTTCTTTTAACCACCAAATGTTAATCATAATGCTGACTTATGCTTTAGGAATTTTTTCTTTCTATCGCTCTGTGAAGGGAAAGTTGAGACATCAGCAATTCTTCAGCAAGTTGCAAGCACAGTCTGTGAATGAAAATTTCTGAATAAAATATTTCAGTAGACAGTTGGACACAAATTAGAAACAACTTGCCTGCTTCAAAGCTTAGACTTTTGATAATTTATGATAATTCACTCTAAGGCAAAGTAAAACAAAGATTCACAGCTTTGACTAAGAATGATCAAGGAATTGAAATACAACTGAAATTAAAAAAAATGAATTACTATCATCTAGGGTTCTTTTAGTTTAGCACAAGGCTACAGTAGTAGAGCTCTAAGCCTAATTGGATTCATTATACTAACACGTTTGTTTTTGTCAGCCAGATGAGCTGTTAGAATAGGCACCTATTGGTATTTATTCAGCTGAACACATTCAATAACAGAGGATGTTCAATTTAATGATACTTGTCCCAATTGTTTCACATGCATGTGCAGGGAGAATAGTGGACAGAGCAGGGAGGGAAAGTGATCAAAGTAGGACTAATCTAACAGCTCAGATGGCTAATAATTTTTGTGCCACCACAGGTAGGGTTGCCCAAAGTCTACTATCAGACAATCACATTGATTATTGTAGCTGATTGCAAAGACATAAGATACTATTGCACTATCTGTGATGCCCTACCGACCACTGTTGCATGAGAAAGGGCTTTGAGTATTTTGAGGATTAGTAATCAAAGAAATAGTTGTTACAAAAAAAAAAAAAAAAAATGGTGATATAAACAAGGAAAATTGAAAATTTCAGGCAAGTATCTTTATTTGCAAAATATGTTGAAACACTGGTCCCTGGGTCGGGGTGGGGGTTGTCAGCAAAAACAACATTGGCACTGAAAGTTTTAATATAATATGGCATAAGACCACATATATAGGACTTGCAAGGATTTAACTCACTCCAGTAGAAATAATATACTTGGCTAACTTGGTAAACCTTACATTGCTGAAAGGCAGCAAGATGTCTCCAAAAACCTGGAGAAATGTGAAATTCTGTGCTGATAATGAAGGATAAAGATAAATTTTATCCAAGACTGTGTATTGATGGGTCAGTTTTTTGAACACTTTTATATTGACCCATTATGTTTATGTAATTGAAATTGATATCTAGTTCTTCAACATATCTTATTTAACAAGCATACAACAGTGAAAAGTAGATCTCATTTCTTTCAGGTCAATGTGCTAACCACAGTGTTATTTCTCTGTATCACTTCTTGTTGGGACAATTTTACAAAATGCTTTTTTTTTTTTAAACTAATCAGGCTGAAGAATTTAGTAGTGAATATCTTGGCCTTGGAAATCTGATTGTTCATGCCACACTGGAAGTGTACAAGAGTGCCATGATTCAATTACTGCCCACACCTGCCAAATCCCATTATGTGTTCAACCTGCGTGACTTCTCCCGTGTCATACTGGGAGTTTGTCTCATCAAAAAGCAACAAGTTGAGGATAAAAGGATGATGATTAGGTGAGTACACTTGAGAATTTGTTTCTCCAAGTATATATGATTGCTAAATTATAATAATAATAATCCTATTCTGTTTCTCAATATATCTTGCATTCATTCCTGATTGATGACAATCCCTTTCTTCTTGATTTTCAACGCTTTCATTTTATAAAATCAATGGCAATATATATTTTAGAGTAAAATTATTGACACTACATTTCAATAATAAAATCATTAGTAATACATTTACATTGTGCATATAAATAGCTTGTTCTATGAGTAATGCCTCACTGAAAACTAGAAAAATAAAAATGTTCATCAATGTTCAATATACATATTGTCTGTCAACATCTGCTAAAACATATTTTTGATCAGAAATAGCAAAACTTAGTGTTCAAGCATTTTTCACCATATTATTAGTAATATTTAGTTTATTACTACAAAACATGATACAAGCCTAAAAAGCTAAGGATAGAGTAACAGTAAAGACAGTGGGCAGTGATAAGAAAATCTCAAATTTTGCTGTATTCAAATGCAGTCAGCACAAAAAAATAATGTAATTATTGCTTCATTTTTTCCACAGAATTTTCAGTCTCTGTATGGAATGCAAGTTTTAAATTCTATCCAGTATATCATTGATTATACAAAATAACTTGTAAATAAAATAATTTGTAATGAATTTCCGTCCACATAAGTAAACCTCAATGTGCATATCTCTCTTATTTATATATATATATATATCTTTGTGTGTAATGTTTTCTATGTCATCATAAGTGTACACTAGATCTAAATAGACAATTTATTCATCTCTATATAGTAGACTTTTCTGGTGATGTTAAAATCATTATTCTTGCTGTGTAGAAATCATAATTACTTAGTGGCAAATAGAATATTTCTTCCATTTAATATTCAGGAATTGTTAAATATCAACAAGAAAATGCAGGGTAGCATAAATTCTTTCAGGTCTTAAGTACAGTTCAATTACAAAGATTTAAAATATAGCTATCAGTTTTTGACAGTAAGCATAAATTAATCTTAAAATAATTTTCAATGTATTTCTACCTATCTTTTAAATATTCACATTGTCATTATACATATGAAATCATCAGAATTGAATTTAAGTTTTGATGGATTTGTTTAATAAACCCTATTCATAATATGATAGATTATGTAAATAACTTTTAAATAAATCTAATTGATTAATTAATAAATTTAATAGTAAAAATAACATAGTTGTGACTAAATGTTGATAAAATCATATCTCCCTATCCAATTGCATAATCATTTATGAAGAAAATCAGCAACAGGTCAGTTTTTGCATGCCTCTTCTTTATGTCCGCATACAATGATTTTTCCTCTTATCAGTGTAAGAAGCTGCGAAATAGAGAATGGATCCTATATGGACCTTGATCTCTTTTGCTGATAAATTCAAGCAAGTTTTTGCTGGCTAGCTTTAAGATAAAGACTACTATACTCTTCACCATCTGTATTACAAGGGCCAGCTGAAAATTTAATAGGCTGACGAAAATTCTTTCCTGGAATGTGACCACATAAGGTTTATTTTTCAACACTCTCTCTTGTGGTCCACACACTTCTTCCATTGGATGTTGCAGTGCTTGGATCCCATTGCTCAAGAAGTTTTCATCCTGTTGGGCAAAAAAGTTACAGCAGTCATCACTGCAATACTGGTTCCCAGCCAAGTTTTTTTTATTTTACATGTTGGTGAACAGATGATAGTCAGATGGGGTCAAATCAGAAGAATAGGGAGGGGGATCAACCAGTTCAAAGCCACATTCATGCACAGCAGCCATTGAAAGCAAGGACTTGTCTATTGGAGCATTGTCCTCATGAAACAAGATCCTCATTGATGGTTTGATCATTTTGAGGATTGTCAATAAACTCAAAAAAATAGAGGGCATCACCTTCCCTGCAGATGAAAAAAATCTTGGCCTTCTTTGGAGCAGGTGAGGGGGGGGTGTTTCCACTGCATAGATTGTCTCTTTATCTCTGACTCAAAGTAATGAACTCAACACCCATCCTGGGTTAGGAAATGTTCAAGAAAACCAACTGGATATGCTTCAAACAATGTTGGATTTTCCAGAGATGTGATCAGCCTGGTGTGCTTTTGATCAGGCGTCGGAAGACATGGCACCCACTGAACAGGAACCTTTATCATGTTCAATGTGCAGAATATTCTCAACTCACTCACAGGATATGCTAATAGCATTAACTATTTAAGTTATAGTCAATTGCCTGTCATCCATTATGTGGTGAATATGGTTAATGTTTTCCTCAGTGGTGACAATTGTTGGATGTCATCCAAACCTTGGGTCATCTTCAAGACTCTCTCTCATCCACCCCTCCTAAATTCAGCTAACCACTTTTTCATTGTTGATAAAGCTGGAGTGCTATCCCATAATGTAGCAATGATGTCAGCATGAATGTCCATGGTGGCTAAACCCTTTATTGTCAGCCTATGAACTTTTCAGCCCATCCTTGTAATGCATGTATGGCCAACTGCTTTCGCCTGAGTATGTCTGGCTGCTAGGGTGGTTAGCTATTCCTGTTGCAGATAATAGCATTGGCCTTTCATCCATTCCCATATTGTGAATACAATCAATGTTTTTCTAGGTAGTGGCAGTTGTAGGATGTCGTTCAGACCTTGGGTCATCTTCAAGACTCTCCCTTCCCCTCCTAAATTCACCTGCCCATTTTTGCATTGTTGATAAAGCTGGAGCACTATCCCCTAATGTAGCAACAATTTCAGCATAAATGCCCTTGGGAGCTAAATGGCTAATTCTTTTTTCTTCATGTACTTGATAACATCACAATGCCAAATGCTGTTCATTTTCAAGAGAGGTTGTTACGAGTTACTTTTGAAGTCTTTGAACAGTCAGATGTTAGTTTACCAGGAGAGAAACAATGCATTTATTAATAAGAAGAGTTGAAATTAATGCATGCAAGATTTCACAGCTCTAGCATCACTTATTCATAGCCAGCCTATGAACTTTTCAGTCAACCTTCATATATCTTTGGTTCAGACAATGTCATATACTATCTGCTCAATCATTGACTAATATAAAATAATCAAAGCTTTTCCCAGACACCTTTTCATGGTTGTTAGCTATTTGATAGCTATAAAGATAAAAGAACTACAGTCATCAGTTGTACAAATGACATTCTGACAACACACGCTAATATTCACTTTTAAAGACAAGAGTACAAATGTATGTCTTGTGGGTCTTCATACCAAATATTAATATAGATTCTATGCAAACACACTATTAATTTCTCATTAGATTTAAACTTACTTTGAATTTTCATATCTCAACAAATTCTAGCAATGTACTTTTATACCAGTTCAACATCACCATTTGTATAGACGCATTAGTTGTTGTCCATGCCAGTTAAATTTGGAGCAGATGTTAAAATCTCATTGACTCTTTGCTTTTGATTCCATGCACTTACAGATTATATCAAAAAAAGAATAGGGGGTAGATAAAAAGCAAGAAAATGTTTAAAAAAACAATTAGAATTTCATCATCACACATTTGCTTTAAGTAAGTGAATAAAAAAAAATTTTTTTTTTTTTTTTTATGTATTGGTTCACACTATGAATTAAAGGCAAAAAATTAAATCTAGAACATGAGGGAAACATGTCTGTCAACACCTAAAAGAATGGGAAAATATACTTTAGGTAATTATTTACAATAGCAATAGTAGTCATATTAGGTTACAGAGTTTATGAATTTCTGAAATGAAAACCTTGTCAATTAGTATTCATTTTTGACTTGTTTCTTTCATCTTACTTTTTTCTCTTTTTCATTAAAATTCTTGCTGTTTTGCAAGAATTAAATAAGCAATGTGTGGATTAGAAATAAAAAAATAAGCTTTTATTGATGAAGCTTTACCATTATTATTGTTATTATTATTATTTTTTTGTTTTTCTGTTGCTTTTTCATCATAGCTCTTTGTTATTCTATGACTGTTAAGTAAGCAATGTGGTTTGGAAGCCGAATAAGCCTCTGGTAAGATATTTATTTCTGATCTACACTGTTGAGTTAACAGTCACAGAATAAAAATCTGAAAGTCTCAATAATAAAAAGCAACAGGAAGTGGATAGAAGAAAAGCAAGTTAAAAATGAATAAATTTTGGGAAGCTAAACAAGTGTTTTATTATTTCCACAGAAAACTGAAGACAGAAGATTATCTGGCACTGTCCATTCTCTCATCTTCTGTTCTAGCTGAATATTCCAATCTTAATTCCTCACTTATTTGTTATGTGTCAGTCACGAAAGAAAATGTTAAAGCAAAAGCAAATCCTGATGACTTTAATAAATCCCCACTTAGTAGAAGTTCAAATGACTTACCTTTGCCCACAGCCATTGAAGTTGATTAGGAAGAACTTTGTGCTTAGAATATTTGAAATTCACTCTTTAGCTATTATGACACTGACCTGACTGAATAACTTGATTTATTATTTTGCTCAATGCTCATTCAACTTCACTGAGTTGCAAGTTATGGCCACTGGTCAAGACATCACCAAGATGCATGGGCATTGTTACAAGATTGTTTTACAGTGTTATATATAGAAGTTTCTAGTTTAATGTTGGGGAAAGATTGATTTCTATGCATCTGCAGATAGATAAATGCAGATATAAATTGTGCTGCAAGTATAGATGCATATGTGCAATATATATGATATGTTGTCAAAAGGTTTGGAGGATATTTCAATAGACCATGTGAACTAAAAGCAGTACAGCTTTTGCCAGTACCTTTTTAATGAGCAAATTTTCAAAGAACACAAATGCAACTTCAGTGGTAACTAGGTTTATGATCAGCATTAAGCTAACCCTTTTAAAACATAAACATTTTAACAATTACACCTGCTTTATGTTTCAATTTTGATAAATCAAATTTGTTCTATTCTTGAAATCTGGTAAGATTTACAAGAACACAAGGGGGAATTGAAGTAACATAAATGCTATGGAATATTTTGAAAATCTTTTGATAAAATATAAATTGATTATTCTAATGATACTGCATTGATCTATAAATACAGATGTTAAACTCCCTACTCCTTCAGAAAAAACAAAAACAGAAAAAGCAAATGTACCTAGAACTGCTCATCTCCATCTTTAGATAGGCTGTCATTTCGAACTTATTTGATCAAATGCAATGATACTAAACATTCAAATGATTTAATTTCTGTAATCAAACAGGGCCTGACTGTTGTGGAGATGATCTTTATTTTCAAATCTTTTGTTAACATTGACTGGCATACTTTCCAAAACAAAACCAGTTGCCTTGGATATTTCAGTCATGGTCTGATGATAATGAGCTTCATTGTGTAGCAAACATTTTCAAGATATTTTTTCATTTTTTCTAAAGCTTCTTTAAAAAGCTTCTCAAAACAACTACAACAGTTTCATAAGCAGCAACAAAAAATACTTCACAAACACTTCCTTTTCTTTTCTTTTTTTTCCATCAGCCATTGCAAAAATTGCCACACTCAAGAAAAAAAAGTCTCATGAAACAAATGAGTCAATTCAGAACCATGCTAGGTAGCAGATTGGCTCAGAAGTATTGACTTGACACAGAGTGCAAACATGTCCAGTTTACAAGCTGCATCTGAATTCTGTTGTTTGCCTGCTATCTTATCAAAAATATATTTAAAAGAAAAAAAAACTATACAAATTTGAAAACACTGAAGTCATATATAAAAACAATACATTATACATTAAAGTGATATATAGAAACACTAATGAAATGTTACTGAAGAGTGTCACAGCTGGTGGGATCGAAACGTATATGATTAATTGAAGATACAACATGTCATAATAGAACCATATAACCAAGGACATGTTTTCAGGTGTTGATGTGAAATTGTTTAAGGATAATGCATATATAAAGCTCTATCATTTATTCTCTGGTCTTTGCTCTATTTCGAAAGTGGTCAAACAATTTGACACACCCAAAAATAAAATGTGTGTATATATATATATATATATATATATATATATATATATATATATATATATATATATATATTGGTGTGTACACAAGTATATATATCTCCCAAAGTACCTATATTACCACCAAAACTGATAAGTAATTATACACATACTCACACAAACCAACATACAAACATAAGTATTTGTCATATAGGACATAATTAAATGGAATCATCTGTTTATGTAAATAAGCGAAGTTGAAGTGAGTTAGCATTAGGTCAATTGTTAAGTGTACCTTCGTGTAGTAAACCTTCTATTTTCATTACTTACGTATGAGTTTGTCTTCCTTATTTATTTCCCTCTGTTATATCAAAAACACAAGATACAAGAGTTGGTGATGAGGATTCGAATACAAGAGTATTAGAAGTTGATGGCAAGGGTCAATCAGTCAGCAAACAAAAGAAACATCAACTTCTGATGCTCCAACTATCTGGGGAGGAGGAACAAAAGAACCCACAGATGAATGCAATTACTCACTGATATGAATATACCATTTTTGTAACCTTGGGATGGCTGGACAGATGGTTACTTTCCCGCTCCCTGCAAGATATCTTCCATGTTTGGGCTCCAGGGCAGAGGCAGAACAAAGATGACAAAAAAAAAAAAAACCCTATGGAACAAAAAATATCCCCACATGGAATCCAAAGTGAACCGAATGAAACCTTTGTCCAATTCATAGTACTTGAATCACTTGAAGAAACTCCAATAAGAAAATTCAAAAAACACAGCTAGTAGAACTATAATAGTACAAGTATCTAAAAGATCTCAAGCAGAAAAACTCCTGAAATAGAAAACACTCCAGGAGAGACATCAAAGCTGGAACATGAAATATCCAAACAAACTTGGACATTACTTAGCTCAAATCAGACAAATACAAAATCTAAAGACCTGGATAAGTTGTACAGTCAAGAATTTTAAAGGATCAAGGCTTGTCATATATGTAAACTTGCATTGATGAAAGAACAGAGTTGGAGTAACAAGAAGGCCAACCATGGTCCAATGAGCTAAGATAGAAGGTTAGACAAGCAGTAGAAAAGGCCAAACTGCCTAAATCAAATATCACAAGAGAAGTTAAGCAATCAAGACCTTTTAAGTGAGTGACACTAGTATCATCATACTGCCAGCTTACAGAGGCAATGTTTCAAGGGTAATGGACAAGTTGGAATACTCTAAAAAATTGGTTAACCTATTTGGGGATGGCCACTATAGCAAAGTGAAAAATGATCTGACCCTAAAACCTGAGAGGAAGCTGTCACAGATCCTAAATAAGAACAAGGATTACTTTGCACAAAACAAATATAAACAGCTGACTCGGCATTACAACAAGCTGCCGCACATGTATGGTCTCCAAGAGTCACAAACTTTGTATTCCATTGAGATCTATAGTCAGTTGCAGATGAACAGATTCCTAGTGGATATAGTCAACCTACTAACAAGAAAGTCCTCATCCTATATTAGAGACTCTGAACATTTAGTAAAACTGATCCAAGGGGCTACCATCTTTAACAATCAGATGGTAAGCTTGGATGTGATAAGCCTGTTCACCAGTGTTCCTACAGATGTGACCTTAGGCTTAGCATATAAATAGATACAATATGGGAGCCATTAATAAAGAAAGACAGACAAATGACAGGAAGTCTTCAACAGAAGCTGCAACAAAAACATGACAGGCAGCAGCAGTTGTTACAGCACTAATCAGCAGATAGGTTATGTTTAAGGCCCTATTTCACCACAGCAAATTGTCCTACAGGTTAATGGCTTTATGGATTAAAGCATTGGTTTGTGAATTTGGTGACATAGTGATTATGAGTTCAATCCCTGGGTTGGGCAGTGTGTAATTGGACTTAGTGGAAACAGGTGTACAATAAATGAGCAGTACTAAAGATAAGAACTAAACAAAATTTCTAGACTTGGGCAGTGGAACAAGAACAGTTTACTCTCATTGATTAAATAAAGGGTTCACTTCAGAATTCCCTGTAAACTGATATACATCTGAGGAAGGCTGGGGAGAACAATGGCCAAAGCATGATAACAAGAACAAAGATGAAGACAATAGTTTGAATATAAATAATGATAACTCCTCATCACAGAAATTGAAACAGAAATGTTTTATTTTTTTGATAATTCACCTCATTCAGGAACCTGGTGATTGTTTTTGTGTCAGTGCTAAAGATAGACAATAAGTTGTGTATGGATCCCATGGTAATGGAAGAAGATTACTGTGCAAACTGGAGAGACTGATGCCCCTGAGGCTGAAATCATTTTACAAACAATGGAGCAGGAAATCAAAGAAAATCAAGCCCTATTATTCTAAATGGCAAATCATAAACATGTTCCTTATGTGGTTCGACTCCTCACTGGGCAAGAATTTGTTAACATGCACTTCTAGGTCATATTAGAAAAAGCTACAGAATATTTATTGATGACTTGACTCTGTGCTTGAATCAGTTAAGTCAAAAACTGATGCATGCATTGTGTAAAATCCACTTTCATATGCTTTTTGGTTTTAAAGAACCCAGATGCTGAAAGAGCAGTTAAGGATTTAAATGGCAAAATGGTTTGTGGTCTATATATAACATAACAAAGAAGAAAACCAAGAGGAAATTTCAAGAAAAGAAGCCTTGTTTTACCTGGAGAATCTTGGTGTAAAGAAAATTAAAGCAATACATCTGCAATGTACATTTTCAATCATTTCTTCAGCTCATATTCTAAAGAATCTATTCAAGAGGACAGTCATTGAAGAAGTTTAATAGGATGTCCCCAGAGTAAGGGTTGGTCATAATTCTCTAGAAATGCCAAAAAAAGACAGATGAGATGTCAACTCAATAAGGCCACCAATCTTATGACAAGGTGTGATATGAAATTAAAGCGCAGAGAAAATCCATACCAAAATCAAAGAATTGTGACATTGAAGTTAGCCATTTTTGACAGTCAACCAGTGGTAAATATCTTATGATGAGTCATATTCCAATCTAATGTGTTGACTGTGGGCAGTTGATAACAAGGACACTTTTCTAAATAAGCAACCTTATATAGAATACCAACAAAAAAAAAGTTTGCTTCATATCATGCATGAATTTAGTTATTTAAGTTTTTTATCAGATATATGATATCAACTTTTATTCAAATATTAAAAAACATTACTCTCCAGTATGTATCTCATCAGATGTCCTTGCTGCAAAGTGATATCAAGATGTTTTTCATTCAGTAACATTGTATTTTTGATAAAACTAAAAGCAAATGGGAACACTGTAGATAGAGATGGAAATATGCTATGACTGAATAAAGGTGTTTGCCTCCTGCTAATAAAAGCTAGTTATAATATGGACACTACAAATAAGCAGTAGAAATGACTTTTTTACCCCCCTTTGAGACTCATTTAAAACATACCTCCAAACTTTTGATAATTGAACTCAGCATGATTTGTTTCTAATTATCAGGACTCATTTAATATTGGAAATTCCTACTTGTCAAGTTGACAAGAGTTTTCGCTTTCCCTTCAGAATTTAAAATCATTATTCTTAATTTTGTTTTCTTTCTTTTTAATGTTTTTTAAGTTTTTATTTTTTTCAAAGTCTGGGGAAAAAAAAAAATATATATATATATATATATATATATATATATATATATATATATATATATATATATATATATATATGTGTGTGTATATGGAAAGTGCTGAAAAGTTCTCAGCCTGGTCATCTTCTTGAAACCTGAACAGAAATCAGAATTTTATGAGAAAGTTGTTTTTGATCAAGTTTAGAACATTTCAGCATCCCTCATATATACCTCAAAAAAATTTTTTTGTATATCAAATTTCTAATGGTGAAGTTGAATATGAAGTCATCATTCTATTTTTGTGCTAATTTGAGGCGGTAGAAACAAAAGGCTTGGGCTCGCTCCCCCTGTAAAATAAATAATGAACAGAATAAGAAAAAGAGCATCAAGTACAAGAAGAAATTTAGTAGTGGAAAAAATGTTAAAATAATTCTTAGTAATTTAATCTCTTCCACCTTCTCTTTTATGTTAAAAAAAAAAAAATCCTTATGTACGTAAGTAGACAATTCTTGTCTTATGTTGGCACACAAGTCATTGATTTTTAAAAATGATTAGAGGCTATCCTCTATCAATAAAGTTAGAATGCTCCCATTTTAAACTCTTAATTTCAATACTTTTTCCCCCTAACAAATTGGCAGATGCCTTTGAATCAACTCGGACTACCTGTGAGTGATGAATCAGGTTTTACAATTTTTAGTTTAAATTCTTTTCCTATTACTAGCATCATTAAATGCTGGAGCCTTTCTCATTAAACAATAAAGGAGGTAAAAGAGAAAATTTAAAGTGACCTCATTTCTGAATATGAAAATTTCATCTTTGCTACAACTTATGTAAATTTCTTTATCTGTAGTTCTGTATCATATTAGTTACAGAGCATCATTCTGTGACCAATACTGATGCTATTCCTTTACCCAGCCTTTGGGAATGAATCAAAGCGTAGTATCTGTCAAAAACTCCCTCTCGGCCGTATTTCTGCCTTCCAGCAATTCATGATTTTGTAATGAGGAAAGCCTAGACTTGAGGATTTCAGTCTTGGCAGCAGCACTTCGCTGATTGCATTTAATGGAGAGAGATGCTAGCTACTGGTGTCCACATAAGAGTGGGTCTCAAAGACTGAGGAATTTTTGTCCTTGCCCCACCATTATATACATATATAGGCAAGCAATGTTAAATCCACCATGTTTCACATCCTACCTCTGTTCAGAGTAATGGATAGGTTCTGTGACACATGTTTGTACTGTGATCGTCTCTAATCTGCAAAGATCTTAATTCAACAATATTATTTATCCTGTTTGATTTTTGAAGAGCTAAGCATTATATTGAAAAAGTGG
Organism: Acanthosepion pharaonis; assembly: GCA_903632075.3. Lineage (NCBI taxonomy): Eukaryota > Metazoa > Mollusca > Cephalopoda > Sepiida > Sepiidae > Acanthosepion > Acanthosepion pharaonis. The sequence goes on from CAHIKZ030004950.1 coordinate 1,078,332, forward strand.
CTGTGTTTGTAGATTTGAGTGCATTATCATAAATTATTCTGCATAAAAAATGTTATCCTTCCTCTCTAAAGTCTTTTTCAATGCCTAAATGTAAATTTGTTTCAATATATTTTCTAAAGTGATTTGTTTTACAGCCCCAAAAAATGTTATTTGATGAATTATTCAGACAAGTATCTTTGATCACGATATTTCTGTAGGCACTATATTGAGTGTAGGTCATGTCTTCATTATTATTTTTTTTTAATATAACAGCCAACTAGTTGCTGATAAAAGCAAATAAAGATTCATGTGATGCTTGCATCAGTCAAGAGGTGGTAACTTAAAAACAAAAGCAAAAAAATTATCTGATACAATGTAAGTGATGAAAAGAATCCTCACCCCCACCGGCTAGGAAAGAAAGTTGAGGATACCAGTCAGAATAATTTCTCAAATAATGATTATATTTCACATAAGAATTTCAGAGGACAATTAAAGAACACATTTACTAATGCCAAATTCCAGAGATTTTTCTTGGAATGAATCTTGTAAGCATGAAAGCAATCTATAGGTGTTAGTGCATATGAATAATTTGAAATCTTAATTTTGTAACCAATAAAATAGTTTTGAAAATACTGATGAAGTTTCAAATATATTTCTTAAATGATAGAATTATCCAGATAAAATGAATAATGACTCGGAATTTCAGAAGATGTTAAAATTTTGATTTTTATATCAATGAATAAAAGCAATAAATAAATAAGCCAGTGAAAAGAAATTACACTTATGTTTTTTGTGGTCATATATGATTAGCAATTTTAGTACAGCAGTGAAAACTACAAACTAAAAATGAAAAGACTTCAACTTCAAGGTGCCAAAATCCCAAGCTGAAATGTCATAGTAATACAAGTTTGAATCTTGGTCATGGCACCAGATATAATAAAAATAAAACTTTTATTAAATGTTCATGATACCAATTTTATTTCACATGCATCAACTGACAATGAATCACCTCAGATCATTAAATGTAATAAAATAGGTAAAATTCTTGATATGTTGTCAGATTTATCAAATAGAAATACAGAAAACCATGTTGAAATTTAAATTCAAATGATTTCAAAATATATTGTTTAATATGTAAGTTTTCCCCATGCAGTAAAATCTATCAGTTTGTATGTGCAATATACAAATTATAAATCAATGTTAACATTGATTGGTAAATCTGGTTAACTCCAGTAGTTGTAGTTTTAGTAAAAAACACAATGCAGCATGCTGTTTTTCAGTTGATAGTAGCTCTCTTTCTGTTTTTGTATAAATGAATGCAATGAGAAAGACACGTTTAACAAGAGACTCAGTTTCTATATTTCAAATGGTGTGAGATCACTTCCAATCATAATCACTTAGAGAACCATCAAATGCTGAAATGCTCGGTACTCAAAAAGTAGGAAAAGGTGTCCGCAGCATGAATGAAGGATTGAATCTTTTCTTTCAACTTTCATATCAAGTGATGTCTCATGTACTCTTGTTAATCAAATAATATTTTGAAATATAAGAAATTTTTTTCTTTGACTATATGAGCCATTGATAGTCACCCATGTTGCTTGAATATATGACTGTTCAATCCTTCAGTCAAATAGAATATGATTAGATCTGGTTAGGAGCAAAAGCAATGTGGCAACATAAGAATGAAGACAGTTTTAAAGTTTGAAATCCCTAGGAAGGAAGACAACTTTGATAAAAATCAATGGAAGATGAGAACAACATTACACCCCTGCCCCTCAGATAAAAAAGATGCTTAACATTTACTAAGTATATAATATTTTATTAAGCAGGTAATCGCTATGAATGAATCATTTTACTGACACTGTAATCAAGTTTTGAACTTTGACTAATCATTATAGAACAGGATTTTAAAATCTAGCAATTACAACACTTGAATTTTGAAAATAACTATAACTGTCTTGCTTCAATGTAAATAATGAATATATTTTGAATTTTTCTTTTCAAGACTTGTCATGGAATTTTGTGGGTGAAAATAATTTTTTCATAAAGTTGTAGTTCTAATTTTTGTCTTTGTCTTTCATACAGGTTGTGGGTTCATGAAATAATGCGAGTTTTTTATGACAGGCTGGTAGATGACAAAGATCATTCTTGGCTTTTCAAGTAAGTGCTGCCAATAATCCTCCCCTCACCCCATTTCACTTGTCTGTTCTATCATCATCATTTCCATTTTGATCTTCTCTTAAGAAAACAACATACAGTCGTTTACTTGTAGTGCATTATTTTTATGGGCACATTTTCATATACAAAGAAATACATCAAAGTCAATACAAGTTTGACAAAATCTTTTCTATAAATTTGCAGTAATATTATTATTTTTCAATCATTAAAATAATTCTCTTGGCTTTCTATATCATTATTCTACCTTTCAGCTAAATTGTAGATTCTATCAGAAAAACCCAATTTTACTTTTGATTTAATGAATGCTTTGAGGAAATTTTAAATGTCTTATTGGAACCACTGACCAAAACAAAAAATCTAACCTGAAGTGTAGCAATTCTGGAGAATAGATTGTATCTTCAAGAATGTCTTATTCCACCTCCATGAATGTTGGTTACATCAGATTGGAAGACAAGTAATGAGTGCCATTAGCAAGATGACCAATCATTTTCCTTGTCCAGATGAACATCTTTTCTTTTTCAAACAAGAACTTTGAACACACATATCAAATACAGTAAAGAAATGTTTCCCCCTATTGTGGGACCATTGATCTAGTCAGGCTGTTTTTCTCATTAATATTAAAAGTTTGTATTTTCTTTAGATATTTTGTGCATCAGTATGGTACAAAGATCACTTGAGGCATGAAATTGACAGTCCCTATTCAATGTTGATCCCTATATCCTCTCCCTCATATATATATATATATATATATAGTGATTTTCTAAGCACTGCTTAGATGTGGCACAAGGCCGGAAGTATGGAGCACCCAGTGAGGATCAAACTCACTACTCAGTCATAATATGTTCTAGCGAGACAAGCTTGCTAACCATTACACCACACCGAGGTGCCCCCTCATATATATATATATATATATATATACACACACACACACACACACACACGTGCTTAGTCTAAGATACTAAAATAAATTCTAATGTTTGTTCATTTGGTCAGATTTGGGGAAGTGGGTCAGACCCAAAGCTTTTCAGCACCTCTGTCACACTTTGTGTGTACAAAGAGTGTGACAGAAATACCTCCCCAATCTGATGCAGCCACGTGTCCATTATCATTCACATGGCCATATGTAAAAATCATATCTGCCTGCTCACAATATGCATATCCAGCCATTGTAAAGCGAAATACTTCTAAGTCATTGTTAGACACATTAAACATTAAAGACAGACTAGCCATAAATGTAAACAAAATATAACCTATGGCAACACAGCGCCATCTACCATAAACTTTCTTTAAACTTAATAACTCAAAAACGAAGGATTTGCAGACATATGATTATATGGACTTTTGACCTTGTTTTGCTGTGAGGAACCAGACCCCAATGTTTGTAAAAATATTTTTGATATATCCTGTATATGCACACATTCTTTTATGTGCTTTGTCTTTTCAGGGTGTGGCCGATTATGAGTCTCCACATCTTCCTATCTTTTGTAGCTCTTAGCAATGTCTGCCTTCCATTTAGCCAAACTCATTAGTTTAGGTTTTACTCACCGTTTTCTCTGTTTGTTTCCTTCCTGTGAGTATCAATTTTCCAGGCCTTCTTTTCTCATTATGTGTTCCCAAAAATTTCAACAGTCTCCTTCTGATTCTAAGTGTTCTTTCATTTTCCTGAAAACTTCCTCATTGCTCCCATGTACCATCCATGGTATTCTCGTCATTGTTCTGTAGAACCACATTGCCCCAAGTTTACTCTTCATCCAAGCGGAAATTATTCAGCATTCAATGCTTTATAGGAGGATTGATATAACATAGGAATTCAACATTCTTTTCTTGGCTTCTAATGAAATTTTCCCATTTCTTAATCGTCTTTTGCTGTTCCAATGTACCTTTGGATTTCTGTGTCATATCTTTTGTCATCTATTAAAACATTTACCAGATATTTAAATTTCTGTACTTGCTTGATTTTAACATCTCCATTTCATAGCTAGCATCTTGGTCTGTTCCTCTTGCTGGCAACAATATATTCTGTCTTTTTACAATTGATAGTTAGTCCTTCCTTCCGTCTTTCCTTTATTACCTTGTCAAAGAGTTCCTGCAGTTTTCTTTATGCATCTGCCATTAACATGGTATCATCTTCATATCTTATGCTGTTAATACACCAATAATAAATTCTGGCAGGCCTTCTAGTTCTTTTAGGAGCATCTTGCTGCAAAGGTTGAATAAATCCTTGTCTTATTCCCCTTTCTATTTTTATGCATGTACTGATTTCATTTTCTGTCCATATGCAGGTGGTTTGCCTCCAGCATATATTCTGAATTATTCGAATTTCTTTTACAACACACAAACACGCTTCTGTGATTGTATCTATTGATGTAAAAATATGTATGTAAATGAATCCTGAGAAAGGTGAAATTATTATTATAATAATGATGATCATCATCATTGTCATCATCTCTTCAAATGTATATTCTCTGCTTTGCCTCCAGGATGTGCCAGACTCTAGTAAAAGATGTATTCAAGGAAAATTTTGATATCATATTTGAACATTTAATTAGCAGTGGGAAAAAGGTAAGTCCTTTCTTCTAAACACTTGCTTCTTTTCCCCAAAATGATTTTTCATCACTTTACAGTAAATTGTTCATTGAAATTACAGATTCTTGAATTAAAGAGTTAAAATGAATGCTAAAGAAGTGAGTATTTGAATGAATGACTATTAAAAAACTTTGACAGTGTGTCTCTTTCAGTGGATGAATTCAACTTGGATTTGTAAAAATGGCTAAGGTCTGTGGCAAATAAATCTTGTTTTATTGTAATTAAATTTTATCTTGCGGTCTAGTATTTTGTGTATGTGTGTGTCTGATTATATTTTTTCTTCACTGAGGCTTTTATTTGGCCAACATTTACTGAGCTTGAGGGACTTAGCAATTTGATTGGATAAAAAGAAAGAGAAAAAAAATTAACTCTTAGAAATAATTTTTTTCCTTCCCACTTGAAAACTGGCAAGCAATTACATTGAGGGCAATATTTTTTGTCTTAAATCACCCATGGCTTTGCTAATAATTACTTCCTAATAATCTTATTATTCTAATTTTTTAATATTTCCCAATTTTTTTTTTTTTTTTGCTTTATATTCATTTTCATTTGTACATAAACTTCTTGCAAATTATTGCATCATTTTTTTATTTTTCTCCAAATTTTGCCTTTTATTCATTATTACAGCTTTTTATCTGCTGATTGCCCATTAGGAGATTACATATGTATATAAATATTCTTGTTAACATGCATGCATGCATACATACATATATAATTGTGTATTGGCAGCAATCCCTCTTTTATACAAGTTGCATTAAAAACAATTGCGATTAAGTTTTTTTTTTTTTAAATTTTCTTCATTTCTGAACATGAATTACGTAAAAATTGTCCAAATTGTTCTGTATGTTCAAGCACTTTTAGCAATACTTTTAGCCATTATCAAGAATGATTTTATTTTTTCTTTTAACTGAATGTATGGATCGTTTTATAGAGTTATAGAAATGTTTTATTGGTTCTCTGTAATTTGGATCTTGCGGGTGAGTTATTATTGCTGACAATGAGTTTTAAATTTCTTATAGTAAATAATTAATCCTAACCAATATATTGGGTGCGATGTATAAATTGTCGCCTAAATTACACAAAAATGAAAGTAACACTGACATTTCATTTTAACATATGTTTGTGTCATTTTAGTAAATATATCTTGAAATACTAAAGAGGAAATTTATTCAATAAAATTGCCATTGGCTTCAACCATGGCCTCCAGATGACTTCAGAATCTCCTGCATCTCTTCTGGACATTTTCCTTGTTTAAGTTGGTGAATGCTACCATAATCCTTGCCTTCAGTTCATCTTTGGTATTACAAGAAGTTTTGTTGGTCTCTCACTCAACTGTGCCTTGCATATAATAATCATAGGAATTGCAGTCTGGAGAGTTAGGTGGCCACATGTAAGGGATGTGTGGTTGCAGAAATTGTCTGACATTCCATGACTGGGTTCTCCTGCTTGTGTGGCATGGTACAGAGTTCTGTTGCCAAACATAGGGTCTTCTAGCAGCCACCCTCTTGACCCAGAGCAGTACTATTTCCTCAAGGCACTTTGTCTTGAATCCAAGGCCCTCATCAACTGGAGTTCTTTTCTTATCAGAGTGAGTTTTCCAAGCTGGCATACCTTCATAATCACCATTAGACTCATCCAACTCTTTACAAATCTTCTGCACTGTCCTCAGATTGACACCCAAATACTCTGAAATGTTCTTATTGGAGTTTCTAGTGTGAATGCCAAGCAGTACACATACCGTTTCCAAATTTCTGCCAGAATGAATTGCATCATGGTGCTCTTTTTCTCACAGATGGTGTCCAACTGATCCTATTATCCTGTGCAGTTGACAAAATCAAAAACAAACAATGCACATGCACAAAATTAAAAATATAAAATGGAGACAATTTACCAATTATATATATATATATTGTTTTAAACAAACACTATTTAGTGTTCTTTTTTCTTTCTTTCTTTTTTTAACCAAGGCACCAAGCCAGTGTAATTTTTTCTGTTTATTTTCTCTTATGCTAAAGAAAATAGGTATATAAAATTAATTCAAACTTTACTTAATCCTGAAAGTGTATATATAAATACCCCTTCTGACTGTTTAAATACAAGGTGAAATGCATAATAAATAATTAACTTAGTGTGTCTTTTAAATCACTAACTAGTTGAATTTCTGAAATGACAAATTATCATTATTATACTCTGATTTGTTCAGATTAATCATCTCAACTAGCCTTCTTCAAGTGCCTTCTATTTCTGTAGTTTGATGTTTAAATAACTGGAAGATTACAATCTTCCAGTTATTTAAACATCAAACCTTTTATTCAATCCACAAGAGTAGTATTTGACAGTCCATTTAACTTGAACCTGTGAATTCTTCATTGTTATAGCGATTGTATTTTATACTGGAGTATATAGAACGTTTTGTAATACCTGACCAGTGATTGAACTTCTGTCCACTAGGTAAATCAATTTGTTTTACCAATGCTTTTATCCATTAGGCCATGTGCTCCCGAAGACAATTCTTAAATGTAATTATCTGGTGATTTTTTTTTCATTTGTGGCCTAATATTATTTCTGTTAAAATTAAATATTGACACATGTTCATTTTCAGTCTTAACCTTGTGAGGTCATTATTAGAGTCTGGCATGTGTTGTAATTCTTTCAATTCCTTCAACTTTGATTGTTGTTCTTATTCTATTATTTTGACTTTGTTTGACAGATTGTTGAAATTGTTGTTCAGGCATCGACCAGTGAATGCTACCTTCAGATATACAGATGTCTTAAGCCCATGCTCTTTGCAAGTTATTAGTACCTCCAGGAATGCCAGTTTATCTTCCTCCTCTTCTTGCATTGTGAACTCTATTGAAGGTCTTGTCAAGTTTGTATAAGCTAACAAGATTTGCACATCTTCCTAGTGAGGTCAGAATATGAAGGTGTTATCTACAGATATCAGTCACATAGTTGACTTTAATGATGCTATTAAAGTCATTTCCTTGAAGCATTCCATGTATGTCACGAGAGATAATGGTGAATCCATAGTTAAGACTTCTTACAGGCAATATGTATCAAAACCCAAATGGAAGTATGTTGGTTCTATACAGAATATCAGCATCTGCATGAGTTTATCTGTCAGAATATTGGTATATTCTCCAACAGATACATCTGATTTCAATCTATTTCTAACCATCAGTGGGAACTTTGGTGAACAAGATCACATTGTCCAAACTCATCACCCAATTGAAATAAATCTAAGCATATTTGTCTTGACAAAATGAACAGAATTCTTTACATTGGATGGATACTCGCTCACTAGTGGGTTGAAACCTTCTCAGTGAATAAAAACTGATTATATGCCTGACTGAAATTCTACTCTTTACAGAGACTCTGTACATATGTGATAGGTTTTATAACATAGAATCACCTCACATTGAATGAATATAGTTAATTGATTCATTCTTACTAACAATCTTGTGACTATTTCCTCTGGTTTTTCAGAGTCAGATCATTTTTTTTAAACATTCTGTAGATTCAATTCCCAACTACCCAATTTTTTTTGAATATTCCAATTTGTCTATCACCATTGTTGCATTTGTCTGCTAGCAGTTTGGTGATGTTCATATCACACTGTAAATCTTTGGTAAGCATTGTTTTTCTATCTTGTGATGCTCAGTTTGAGATACTTTCTCTAGCACTTGTTTCACTTCCCATTTCAACTTGTCAGTCTGTGGTTTAACATAGAAATAAAACCACATGAGGGCCTCTAATTAAGAAAGAACATTATGCCAATGATTCAAAAATTCCACTACATTTTGTGTAAAATTCATTTATTCTAAAGTGGCAGATGACATGAGATTAGGTTCAGAGGTCCAAGTTTCCATGATTGAACTGTCTTAAAAGACATGTGGCCTAGTGAACGAAAGGGTTGATTAAATGAATTGAATTATTTAGTGGATGGGTAGTGCAAAAATGTTCTGGCTCAATGGAAGAGAGACAAGTGATATCAAAAAGAATATTTAACTAGATGGAATTGACTCTAGATTTCCTTAGCAGTAGACATTGGAATAAAAATCTATCTTTGTGGATTGAATATAGTTTGTTTTTTTTGTTTTTTTTTTAATTTCTGGAAGGTTACAATTTGTAAAAGACAAGCGAAGAAAGCCATAGAGTGAATGGCCTAAACATTATGACTATGACAGCCAAGATAAGGACATGAGCCTGAACAAAGAAAATGAACAATGTCTGATTTATTTTTGTATGATTTTTTCCAATAATATTGATACATTAATGTTATTTAAAACAAAACTAAATTTGATGTTTTCTTCAAATTTTTTATTTCATTTCACTAATTCAGCTATCATTTTAAAGTTTATAATCTGTCAGTGTTTTGATGTTTAAAACTGATAATTTCATTATTATTGGGCTATTCATAGAAGAAAAAATAGAATGCAATAATATTTTTTATATATACAATGAATGGAACATTAAGGTATTTGCTTAACGATACCATAACTTTTAAGAAATTGATTTTTCCTTTTTCTTTTCCAGATAATATTGAAATGTTTTTAAGTTATCACTTCAGTTAAAATTTTCTTTGTATTTTTAATACATTTTAACTGTATAGCTGATTGTTGAATTAGTAACTATTGTGTTGTCATCAAAGTCCATGCCAACTTTGTCATTCATTTTCCAACATGTCAAATTTATCGACAGATATAATATGCTTACATTTCCAATTAGAAAACACTTAAAACTATCTCTTCAAAAAAGAAGTTTAAGATTACTTAATTCATGTCAATTTTTCATACCTATTAAAATGAAAGATAAGATGCATTTTAGACACTTGATACTTTTTTTTTTTTTATCGTAAATGCAAAAATGCTTCGCAAGCAACAAAAAAAGATTTGTGCTGTGTATGATGAAGGTGCTTTAGCTGACAGAACTATATGGTGGTGGTTCGCTAAGTTTAAAGTTGGTGATTGTAGCCTTATTGATGATGAACACTCGGGCAAACCTCCCTCCCTCCCACTTCAGATCATGTTTATACAATGTATGAATTGACAAAAACACTAAATTTATCAAAATCCACCATCCATGAGCACTTAGTGAAGATTGGGTACTCAAATTGCTACAATGTTTGGGTGCCACATGATCTGAGTGAAAAGAATCCTCTTGGATTGCATTTCATCTGTGATTTGCTGTATAAACACGATGAAAATGCACCCTTTTTGAAGCAAATTGGGATGAGTGATGAGAAATGGATCATTTACAACAATGTTCAGCAAAAAAGATCCTGGGGTTAGCAACATGAGCCTACTTTAGCCACCTCAAAAGCAGGTCTTCATCCTAAGAAAGTCTTGCTGTGCATCTAGTAGGAAAGGAATCCTGTACTATGCCAAGTAACTAGTCAATTGATTGTGAAGAGTACTGCTCACAATTGGACGAATGAAAGGTAGCAAACTGGTGAACAGGAAAGGTATTGTTTTCCATCAGGATAATGCCAGACCTCACATTTCTTTGGCGACCCAGCAAAAATTGTTACAGCTTGGCTGGGATGTGTTACCCCACCTACCATATTCACCAGACATTGATCCTTCAGATTTTCATTTATTAAACTCCTTGCAAAATAATCCCAATGGTAAAAATTTTAATTCTTTGGATGACATAAAAAAAAAACACTTTAATGAATTCTTTGCTGAGAGACCACAGAAATTCTGGGAAGATGAAATCTTTACATTGAAGGAAAAATGGAGAAAGGTTGTGCAACAAAATGGTTCATATATAGTTGAATAAATAGTTAATGGCATAATTTTGTTTTGTGTTTTAATTTCCCTTAAAAATTGGCATGAACTTTCTGGACAACTCAATAATATTAATAAAATTTCATTCATTTACACACACACATACACACTATTGTTGATATGTTAAATTCTTTTGAACCCATAGATTTTCTAGAACCTGGAAGATTTGTCTGAAAGATGTAACTTTGAGGAAAAGAGATCAGAAGAAGATCAAAAACTTATCATTCATCAATGCTTGTTGAATGTCGATAGCTGTTCTATAGTTCAGGCATCATCTCTTTCATATTAACTTGTACAGATCAATGGACACAACCTTTTCCTGATAATCATCATCATTAGCATATAGTCTGTTTTCCACCACCAACAGAAAGACATAAACAGTGATCATAACTATAAAAAAAATTTGGTTTGTTAGATGAAAAAAGAGCTCTCCAATGGTCTATTGTGCTTCTTATATTTGTTGTGGTTTCTGTGGAAATACATTGGAGGCATTATATACAGGGTGCGATGGGTAAATTGTCGCCATTTTATATTGCTAATTTCGTGCATGCACATTGCTTTTGATTTTGTCGACTGCACAGTCTAATAGAGTCAGTTGGGCACTGTCTGTGAGAAAAAGAGTACCATAACAGAATTCACTCAACCAGAAATTTGGAAACAGCATACTGTACTGCTTGGCCAGAAGCTCCAATATGAACATTTCAGAGTGTTTGGGTGTCAATCTGAGGACTGCAGAGGATTCTGAAAGAGTTGGATGAGCCTAATGGTGATTACGAAGGTGTTTAGAGTGATCACTAGTGATGGCGACATTATGCATCTTCCCACAGGGCCTCAGACTGAATATGGAGGCCTACATCAAGTACCTTGAGGAGGTAGTGCTACTCTGTCAAGACAGTGGCTGCTGGAATACCCTATGCCAGGACTCTGCACCATGCCACACAAGCAGGAGAACCCAGTCATGGCTGTAAGACAGTTTCTGTGACCACATCACCCTGTACATCTGGCCATCTAACACCCCAAGAAGCAAGCCCCTTAATTAGTATATGTGGAGTGCAGTTGAGCAAGAGACTAACAAAGCTCCATGTAACACCAAAGATGAACTGAAAGCAAGCATTATGGCAACATTCACCAACTTAAACAAGGAGACCATCCAGAAGAGTTGCAGGAGATTCTGAAATCGTCTGGTTGAAGCCAATCTCGATTTTTATTGAATAAATTTCCTCTTTAGTATTTAAAGATATTTTTGTGTAATTTTGGTAAATATATGTTAAAATGAGATGTCAGTGTCAGTGATTTTCATTTTTGCATAATTTAGACGGCAATTTATCCATCGCACCCTGTATCTGTGTGTGTGTTTTTTATATATAATATATATATATATATATATATATATATAATTTAGGCCACATACTTTCATTCAAGCCTATTTGGTTAAATAATTTAGATGTATTTTAATTTTAATCCTTTAGTCCATGAATTAATTTCTTAGTGGGTGTAGAAAATTGATTTAGAAAAATTCAAAAATTTTCTTTCAAATAATTTTTATTTTCCCAAGAACTTTCAGTATTATCAGAGACCATCTTCAGGGAGTTATAATATGTATGGATGTGTATACAGTAGCTCCATAAATTCAAAATATTTTTTCACAGTCCATTTTAAGGCATTCAAAATTCAAATATGCAAGTTGGGGTAACTTTGTAATTTTTAATTTGATATTTTAAAATAAGAAAGATTTGTTGCTTTTTAGTTATATTTTAATTTAGTATTTTATATAAAATTTTGCTGGTACAAACATTTCAGAATTTTGTTGCTATACTCATAGTTGACTTTATTTTGGGCTACAATTCTCTGAACTAAAGGACTTCCAGAATCTTAAGTTTTTACTTATTATTTTGATGAAGTACTAATATATTTTTTACTAATATTTATCTGTGAATGTGGACATGAGTGTTCTTTTGAATGCTCTGAGATTGAACTATGCTCCTTCATGTGAAACATAAGCCATCTCATCAATGTTGCTGTAAAACTAACATATGTATTACTATTTTTATCAGAGATGCAATCTCCCAAAGGACATTTAAATTGATATACAATATTGGTCTTTTCTAAGATGCTAGTTGATGGAAAATAATTGTTTTTGAAAATAGAAATTATTTGAAAGAAAATTTTGTAATTTTTCTTAATCGATTTTTTTACAGCCAGCAAGAAATTAATTTGTGGACTTGAAAGGATTAAAAGTTATATATATATATATTAGTTGAATTATAAATAATTTCCATGTTGGGGAACTAATTGTAATGACAAATGTGTCAATCTAAATTTGAAGCACGCTAACAGATGGTAATATTCACCACTATATTGAGTAGATTTACAAAGAAAAATCTCTACAACTGTCTCAATAGCTGATCTCCATGAAAGAAAGGTAATGTTAGGTTATGTGATGGGTTCATTTTGAGTTCTTAAAATGAAATACTAAATGCACATAACAAGCAGCTGCAACATGACCATAAAAGATTAGTTGAAAATTGCCCTGTACATATCAATAGAAAAACTATTGTGCTCATACATGACAACACAAGGCACACATAACATATATATATATATATATATATATATATATATATATATATATATAGCACACACACACATGTGTGTGTGTACCTTTTGGATTTGAAGGTCTGATGAATTATGGCTGTTTTTACGACCCTAACAAAATAAATATGACCTCATGAAATTTTAAATGTTCATGCCTTTTATACTAATAATTATTGCTCTGTCATAGGGCTCTCCCTGGATTTATATCCTTTTGGAAATATTCATACTGACCACTAATATTATCATTTTATATACATATAATCTCCGGGTATGGGAAAAGAACACTGTCTCTAGCATTTAATTTAACTATTGTACTTTTCCATGACAACACAAGGCTACATACGATTATATATATATATATATATATAACTTCTAAGAAATTAATATATTTTATTTTTAATCCAACATTATTTATTCTCAATGATATTTTACTGGAGACCCACAAGATTTTGAACTCTACCAAAGCTGGAAAGTGAGAATTGAGCAACTCCTCTTTTAGATAGGACAGCAAAACTCCATTTTTGGTCTAATCTGGTTCTTGTAAAGATAATGCATGGGAAAAGAAATCTGGTACTTTCTCAGGCTGTACAATGATCCACACATTTTTCCTGAATCATGAGCAATGATCGTATATAGAAGTTCCATTTGGGAATCTGTAGTGAATGAGACTCAGTAGGAATAAAATAGCTGAAAAAAAAATTGACTTTTTTTTTGTACATGACAATCTTGTAAGAAGACAGCAAATCACAATTAAACTGACAGTTTTTTTTCCCTCCAACTGCAGCTACCTACTAAAAAAATGGCTAAATCTGTCAAGCGCTAAAGATATAAATGAAGAAAAAAAAACAGGAATTTTTTTTCACTAAAATTTAAAGAAAATCCACAAAAGTTTTTGCTTTGCATTCATTACCTGCAATTTTTTTTCTTCAATTATGTCACAAAATAGGAAACCATTTATTTAAACATTTGTAGGACAAAAATTACCTAGCTGCATGCTGAAAATAATTTTAAGTTGCATCTTGTGAGCAAGTGTGGCTGTTAGATCAATGCATCAGTGTAGACAACATTAAAAGAAGACATAATTTACCTAAAATAGTGATTGTCGCTCATCTGGTAAAGACTTTGGTTCTTTTCAGAATCCAATATGTACAGTATAAACATAGTTGAATATTTTCTCCACATGATTGATGCCTTTCAAGGTTGACAGCAGGGTGGCAGCTAAGTTTTTTGTCATTATTGCTAGTAAGGTTTTTTTATGGGAGAGTGATTAATGCTTACTTACTCACTCTTTTCTCTGTCAACCATGGCATGCCAGTAATAAAATACTTTTGTCAACCTAACTGGTAATGGCAGGCCAGCATTCAAATTTGTTTTATTCTGTTTTCTCTACTAATCAACTGTTATTCGGTCAATCATCTCCATGCTATACTTGTGATAAAAGGCAGCATAACCTGAGCTTGAAAAATCATTTATTAGTGTTATCTGATCATTTAAGGGTACTCTGCTTTCATGGCCCTATGACAATCTTAGTTAAACCTAATAAACACCTCTATCAATTGACTGGGTTCACATCTTTTGTATCTGAATAATTATGAGTAAATAATAACAGGTTATCTTGGACTCTTTCATTTTTTTCTCATAAAATATTTAAATTTATAATCCACAAGTACATAAAATGGAAAACATAAATTAAAAAAGGGGAGAAAAGTCAATCAATTTCAGATACAGTAGGAAAGAAGTATTGGGATATTTGGAAAATATTTCATTACATCCAATGTTTACATTTACTTTTAGTTTCCTAAGGAAATGTATTTTTTATATAATATTTATTTATTTTTATAGAAAAGTAACAATAGCTAAGATATATATATATATATATATATATATATATATATATATATATAAAAACCCTACCCACATTTCTCATGCACACAAGACAGACATGCTTGCAGAGGTGTTGAGGTCTCACGCTTATACACACACACATTCTAATATATACACTTACACACACCCAAAGAACTAAATATAATATACAATTACCACAGATACATCGCCTTCCTAGAAATCAATAAAACTATCAAAATGGCCAAGGAAATTCAGACTAGCATGAATCTATCCAGCTTCTATCTTAAAAACAGTTTAAAAAAGGCCATTTGACCAACACAAGGACTAACCAAAATTAACAATGTAAAAACAAATGAAAACTAAAGTTCATTTTCTTCAGGAAGTCATTCATTTCTGTAGTTCACTGCTACTAACAAGCAGGAATTTTTTTCTCCTGGTGAGGGCCATACTGGCTGAAACTAGTCAAGGAACCTAATTGAAATAATAAAACAATAAATATTAATATACAACTCACTGTGTCTGAAAATTTTAATTTTTCAATATTTTTCATTGTTAAAACACACACGCACATTTTATATATATATATATGTACGTTACCACAAGTATATATAGTTAGTAATATCTCGTTATTTAGTTTATATTCATGCTTTATATATATAATATATATATATATATATATAACGTACATATACAGATAAGCAAATAAATATTATTTAATTTAAGGTGTAAACAAAATGGTGATCAACAGAGCTATACAGTATATATTAATAAATACACATATGCCTACATTTGTAGTGCAGCTCAATTCATCAGGCAAAAATGGTAAATCAGCTGTTTAATATGATTGTTTTTAAACAAAATAAAAATAAATTTAAAAAAAAATCAATTAACATATTAAATAGTTCATTTATGATTTGTGCCTAATGATTTGAGTAACCATGAAACTGAGTTGCACTACAAATGTAGGTATATGTGTATTTATTAATATATATATATATATATTATTACACAACAAAATTATCTCAGATGGGGTGTAGATCTATTTCAACTGGAATTAGTTGAAATAGATCTACCCCACCCTCATATGAAGTAATTTTAGATTTTGTTATGTAATATTATTTATATGCTCTGTTATAATAAATAATTAAGCTCTTTTTATGGGTCAGTTTTCATATTTTATATTACTAGGATCCACTTGGGTTATATACCAACAAATTTATTACCTGAACTATATATATATTTTATATATATATATAGGAAATGTACTTTTATAAAAAATTAACAATAGCTAAGCTATATACATACACACACACAAACAATATAATATATATATATATATATATATATATATATATATATATAGTGGCAAAAGAGAAAAAGGACAAAAAATATTTTTGGAGTTTGAAAGACGATAATAGAACTTCATTTTTCATTTCACCTTATGAAATGAAAAATTTTAAAGATGGCAAGGACATGTAGATCCTTATATGAACCCTGTTTTCTGTGTTTACATGAAAAATTGCAAATTATCAGGTTCTTTGATAAGAATGCTTTATGAAACCAAGCATCCAAGTTAATGGTAAATTGTAAACACAGTCTACCTTACAATTCATTTAGACTTGGAATTTGACAATGCTTTTTCTTAGATTTTAGTTGAACTATGTTGCACCATATATGGCTTATCTTCCTGTTGGTAAGATTAATTTGGATTTAATATAATTTTGTATTAATCTCCTGGTGGTATTAGTAACATCTTGTACAGATGTACTGGTATTTGGTTGGTATTTTGACATTTTGCATTGATTGGTTATTGTTATTAACACCTTATATAAAGAATCTTTAGTCAACAGGTGCATATTAATTTACCAAGTAAGTCTATACATTTAAATTATTTACTAATTTCTTAAAGAAGCTATTCATTTATCAACTATTTTTTTTTTATGTAGGAAACTCACAAAGCATATAACTTGTGTAGCATTTTATTAGATTACCACTTCATTTTTTCTTAAAAAATGACATTAACACACATTGGAATTGTACTCTACTCATTCTCATCTTTTATATATATATATATATATATATATAGAGAGAGAGAGAGAGAGAGAAATTTATATCACTACCCAATAGCTTTCACTTTTCAAGAAACATGAAAGCTATTGTGTAGCAATTTTTTAACATGTTTTTGTTTTAATCTCATGTAATAAATAAGCTCTCCTCTGTATTGAGCCTTTTTTTTTTTTTTTTTTTTTTTTTTAAAGATTGAATGCTACAGTGGAAAACCAGTTTATTATATGTACAAATAACCTAGGAGAAAGCTATGACTCCACCTCTTCTTCCTCCAGTTATGGGTTCATTAGTAGGACTTATATCAGTAAATCATTGTTATCTTAGAGTCTAGAAGTATTTTCTGGCTTCGAATGACCTTTAAAAGGTTGATAACCCATAAAAAACAAATCAATCAATCAAAATGGAATGTACTGTAGCCATCAGGCATCACCTCTACTTCCATCTTTATCGCCAAAAATGGTTTAGCAAAACCAAAAAAATTGTCGAAAGTACTTGGCATATGTCTTCCATCTGACAACAATTGAAATATAAGGCTCTTATTATTCAAGGAATTGATAGTAAGTTAATCTCTCATTAAGTCCTGTTAGTGAAGTGATTTCGCCATTAATCACATTAACATTGCTATTTAATTGTTTGTATAAATTGTTTCTTCATGACACATATTAAGAAATATACATAATATCTTATATTAATTGCACAACTCTGAGTTTCATGCTGAAGCAATTTTCAAGTGCTGGAAATAATATAATTTCAGGTAAGCTATATTTATGGGTTAAAGTGCTCAATATCAGGGATAGAGTATATACAAATATAAAAGTAGACATTGAAGTCAACACTCAGAGGTGACAGTCTGTTTCATGCTGTGTCCTGATGGTTGTATGCAAGCATGAAACTGACTGTTGCCCTTGGGTGTTGACTTCAATGTCTACTTATATATATGATTTCTGTAACTACACAGAGAAAAAGACTGACTCTTATCAAGGTTAACATTGTGTGCAACAGCTTTTATTTACTCTTACTACTACGTGAATGTTAAGGTAGTTACAGGAGATTTATTTGACTCAGTGGTCTTTACTCACCCAATCCATTCTGTCATTGTGGCATGTCAGTGAAAAAAAAACATTTTTCTCAAGATTGTACAAATTCCACAAATGTGTATTTATATGTTTACCAAAAACATCAGCAGAAATTTGACCTTTATTTGCTAATTGCTGTTTTCTATGTTCAGAGTATTGTCCTTAGACATGGATTTTTTCCTACTATCCAAAAACTTTAAACAATTAATGTCTGCAATTACTGCTCAGGTCAAAATCACCTAAAATTTACCTTATTTGATTTTTTAATGTGATGCAGGCAGTCCAAATGCATTCCGTGGTGAGGTTTTCTCCAGAACTATATTCAGCAAAGGAGAACACATCAGAAATTGACTAGTTTAAGAAGTGGTTTTCTTCTTTCTGTCTTACATGTGATGAAGATTGTCTTGTTATTTTTAGTGAATGTACACATTCTCCACCACATTTTCTACATTGAAAGAAGAATGTCTTTCAGTTTTTCCCTCTGTGTGCAAAAAAGAGACAATGATTTTCTTTCCATTTTTATTGAATTGTGCAATCTTATTCACAATTGAAAGTAGAATTTAAAAATTCAATGCTGCTTGATTCTATATCTTTGCATTGGCCATTAATGTGCCTTCTTTTTCAAATCAGAAGACAATTCCTGTTCTTGAAAGATGAACTGATTATTTATTTTGCCCTTTTTCTAAGAAACTGAGTAATTGTCAAGGAGTATAGCTTTATGAAGAGTAAATCTGAGTAAAATAATGTTTTTTTTTTTTTTTTTTTACATGTGAATATTTTTCTTTCTTGAAGGAAATCAAGTAGTCAGGACTTGACTTTTGCATAGAAGTGTCTTCTAAGTTGGTCTCCTCATCGTATTTCCAGTTTAGAAGATCAAGCTGCAACCTACATTGTTATATGCCCTCTTAACCAGAAAAATAATTCATTAAGTTTATACAGTATCACAGGAAAATTATTTCAGTTGATACAAGAATAACATCAGCACATGATAAATACATGTATTTCTTTTTCAATTTATCACATTTTCTTTCCCCTCTAATGACATTAGGAACAGGTTGCACTGCAGCTAGATATTAGCAATGAATAGCTGTAATAATATCACTACTAACTATACAACAAAGTATAAACTGGAAATTGTCTTTGTAACAAAATGTTAATGTAAATGTATTGCTCATACCAATATATGGTTCACCTGTTGGCAACTAGCAAACAGCCAATTTCAGTTTTGTTCTAGTTTTTTACAAGGATCCAATATTTGGCTTACTGTCGTCTGTGTTATAGAAAAATAAATTCAAGTAAACTTAAATTCTAAAGATGTTTCCAAGGAAGTCACACACAGATCTGAAGAATTAGGAACAAAGATTATCCAGTGCTGACTGGCATTTTGACAATGACATCAATAGTACATTCTTCCTCCATATAAGGAAACCAGTTCTTTCATCATATTGGCTTCAAACTTATTGTCTCAACATGTATAACACTTTAATTATTTATTAAAAAATTGATTTCATGTCTTGGTGTTATTTTCAAAGAACTAAAGGCAGGCAATTATTATATTTTTTATAGAACTGGATATTATAAATAATTATGACTGATACTTGCTAAGCAAAGACAAATCAGGGTTTCAAGAATTTGGTTCTTTTCTTGATGCAAAAAAAAGAGCTAAAAAGCCATGGGATCATCAAGATATGGCCAGTCTTCAATCCTTTTCAGAATGACTGAATTTGTCTTATTTAAAAAAAAAAAAAAAAAAAAAAAATCCTCCCCCCAACTTGTGACAAATCCTCTTTATGTCCCTATTTATCTCCAGAATAGCAAAGAGAGTTAACTCGAGAGCAGGTCATTTACGAAATAGCTTGTATGAAATTTATGACCCAATCCTAATTCCTGACAGTTTCAATGCATCAGATAACAATATCAATTAGGAAGTGTACAAACTGAAGCTGAATCTATTGCTTCTCTATGTTACTCATTGATTTCTTACCCAAGGGAGACTTACTGTCCTCATGAGCAGGCTCTATTACACCAAATGTACACAAGACACTTAAACGTCTGTTTCTCGTATAAGCCAGTGGCATTGGTTTCTTACTGAATGCTTTGTTTTTGAATGAAACCTAAGAAATAAAGTTGGATTCTTCTACACAAAGCCAGTTGTTGCCTTTTAAGATTGACTTTGTTTTATTTAAAAATCCTTTGTTTAAAAGAGAAAGTCGTTTTTGTTTTAATATTTTCTGTAACTACTTGAATTATATTATCAATGAAATTGTAAGAGGACATTTTTTTTTTCATATTTCATATTTATTCCTCAATGAATTGAAGTCTCATCGTGTATTTCGAGTATCCTAAAATAAATAATAAAAAATAAAATGGTAATTGTCTGAAAAGTTTTCTTTATTCATAAATGGCTTATGGGGGAGGATGTCTCAATTTCTGAGATGGGTTGTTATATTTACACTATTTACATTTTGTTCAGGTTGTTCTCCTCATCTTTATTGCCATAACATTTTTGATGTTATATGCTCCACACTTCTTCATATGATAGACGTTAGAATTTCAAACTGAACCCTTTATTTAGTCCAAGGGGGGGTAGATTGTTCTAATGTCATGCCTTTCCTGGATATTTCAGTTTCAGTTAATTCACCTTTTGATAATGAAACTCTCCAAGTTTGTGTTCCCTCTGCTGTGGCCAAGTATTGAACTCACAACTCTCTGTGTCAAGTCACTTTTTGGATTATTTCAACCAACACTTATCCACTGGGCCATGTGTCACCAATGGACAGTCGATAAATGTGTCTCCAATGGATATGTATCTATTATACATTGATTCCTTTGGACCAGTAAACCAAGCATAGATATTAACACCACCAAATAGGAAAGAAAAGGTATTAGATTAAAGGCTAAAAACACAAGTCACTGAAGAATTCATAAGATATATCTGATTGGATAAAAGTGTTAGTAAAGTTCATCAAATTCCTTGGAAGTTATGAGTTCAATTCCTGGGCCAGTACAGAAAGCTACACTAGATCAGTTGAAAGGCAGATCAGGGCATCTTGAATGTGTTTTGCACATGTTGTATAGATGGCATAATGAGAAGGCTCTGTGTATGGTAAATGAAGATATGTATGAATGAGGATAGTATGTTGTTCTGAAACAAAGAAAAGGTTGTATTTAACATTCTCAAATGGTTAGCAAGCCCAACAGATGTCAAAGGAAAGTGAGAGAGAGAGTTCATCAACCAAAATGTTGTGATAAAGTCAACAAAAACTCATCTGAATGTATCAATGTCTAATTGTTCCATGGAATAATCAGTTCTAAATAAAATTTTATTATCTGCTGTATATGTAACATAAGTAATGAGTTCCATGTTTGTAGGTGACAGAAGAAGACCTTCGCAGTTTAATGTTTGGAGATTACATGAACCCTGATGCAGAAGAAGAAGACCGTGTTTATACAGAGGTGAAGTCCCTAAATGACATGTATCACGTTGTAAATACGTGTATGGAAGATTATAACAATACGCACAAAACGCAAATGAATCTTGTCATATTCAGGTATTATATTTATTCACAAATCACCTGCTATTTTTTTTTTTTTTTTTTTTTTACTGCCTTGGGTTTTTTTGTTCATATACTTATCCCTTTGATATTTTACTATATGTATTGAACTTGATGGTAGTTCTATAAATCATACATTTTGATATTTCTATATATTGTCAACCATCAGGGCATGAAACATTTTTTTTTTTGGACAGAATGCAGGAGTATGGATTCTGTCTTTCCCAGGAGTAACAGAGGGGAGGGAGAAGCTTTCAGCTGCAATTTGATTTGACGATTCCATAATGATCAGTCAACACAACATAAACACCAGAGAATTTATTTTTGGCTTTTCTACAGCACATTTAACAACAAGGTCATCATATATTTAATCTATTAGCCCACCATAAAATTCAGTGTTTATTATAAAAGAAAATAAAAATTCCGTATTATTATACTTTTCTTAAGAAAAAAAAAAAAAATTGAATATTTGAAGATTATAAATATCTGGTATCAGAGGTTTCTTTAAAAAAAAAAAAAAAAAAAGTTGGGGGAGGGTCAATATTAATTAAAGGTTTATAAAAGTCCATTATTATAGACCTATAACCATTTTTGTTCACCATCCTATTTATTGGTGGATATTAATGAGCTTGATTTATTTCTGATTTTATTTTACTTTTTTTGTTTTTTACTTTTTTTCTTTTTGGTTCCACTTTCCTCTGCCATCTTTCAAAAATTTCAAGTTCAAAATGTCATTCTCTCAGAACTTATTGTTTTTATTGTATAGGTACCTTTTACTGTCTTCCAGTGAATATAAATCTTTTTATTAAAAGAATTCTGTAAACATTTCTTTAAAAAGCATAAAATTAATTCTGAAGATATTAGCTTCTTAAAATCTTGATAATTTTGACAGGTTTTATTTCTAAAATGCCTGCTGACATGACATGATTCACTTCAGGAGAAATCTTTTTGAATAAATTTAAAATAAATGTTCTTAATGTCATTTAAAAAAAAAAAAAAACGAATAAATTTTTCGTTAATCAGGTAGATGCAATAGAAATATAATAATGGTGTCTTACATGGATTCAAAAAACTTTATTAATATAAATTCATAGCATCATTATTCAGTCATTAGTTTCTTTGGTTTTCTGTGATCTTACATCATGCCACCTTTCAGCTAAACTGTGTATTCTACCATAAAAGAAAGACTTGAATTTTGATTCAAAAATTCTTTGATATATTGAAATTGTTGTAATCTATGATCTATGAAGAAATGTCGCATGAGTTGAATCATTTGCTAATCAGCACATGACAAGGCTGAAGAAAATACTGACTGCATGAAGATCTGCTGCAAAACCATGAGTTTGAGTCACTCAAATGAGCCAATTGCTCATTGTATCATTCATGCAGTAATAGTTTATCTACAAGTTCTAGAAATATATAATAGAGAATCCCACTGAGTCCCACTGTATATATTTTCTCCTCAGTTAATTTAGACTAAAGGCTGACCTGGGCCTAGCGACAACTTGCTTCAATTTTGACTTTCATGTTAAATACAATTTTCATTGGC
This sequence comes from Acanthosepion pharaonis, assembly GCA_903632075.3. Taxonomy (NCBI): domain Eukaryota; kingdom Metazoa; phylum Mollusca; class Cephalopoda; order Sepiida; family Sepiidae; genus Acanthosepion; species Acanthosepion pharaonis. The sequence continues at coordinate 1,101,550 of CAHIKZ030004950.1, forward strand.
ATTTTTTTCTGTATTGAACAATAAAAAAAACGACAAATGCTTAAGCAGTGATTGGTTTTCCCTTTTGCACATTTATGTGTAGCTTGTTTTCCAAATGTAACAGTTGATTGATTTGTACAAAAGTAATATAGTGTTAACTGTAAGTCGCTACTATGATTTCCTAAGCATTGTACCTATATGATGCTGGAAACTTTTGCATCAACCTTCATGTATATTCATTTTAGTATCATGTAATTTTCAGTTGTTTTCCTTCGAATCAAAATAGGGAGTAACAAGGTAATTTTAAAAATTTAGCAATATCTGTTTATTTCCAATGTTAATGTTTTAATTCTGTAGTCTTAGCTGTCTGCCCCTTATTGGATAATTATAAATGGGTTACCATGTTTGAATAGATGGTGTTCTTTTAGTGTATTAACATGATGACAGAAAGTATTAAGAAAACAAATCCTGATTGATGCACAAAGAAGGAAAGTAAAAAAAAAAGAAGATACAAATAGAAAAAGTTAAAAGCTATTGTTGCTGTTCTTGAAATCCAACATTGTAATCTGTTTCTTAGTATTTCATGATTATCTTTATGATATGAGACTCTCTTTTATTTTTGTAATCCGTCACATGTTCGTAATACAAGTAATAACGGAAAGACTTCAATGTAAAATAAGAAAGTATTTAATTACCAAACGCAATTAAAATATATTAACAACAAAGAAGTAAAGAGTCAACAGAAAAATTATTGATTACTTATCAGTTAATACACAACTGCTAGAGCTGCTAAGAAAAGTACTAATTCATCTTGAAACATATGGCACTTGACTTTAACGTCCAGGTTAACACAATAGTCAACATGTAACTGTAACCACCCAGTAAGTGGCATGATATCTCTATTTATAGTAAATGGCAGTTAACATTTTCATTGTCTAGAGACTCATGCTCAAACTCCAGTGTCAGCAGTGACACTTTCCATTCATATATGACAGTTATGATACTCTTCATATTAGAAAACAAACTTTTTATACATTTGTAAGTGGCTTGCTTTCCAGTCGTGAATTAATTTAACATAGTTTGCATTGACTGAAAGTTTAGACATAAAAAATACTTTTAAGCCAAACAAAAAGTTATGGGATTGGTGACTTGCTGTGCAGGACAGAATTAATATCACAGAAAATATTTTTTAAGACATTTTTTGGGTTTTTCATAAGTATTTATAAGACTGAAATTTAACCTGTTTCTTCCTCTTTTTTTTTTTTTTTTTTTTTTTTTCTGTCAAAAATATATTAAGTAACAGTCAGTTTCAAAATTTCTCCAAAATTAGTGAGTATGCAATCTGGTCATATAAAACATGCGTGAAATAATTAAAATTGTGGTCAATTTAATCCAAAGTTGATAAAAATGAACAATCAGCACTAATCACCTCTTATCTTTGAATGTCAACTAGAGAAGCCGCATTAGAATGATCAAATAAAGAGCTGAACACAGATGATGGCCTTTGACAAACTGATGACCAGAATACATGGATTCTTTCTGAAAGACAAGTACCAGAGGATGGAAATTTGATTCAACACATGATTGATCATGTGAGTTAGTTTAGTGATGCATGTATTATCCTATCAAACAGAAAGGATAAATGCTATTTCAGCAGCAGTACGTGCATGTGGATCTCAATTTTTGGTTTACTGAAGAGAATACTCAGTGACAATAGAAGAGAGTGGTTTGCAATAATGATTTTCAAAAGTGAAGTTGAATATGTGTTTAGCTACTATAACAACTGAATCATTTTGGAGCAAATGGGGGGTATAAATGAACACCTCAATGCCATACTGACTGATATGGTAATTAAAGAAAGACACAATAATGTTTATGATGAGATAATATTGACTTGGGCAGTCTTTGTTTCAAATATGCTTCAATTAATATGCATGGTTATTCTCCAAATCATTTGGTGCTTAACAAGAGTTCTAATTTACTATCTGTAATGGGACTGGTTTAACTAATAGGTATTTAGCATAACTGGTCTGAAGTTTTCAGAGTTCAGGATAAAAAAAAGATCTATTACTGTAAAACAAATATTACACATAATATTTGCTAGAAATGGAGTACCAAAACATTAGTAACTGATAATGTTCCTGAATTATGTGACAAAAGTCTATATTCATGATTAAGGAAGACTGGCTGTGTCCCATATAAAACACCTCCTTACCACCCTCAATCAGATGGGATTGCTAAACGAATGGTCCAAACATTAAAAATGGGATGGAAAGCATTTTCTTCTCAGCAAGAAAAGATTGAAACTTTCCTACCAAGATTATTGTTGACTTACAGAATGATACCACATGCTGACAGATTAGAGAGCCCACCTGCGTTAATGAGCAAACAGATTAGAGCTCCATTATTCATGTCTTACTCTATTAATGAAAACATATGGTACAAAAGAAATAAAGAAAATGAGCCGGAAAAGGTGAATTTCATAATGCAAAACATACGCCATGGCATTAATATGCAAGAATGGTAAAAATATTGTTGCCCATGCAGACCAGTTAAGAGCTAGCCAAAATTACGAGGAAGTACAAAGCAAAGCTAGTTCAAATGACTATATAGATAACAAGAAAGCAGGGCAGAGGAATCAATGGGCGATCAAAGTTCTTTGGCATACTTAGAGTATGAAACATAGGGCACTGATAATAAAAGAACTAGATCAAGGTCATTCATAATGAGAAATACTTGTGAAACTAGTGACAGGGAGAGAGAATGTAGGAGAAGCCTTAGATCCATGCAGGACATGAAACACAAGATTTAGGAAGATATAATGGAATTAGTTTAGCTAATAGGTAATTAGCATAAAGAGCTATAACTATAGATCACGGGTAACTTTGAATCAGTGTATTCACTTTACTCAGCTTATCAATGTTTTATTTCACCAGAATCCAATGAATGAATTTGACATACATTAAGAGCAAAAGCAAGAAACTTTACAAATATTCCTTAATGGTGATTCAGTGTGTTCCAATGTGAAAGGTTAAATGTCAAGTAGTTATAGTGAAACATGATTCAGTGTATGCGGGGGTTGGCTGATGTCATCTTATCTATGAGAATGCTGAATTCAGATCAGAAACTGATACAGATGCTGAGAATTCATCAAATATGAAGGGGACATTTTCAAGGGATTCTATTGTTGGAGAAATGATCAATGAGTTGATTAATGAAGTAAATATCTATGATCAAAATGTAATACAAGAAAACATGAACAGTGCTGAAGTAATTCAAGAATTCTGTTTCAAGTGAAAACCCTCCATCAAAGAAGCAAACTACTTAAAAATAAATATTGCTTAACTGAACTCAATGGGCATCAGTTGTATTTTGTGTAGATGTGTATGCTGTAGATAGAATTTATAAACATGTGAGACACAAAGATGAATGATGGGAATATTGATTTTTTTTTTTTTTTTTTTTTTTTTCCTTATGTAGTCCTGCTGAGTTGCATGCTCCTTATTCACCAGAGATAAATGGCTGCCATGTTTGGATAGACTGTTTTTCATTAGTCAACAGTTCCCTCAGCACAAGATCTATTTGTTAGATAATCAGGATTCTGTTATAAAACTTTTATAATGGGAACATATCAAGTCATCTTAAAGGCACTGTACAATCAAAAATCTTTTTTTTTTTTCATATTTTGGTGACTGTCTTTCAGTTTTATCATGCAATCAAGGAGGTCTTAAGTTCACTAATATATGAGTATACACCTGGACACACAAACATCAAAGCAATTTTCGTCTAATAAAACCAGGACATGTTTCATCATATAAAAAATTACAGTAATTATTTTATCTGAGAGCCCATGCTGAGAGCATAATAAAGAAGAGACTATTATTTCTTAGTTTTTAAATCTCTATCATGGAAACTGATCAATAGCTACTATCATAAGCTATTTTGCTTACATGATGTTTCCACTTATTACTTTGTTTTAGTCTCTTAAAAGGCCCATTGTATCTCATAGTGTTACATGATACCTATCTGTCTTTGGTGCCTTATAAGTCTGTTTTTGAAGCAAATAACCCTTTTGTTTTTCTCTTAATTTCCAGGTATGTTTTAGAGCATCTTTCTCGAATTTGCCGTATTTTACGTTCACCTGGTGGAAATGCTCTACTTGTTGGAGTTGGTGGTAGTGGGCGCCAATCACTGACCAGACTGGCCACTGCTATGGCTGGCTACCAGTTGTTCCAACCTGAGATCTCCAAAAATTATGGAAAAGTAGAATGGAGAGAAGACATCAAGGTAAAGAACATTTCCTATTAATGTTTTTTAGGGAGAGGCTATCAAAAAAAAATTTATCCATTGTTTTTTTTTGTAATACCTATTCAGAAAACTTTAGAAATTTGTTTATAAATATTATTTTATATATAATATACTAAGATTTTGCCAAAGAAGACACATATTCTAGTAATCAGTCTATGTTGTTTCTCTTGATATATGTGTAGAAGTATCACATGTATTATTGATATATTTCCATATTAAATATATAGCTGTCTGTTCTCATGCTGAAGATTATATCACAAAGTTGTGTTTGAGTGGATGTGCAGATGGTGTAATGGATAGCAACTCAAAATGAGAAGTCAGAGTTCATATTCTACTCAAATTCACTACATTCACTTACATGCATATACACTTGGAAAAGCTATGAATTTATATCCCCCTCAGCTATTGGTTATATATGAGGACTTGTTTCTGAAAAAAAATGTTATTCTCAAAAAAGTCTTAATTCATTTGCAAAAAAAAAAAAAAAATATTATAACATATTTTGGCTGTAAATAACCTACAAGTGGTTGGTAAACTGAAAAAAAACAATCATTTATTCTGTTGGTATAAATATGGTTGGAGTGATTCGCCAGTGATTTTTGAAAGTCTTAAACTTGAACAATGTTTATCCCAAAATAAATTTGCAAACAATTAACCTGTTTGAGAAATAGCATGTTCATAGGAAATCATAAAATAGAGTGGAGAGTTTAAAATTTCCTCATATTAACTCATCAACCTAAAAATGATAATTATTCATTGTAGCATCAAGACATCTCTCAAATGTATGTTGAATATATCAAGATAGATTTCTAATCCTGATCTTGACGACATTGTTGTTGGTTGTTAGTCATTTGACTTTAGCATGCAAATCTATTGTGGGATTTCTTGCTTGCAGTCTTGTAAGTCTGCATGTTCAATTCTGACTAATTATATTTTGCTGCTTGTTACTTATCAATAATATGGAGATTCCTTATAAATGCTTTCAAAATAAAAAGATGAAGATATTATATCAAGTGGAAGATGCTGAAAAAAATAATTGAATCAAAACTAGAATTGAAGCTGAAAGAGGATGTAAGATCATTGAAAGCCCTGGAAATTTTCTTTGATCACTGAATAATGGTGCAAACGCTGGACATTTTTGCATTAATTTATTATATATCACTGGTTAACCAATACCTTATTAGTTAAATGCATTTTGATGAGATATAATAGTTTTTTAACTCTCAGAAATATTTGATATTGAGTAAGCTTCACAACAAATCTAAAAGAATTACACATAAATATCCCTATGTTATAATGTGAAAGTTCAACTTTGAAGTGATAGATTTTTTAGATGTCTAAGCTTTTTCTTTCAATTCAGATTTTTATACTCAAATTATCTTATATTAGTAAAAGAAATGACAAGACGAAAGCCTTTTATGCTGATGCATATTATTCCTTGAGGAACTTTAGCAAGGTAAATGTAGAAATTTTATTTAGAAAATTGTATTTATACATGCAGAAAAAGTAAAATTGAGAAAACTTAAAATTTAAAATTAGAGAATGCTCTAAAATATTAAATTAGAGAATGCTCTAAAATATCAGAAAACCTTTTGACTTTAAAGAGAAGGAAGCAAAACTATGGAACATACTAAGTGACATAACATTTTGTTATGTTAAATGAAAGTGAATTAATAATTCTTGATATTTTTTTTTAAACTATGAGTTAACTAGTTTCTTTCATTTTTATTTTTATGGTTTGACATAAATATGTTGGCTTGAGAAAGGAGAATTTCTTTTAAGAAAGGATATATTTGAAAAAAATCCAGAATATAAGTTTGTTTAGGCTAGTAACTATAAAAGCACTTTTCAAAACTTTTCATTTTAGTAAGTTATTTTCTCTCTTAATAAGGAAAACATTTTTGAAATTAAAATTGTGGTTGAAATTATTTCTGTGTATAACTAATACATTTCATAAATCATTGTGTACTAGATCTTTCTTATGCCCATATATGCATTTTTAAAAATTTCTACAAGTTTCTCCAATATATTATAAGAAACAGTTGTGACAGTTTATCTTATATATGCCTGCTACATAATTATTGTTGTTGTAGACATTTTTAACTTTGAATATATCAATAATAGTTTGGGATATAGTTTTAATTAAATTGGTATTAGGAATTGATATATCTTACTGAATAGTAGATATTGTTGAGTTGGTAGGTAATATTATGTCTATTTTTATCAAATTTATTATTATTACAACTGTTTATTATTCTTAATTTGCTATTGCAGATTTTGTATGCTCATCTTTTAGCATTGTGTATGAAATGAATATTGAAGGATTTTAAGTGTTTTCAATATATATTTATTCATGATGTAAATATTGGGGGCTGCAGATACTTAGTGTTCTTAAAAAAAACATCCTATAACTATACCGGATTTTATTCTATTACAGTGTTAAGAATAATAATTTATGAGCTCATCCTTGTTGGATTTTCTGTAAACCTTTTGTTGGCAGTCATCATTGGTTCTATTTTGCATAATATCTAAGAAGAGTAATGTTTTATTTGTTGTGGGTTCATTGATATTAAATCTATTTACAAGGTTTGGTAATATTTTATTATTAGAGTATCATGTATATATCTAAATAAGAATTTGGGGTTAAAATATTTCTGAAATAACCACTTTTGAGAAACTCTAAAAACAGACAAACTAAAATGCTGCTAAGAGGAGAATCAATCAGTAAACTGAATTTTCATTTATAAAAGTTCTTGTTGAATGTGAAAAGACACTGATTAGTAATTATTTAGTACATTTTTATTGTGCAAGCTGTGGAGAGGTCATTTTATTTTTCATTTTGTTAAGTGTGTTTTAAAGTAGATTTAAGCATTTGCTTAGAGGAATATTTAATATATAAAGATCTTTTTTTTTTTTTATCTAAACTGATAATCTATTAATAAGATGTTCTGAGTTTTTACATTTGAGGAACTAATTATACCAAGAAGTAAGGTTGAAATTTTGCTAATGTTCCATCTACATATTCTTGATATTATGGGCCTTGTTGGAATATCTGGTTTATGCATTTTTGGTAATCTGTAAAGTGTTGGTGTTTTCAGGTGGCATTCTATTAGTTATGGCCAAGAAATATTTTCTTTTTGTTTTTGTTTTGTTTACTAATTTCCTGATTTTAAGCTTTGTGTCTCGTTTCTAACCTTGTGTTCATTTATTTTTTCATATGTTGTTTTTTTCATATGTTGTTTTCTTCAAGGAGGAGTTTACTTTCTGTTGGTAGGCATTTTTATCCATTATTATAATGTCATATTGGCCCTGTGTGTGTGAAAAATTTAGAAACAGTTGAAATTCTGATATATAATATATATATTTTAATCTGACATATTCTTATTACTTTAAATGTCATTTTTAGTGGAAACCCATATTTAAGTAGACACTGTTTATTTCAAAGAGTTTTTATTTTAAGTTTTTTGGAGTAGACAAAATACCATTTAAAATAAAGGTAGCACTTATTCAATAACAGCTATCCACTAAAAATAATGTTTGAATTAATATATATATATATATATATATATATAGCATATCTTCATTCAAACCTGAATTGACATACTATACCTATTTATAATAATCCTTTCTAGTTCTCTAATCAGTTTCTTGATGTTAAGATGAAATTCATCAAGAAAAGTGCCATAGTTTTTTCCTACCAAAGTATTTTCAATCTTCTCCGAGATTATCCTCGGGTGAATTACAAAGACAAACTTATTGTAATGGTGATTTTTCAAAACATGCATGAACACGCTCTGTTATAATTATTTTAAATTTATCTCTTGTATCTATGGAATTTTTTGCAAAACAAGTGTTTCAATGTAAGGATGCTAAACATAAAATGGTAGAAATGCAAAATGGCATTAAATATTGGTTAAATGCACTTGAACATTTTGTTGCTACATTCATAATAAATTTTCTTCAGTGTTGGTTGGTTGGTTGATTTTGATATAGAAGGCCTCGAGAATTTGAAGTTTTTGTCAATTATTTTCATACTTCAGTATATTAATATTGCCAACAAGTAGTTTCCTGTATTGTGAAGGTGGACAGGAATGTGTCTTTAAATTTTGTGCAATGGAACTTGTTATCTGACAAATGGAGTGTAAGACATCTTTATAATATTGTTGTCATCAAACCAACATATGTACTTACATTTTGTCAAATACAATCTCCCAAAGGAGATTTAAACTGATGTACAATGTTGATCTCTTCCAAAACACTAGCTGACAGAGAAATGTTATTACATATGATTAAGTTGGTTGTGGTAATTTTAGTATAATATATAATTAGCTTTATTTTTTTACTGTGATCAGTAGGGAATATATTAGTACCTACTAGCAGTAGAGCCTGGCGTTGCCCGGGGATGTAACAGCAAGAGATAGATCAAGTATCGACCATCATAAAGACTGAAAAAGAAAATTGACAAAGATTATTGTTTACGGTTAACGGACACGCATGTCTTAATTAGTTTTTTTTTGTTTTCAATCGTTATGAGTCTATCGATTGAATAGAATTTTATTATAAACAATTGTCTTGTAAATGAAATTTTTTAAGCATTCTGAATGTAAAAATAAAGAAAAAAGTGTGCAAGACAATAAGAAACACTACCTGCCAAAAAAAAAAGTCAAGTTTGAAATCGGTTGAAAAATGTAGGAAATCCGATCCCATATATAAACGAACACACACACACACACACAACCTGGGTTTTATAATAAGTATAACTCGATACGAGTTGTCCCCCTTTCATTCTCGCGATGTGTCTTAATCGTGTTTTCAAATTGATTTTAAGCAAAAACAATTGCGTTTTTCAATTTTGGAGCTGTCAGAACCACCGCAGGGTAATTTTACGTAGTCCTGTGAAGTTTTGTTGAAATCGGTTGAAAAATGTAGGAAATCCGACCTAATATATAAACGTACAGACACACACACACACACACAACCTGGGTTTTATAATAAGTATGATGAGATATTTTAGGATTTTTTAAAATTTTTGTTATAGTTAGAATGCATTTGATTGCGGTATAGTAGGTTTATATGTTTAGGGTTATTTGGGGAAATATTATTGTACTTTTTGATTTATGTTAATATTTCTAATGGTGCGTCTAATTTGTTCATCAATTATGTAATTAGGAAAGTCGTTATTAATGAGTTTCCTTAATGTTTTTTAATTCAGTGTAGAATTTATTTTGTGGAATAGTTAACTTTTGCATGGTTTATCAAATTTTGTATAATAGCTATTTATTAATAGATTATACAATTTTATAGTTTAGAGTGCACATGTTTATGCTAGTAGGTTTTTTATATGAGGAGGTAATAAATGTATTATTAGTGTCTATCAATTCGTCAAGAAAAGGGATTTTATTATTGTTAATTTCATATATGAAGTTAAGAATATAGTTTTTTTTTTTTTTTTTTGAAAGTCTTCTTATAGTTCATGTATTTTATCTATGTTTTTAACTAAGATAAGAATATCATCTGCATATCATAGGTTTTTTTAGTGATATTAAATATCTTATTTTCAAGGTTAGCCATGTAGAAGTTGCAAAATGTTGTTCCCAGAACTAAACCCATGGAATGCCATCACATTGTATGTAAATATTATTTTGATTGTCATAGAAGGGAAATTCAGTGGTACAAGTCAAAAGTAGTTTCTGTAATATGTTAGGTTAAATTTTTGGTGGAAGGAAGAGATGGATTGTTGTAAATATTATTTATAATTATATCAATCGTTTCTCAAACTGGGATATTGGTAAATAAACTTTGAACATCAAGTGAGGCAATGTTTCATTATTATTTCTTGTGATTTTAAGATTTTGATTAGTTCATGAGTTCAATACTGTATTTGCTACTTATGTATGGTGTAATGGGTTGGTTGATGATTTTGGGTAATTTTGGGATGCTTGTTTTAAAAAAATTCCATACCTACTACAGATAAATTTAAAAATAATTATAACAGAATGCATTCACATGTGTTTTTTAAAAATCACCACCATAATGATCACAGTTACAATAAATATGTGTTTGTAATTCACTCTTGAAAGTGATCTCAGAGGAGATCAAAAGTACTTAGGTATGAAAAAACTACAGGGTCTTCCTTGATGAATTTCATCTTAACATCAAGAAACTAATTAGAGAATTAGAAAGGATTATTATAAAAATAGACATAATATGTTTATATTATTCAATAATATATATATGTGTGTGTGTCTTGAATAATTTATTGTCTTGAAGGTAATTTCAATTTAAATACAAAAGACAATGTATTCTATGCCATATGTTATGTCAGAGAATCCTAAATCTGAGACATGATCTGGAAGAAAGTGAAGAAAAAGAATGCACATACATACAAGCTAAAAAACAATGTGAAAAAAAGAAAAATGAATCCATGTTTCAGATGTAGGAGATTACATCTCTGAGGCAACTGTTCCTTTAAGAAGTCAATGTACTACAAGTGTAGAAAAGTAAGACATAAAAAGTCACAATGTAAAACTAAAGCAAAGTTCTCCCAGAAAAAATTTCATAAACAGCATTGCAAGAGAAAAAATTATTACAGAAAACTGAAGAAAATTTGTATATTTGATAATTAATAATGTGGCTGTAAAATTGCAACTAGACACTGGTAGTGATATCACAATAATCAGCAAAGCCACCTGGAAAGTAAATGTGGTAGTGGATATCTTTATTAAATGGCCTGAAATTTGTAAAAAAAAAAAAAACAACTTTCACAGTTACAGTGAATTCTTTACACAAACTGTTTGCACGATATAGCATTGTGAATACCATAGTCTCAGATAATGGTACACAATTCACTACTTATGAATTTAAAGAATTTTGTAAAATGTTCTCAATTGAACATATTACTACCCCACCATTTCACCCAAGGTCAAACAGACAAGCTAAATGGTTTGTGGGTACTTTTAAGAGAGCTCTGAAAAAAAAGCAAGTAATGAAAAAGTGAGTGAAGAAGGACTACAAAAATTCTTGAGAGTATACCGATTAACACCAAATACCAATACACCGACAGGCATGTCACTGGCAGACTTGATGTTTGCAAGAAAAATTAAATCGGTATTCAACAAGTTGTTACCAGGTCAAAAAAGAATAAGAACGGACAACAAAAAAAAGGACACAAAATTTTTCAAAATTGGTGAAAAAATGTTTTTCAGAGTGTATAAAAATGGAAAAGAAATTTGGGAAGACAGCATAATAAGGTCGCAAATTGGAAAAATGATATGGTAAAAAGAAAGAAAATGGGAACCCAAAAGGCATTGGAATCAGTTAAAGAAAAAGTTTACTGAAGAAAGGCTCACAAAAAAGGAGGAGCCTATGCAAGTACTATATGATATTTTTGACGTACCAACACCCTGGGAATTTGTTGAATGTACGAGTATGATTACCAAAAAAAGGAAACATACAGAAAAATTAGAGGTTGACCAAAAAAAAAAAAGAATTACAAACTCACCAGAAAGAGGAGGGGATGAATACTAAAAATAAAATAGTTACTTGGAAAAAAAAATCTTAAAATGGGGATGTTGTAGAATAAATAAGACACCTCTGGTAACACAAATGAACTAGGCAACATGCCTTAAATAAAGAACTCAAAGTGAATCGGGAGAAATCTGTTGGAGTCAGTCAAGGAGAAAGAATTGCCGACATCAGGACGAGTACTCTGAGTGAGACATATTATAACCGCTAGAAGTGAGTTATGACATTGTGCCACTGACTGAAGGCATCACTGTTGGTGTAATCTTCTTGGTGTTGTCACTGATGGGCTGGTTAAACTTCCCTGCCATGGGGTCCATTGCTAATGCCAGCCTGGTTGGATCTGCCTTTGTGGGTGAAATCAGCATTGGCTTTATAGTGAGTCAGTGGCTCAGAACCAGCTGCTGCAAAAACTACATGGGGCTTTTCTGATTGACCCAAAAAGATGTTTTATGGCCCTGATATTTTTGGATTGTAATCCAAAAGTGAGTTCATGGTGCTGGACAAAATGAAAGTCTGTTTTAGTAATATGAGCTGTGGATCATGCGCTTCCATTTGAGCTAAAGAACAGGGTACAACACCTTCATTGATATTATTATTGTGCCTTTGATGATCAATTCTACATCTTTCTTTATGACATACACACACACACACACACACACACACACACACACACATATATATATATATTTGTATATGAAGTGAGTGTTGCTTATTTTGGTTAAAATCATAAAATAAATAAAAAAAGACCTTGTTCATTACAATTTGGAGAAGACTGTATCAACAACCTAAAGGAGTTGTCCAAACAAAAAAAAAAGCTATTTTAATGACACTTTTTGAAATGATTCCTTTCTGCCTTTCTCTCTGGAACACAAGCTGTGATTAACCTAATATCAACACAAAGCTTTTATTTTTGAACTTGTTAGCACAATACACTGATGACCAGAAATGTGTCTGAATAAATCATTTCAACTTGTCACTGAAATGCAGATGAGGCACAATATCCAAACATTTATTTCTGTTTCTTACTTGCCTGTCAATGTCAGTCCTGTTGATCTGATATCATCTGTGAAAGTAAATTTGTTGCTTTAAAGATTAAACAAAATTGTAACCTTGGTTGTCGTAAGGCTTTCTAGCAATCTCTTGGTTTGTTAAAAATAGAAATGAGTTTATCAGTAAGTTTTTTGCCTGATTCCCTGACAAGTTTAGAATAAATTCTGTAATTATATTATCTTGGCCAGGTGAAGTTCATTTACCAAAACCTGGAAAGTAAGAAGAAATCTATGCTATTCCATGTTCAGAGTGTGATGATGCCATTATTAGGAATGTTGCTGATAATTAATTGTAACAAATGGCTTGAAACTTGTGCAAAAAGAAAAAAAAAATTGGCCATTGTGTAGTCGTTCTTATGAGCAAAAGATGTTTATCTTCTAGTTTCTCTCATTTTCAAGAAAAGGTAAAGAAATAAAAGGCTGTTTATTACTTTCATTTTTAGGACTGTAAACATAACTGATTGATCATTATTATCAAGTTTTATTAAGTAAGTTGGGCTGTGGACTTTTCAGTACCCAGGTGTGTGTGTGTGTGGTTATATATATATATATATATATATATATATATATACACACACACACACAAAGTTGGAACCACCAGGGAGTAATGCATAGTGACTTGGATTGAAGAATCAGAGCCAAGTTCAGATTCCAGTTGATTTCCATACATTCACTTATATGCTTTGAGAAAGGTATGAATCCATCTTTTCTCCCCCCCAGCTATGGGTAAATAGTAAGATGGACTAGTTCCTATAGCTTTGGGTGGCAAATGGTCTAGGAGAAGGACAACTCTGAATTCAAAACCTGCAGAAAGTCGTTTGAGGACCTTGTGGCTTACTGTGCACCAGCTCTCTGTAGTCAGTTCTTCCAAAAATGGGGTTGATTCTGCACAAGTCTTCAGCACTATAATCAAATAATAATATGTGTGGGTGATCTGGCTGTTGGTTCTAACAAGTGAACTGCTTGACCCTCATACATCAAAAATGACAGAACTTGAACTTTTCCCCATTTTCTAGTATTACTAACTAGAATTTAAATTGACTTAAATTGTTTTTTTAACATGTGATCAACACAAAATGCAGTGCTTTGAAGGTGCAAAATATATTGTGACTCAGACAATAATTATGACAAAGCGCAGTCATCTTTTGGATGTATATGTATTTACTCTCCACTGAATCAATACACTGTAGAATGATGTTTTGCTGATATTACAGCTGTAAGTCTTTCAGTGTATGTCTCTACCAGATTTGCACATCTATAGACTGAAATTTTTGCAATATTGCCACATGCTCTATCAGATTAAATGGAGATCATTTTTGAACACCAATTTTCAAGTCTTGCCCCATATTCTGAATGGGATTTAGGGCTGGGCTTTGACGTGGTGGTGGTTGGGGGAGGGCATTCTAAAACATTAATATGCTTTGATCTAAACCCTTCCATTGTCACTCAGGCTTTGTGTTTAAGGTAGTTGACCTGCTGGAAGGTGAACCTTGGTCCAACTCTCAAATATTTTGGAAGCTGTAACAGGTTTTTGTTGAGGTTTCCCCTGTATTTAGCTCCATCCAGCTTCTCTGTCTCTACTGAAGAAAAAAATCCTCATAGAATGATGCAGTCACCACAATGTTTCACAGTAGGAATGGTGTGCTCAGAGTGATATTCAATTTTAGGTTTCCACTACATGTAGCATTCTGCATTAAGCTCAAATTTGGTCTCATCTGACAAGATCACCTTCTTCCACATGTCTCCCACATAGCTTGTGGTAAACGGCAAACAGAACTTCTTATGACTTTCTTATTGCCACTCTTCCATAAAGGCCGCTTACAACTGCATGACATTTAAACATTGGTTCCTGTACAATCACAAAGTTAAGCAATGTCGAGCCTGGTCAGTAGCTAGATGAGTGACTGCTTGGGAATACCATGTACTGTAAGTTTGGATAGGCAAGTGGGGTAATGGATAATGGCTCAGAATTGTTAATCAGAGAGCCGAGTTTCAATTTTAGTTGGGTTTGTTATATTTATTTACACACAAATACTCTCAGGAATGATATGAATCCACTTCTTCTCCCCCCAGCTTTGGGTTAATGAGCAAGAATATTTTTTTTTTTTTTTAGATAATCTAAAACAATATTTTCTGGCTTTAAATAACCTGGAAAGAGTTGATAAGCCATAGAAAATGAATCTCTCAATCAATCCATAAAGGGCAGATTTTTAAAGTGTACGATTAATAGTTATCTCGTGAACACATTCTCACACATAGGCTGTGAATCTTTGCAGCTCCTCCAGATTCACCATGGGTCACTTGGTTGCTTCTCTGATTAAAGCTCTCCTTGTCTATTCTTTCAAATTATACGCATGACCTCTTATCTTGATAGGTTTTGCAGCTGTGCCACCATACTCTTTCCATTTTCTGAAAATGGATTTAATAATGCTCAAAACATGGGATATTTATTTATAACCTAAACCTGCTTTATACTCTTCTCCACAAATTTATCCCCCTCATCTGTCTGATGAGCTACTTGGTCTTCATGATACTTGTTTGTTCAGTAATGTTTTCTAACAAACCTCTCGTGCCTTCACAGAACAAGTGTAATTAACTGGAGAGTGCAGAATCAACGATTCTAAATCTTTTTTCATTCTTTCCTTTACTCATTACTAATTATGTAACTTCTAAAGGTAATTGGCTACACTGGATTTTTCTTAGTGGTTTCACAATAAAGTAGGTGTGGGGTGGGGGTGAATACATATGCTCTCAATACTTTTCAGATCTTTTATTTGTAAATAATTTTGAAAACCATCTAATATTTTCTCCCCTCATCAAAATGATGGTCTATTTTGTGTTCATCCATTATATAAAACCCTAATAAAGTTAATTTGTGTTTGAAATGTGACAAAATGTAAGGCACTATATACATACACACACTATATATATATATATATATATATTTATATATATATATATATATATAGTAACATACTAGTAGAAAACACAAATATATTAACTGCATCCACTTGCAAAAAAAGACTAAAAATAATGGAAGCTTTAATAATAAGAGAAAAAGCCAACTCTTAACAATATTAACTACGAACAAAGCCACAATGTGCTAACCGTATTCAGAAATTAAAATCATCCCTACCACACACTGATACATACACAGAATGCACACACTCAATTAAGCTGAAAATCGAATCATCCTTGATAATGGCTAATGGTATATTCGAAAGCGCTTGGAAATATAAAACATTTGGACAGTTCTTACACACCCTTTGTCCAGAAAAGAAAGCTCTTGTCAGAACACAAGAAAAATTAAATAAAAAGCTCAGCCTTAGTACATTGTCTGTCATTTTTAATGAAACATGCATATATATATATATATATATATATATATATATATATATATATATATATATATATTGAAATGGACAAAGTCCGATAATTATTTTAAGACATAAATAGCAGAAAGTGTGCTATGGAATTTAGTGTGAATTGGTTCTCCATTTTAGCCAATTCAGATTCACTTTTAATTTGAACGTACTAGAGTCAGTTTACATCAGGTCATGCAGATCCTCGCTGTGTAAACAGCAAGAGTATTTGTTAGGCCCTTGCTGTAATCAGTCTCTAGTAGTTCCTTTCCTTTTTTTTGACTGATTCATATCTTATATTTACTATATTTTACTTTAAAGTCTCCCAATAAAAGAAATCTTCATGAGCGGGAGCAAAACCAGTTGTTTTTGCCCTCTTGTTTTTATCCCTCATTATGCCTTGTAATGTTAAACTTAGTACTTTTAAAGCAATATTCAAGTTTTGTACTACTAAAAATCTGTTTAAATACACACACACACACACACACACACATATATATATATATATATATATATATATATATATATATATAGATAGATAGATATCATCAACACCCACTTGCATCAGAGCATTGGGATTGTCATCCTCTATCCTTATTCCTTTCCTCATATCCCATTGATCCGCATATTGTTGGATTTCTGCTGCCTTTGCCTACCAACAGGTGTGCTGGATTGCATTGTGTCAACTTTGGCAGGTTTTTGTTATCTCCTGATAGATCTTTTTCTTTCCAACTTTTTAAAATTTTTTATTGACCAACTGATGCTCATCAAACCAGTCCTGATTCTTAATTTTCTGAAACTCAAGCACTTCTTCAGCTGTTGATGTCATTGCATCATGGAGGGTTTGTCCAATTTCTGCTGATGGTCTCCACATCCAACGAGTCATTGAGGTGCTTTTCAATGAATAGTTGAAAGAGCTCTGATAGTTGGTCAGCAAACAGATCTTGAGATGTGAGAGCAGATGATGGTGGCCTCTCCAGCAATCATCCACTCCAGACATGGAACGGGTGATGGTGACATCCCTTTTTTCACAGGATTAAATGAGGACATAGTCCAAGGTGTGCCAGTGTTTGGATCTTGGATGCTGCCATGTTGTTTTGTGCCAGATTGGGTATCAGAACAGGGTGTTGGTCTGTGGCGGACATGAGACAGAACCTGGGACGAGCACAACTGGTCATGACTTTGCCTTGTCCCCGCCTAAAAAAAGAGCCCGTATTTGCTTAGCATGTAAAGCTACTGCAGTTGAAATGAGGGAGAAAAAAAAGCACTTACCGCTCTGACGTAATCCATCCCTCGGCCAGATAACATAAAAAAGAATGAGGGGGGACTGGCATCGCATTTTTATCCAATAACGATGCAATGCATTATGGGACATGGACGCAATGCATTATGGGACATGGACGCAATGAATTATGGGATCACAGGAAGACGCAAGGGATTGGGTACATGAACAACTATAAAAACAACTACTTTTTTTCCAAGTCGGGCGAAGTTCTTGAGGGACGTTCACGGTTGACGGCTAGAACGGGCAGTTAGTGTGATTTGGAGACAGAACTCAGGAAGGAACGACTCAAGTTTGAAATACCAGTTGGGAGAGCTTGAATTTACTCGCTGGTTACTGTTTTTTTTCTTCATTCGCCTCAAGCTATTTCGCATATTGATTCTTCAAAATGGAAGGCAAAGTCTTTGACGTCCGTTTGATTCCAGAATTCAGCGGCGCCCCAACGGATATGCCCATTGTTGAATGGATAGAAAATGTGGAATTGGTCTGCGAACTTTGTGCCATGGACAAGATCGAGCGCATCTTGCCTTTACGACGGGAGGCGGTGCCCTCGCTGTATATAGACAACTCAGTGGAGAGCAGAGGCAGACGCGAACAAATTAAACGGGCCCTTATGACTGCATATACGACGACAAATTTAATGCGTTCGACCAATTTATGGGACAAGGTCTTCCAGGGGGAAACTGTGGATGAATTCCTGGCTGAAATGCATCGTTTGGCGCGCTAGTAGGAGAACCGCTACCTGATCGGTGGATGGCATGTGCATTTGTGTCAGGACTGCCACATCATGTTAGGCAGCTTCTCAAAGCTTCTTCCAGGATGGACGACATGAATCTAGAACAGATTCTGACCGAGCAAGGGCTATTATGACGGATGACGAAGGGTGCCAGGTATTGGCCGCCACATCCGTAGAGCCAACGCGCTCAGAAGCTGAGGTTCCCCCGCCAAACCTGTTAGCAGAACGATTACCTACAAGTGCTCTGGACCCAACCATATGGCGAAGAATTGTACACAAGGACGTCAGGAGAGGTCAAACAGAACGCAGAGGTCTGGTCGCGACAAGCGGTGTTTTCGATGCAACGGCATCGGACACATTTCCTCAGAATGCCAGGGAAACGCCCAAGGGAGAAAGCGTCAGCGCCAGCCTTCTCCTCAACAAGTAAAAACCCGGAAGCTACCCAACCGCATAAGTATTTGTAGATGGGTAGAGTGTACAGCCTAGTGGATTCGGGATGCTCACAGACTCTGGTGAGCAAGACTGTGTGTCGCTGCTGAAGCAGGAAGAGGGAGTGTTGACTGCCGACGGAAGACCCTGAAGTGCCGTGGATACGGTAAAATTAAGTTAAAGCGTCGGCATATTCAGCCCGTGACTGTTGAGGTTCTGGTCGTGGAAGGGCAGTTGCTAGGATTCGATCTTCTTCTCGGGATTGATGCAATCAAAGTGCTCGGAGGTGTTTACTTGACCGAATCAGGCGAAGCTCGTTTGAAACCTGAACACATGTGCCGCCATTGTTATCAACAAGCCTGACTTTAGAGTGACGTTTAACCCGAGCACAAAAACGTGGACTGCATTGTGGAAGTGGGCGAGTGGTCATTCACCTAGCAAGTTGGTCAATAAAGTACAGGAGTACACAGTACCTGGCCACGTCCGGGATGCATACGATGAAGAACTAGCAGTACGGTAGCGAGACGGATGGCTACTGCCATATCCTGAGAAAGAGCTTGGCCCACCCAAAGGATTAATTCCCTTAATGGCGGTCGTACAAGAACACAAACAGAAGGTCCGACCGGTACTTGACTATCGGGGAGTTGAACGGCTTTGTAGACGCATTCACGGCTGACGAGAGGTGTGTGCGCAGAAATTACGAGAATGGCGACGACAAGGAGCTGACGATCGCTGTTGGATTTGAGAAATGCGTACCTACAGATTCACATTGACAAATCGCTATGGCGTTTCAAACAGTGGTCATTATGGGCAAAGCGTTTTTTACGCTTTTGGGTTTTGGCCTGAATGTGGCACCTCTTGTCGCGAAGTCAGTGATCGACTATGATAACGTCCCAGGATCAGGACATTAAGAGTGCCACGTCGGCATCGTCGACGATATCTTCATAAATGAAGGCCTAGTTTCTGCAGCGCCGTGTAAGACAGCACTTTGCAGATTACGGCTAGTCTGTAAAGATCCGGAGCGATTGAGAGACGGAACTAAGGTCCTGGGTCTGCAAGTCTGGGAAGAAAGCAACTCCCTTCGATGGAAGCGGGAGGTCAAGTTCCAGAAATTGTTCAAAAGGTGACCCGCCGAAGTTGTATTTTCTTGTGCGGGAAACTTGTGGGTCATTCCAAAAAATTGGTAATCAGGGTGGCAGTTGCATTTATTAAGCGTTTGTTATATTTATTTACACCAAAAGGATGGGACGATGAGATAAAGGATGCCCTCTTGGACGTATGCTGGATGAGAAAGAATATTTTTTTTTTTTCAGATCCTGTCGGCGGAGACTTTTTCTGGCTTTAAATAAAATGGACAGTTTGGTGGATGAAAATGAATACACGGGAATAGCATAAAGGTGAATGGGAGCGTCGTGGAAGATGCTTTGGTTGCGTCCAACCATTGATGCCAAACACTGTGAATCTTTTGCTCCTCTTGATGCGGTGATGGGGCGTGAATCTTTTCCCTGCAGTTAAAGGCACCAGTTATTCATGTGGTCAAATTATTCAGCATGGACCTCTTATCTTGGTGGGTGTTTGACACCCTGACAGGAAGGACTCTTTCCATTTTCTGAAAATGGGTGAAATGCTGAAACAGGGGATATTTATTTAGAGACACCTGCTTTTTATTTGGTGGACAATTTATTGACTCATGACGTTGATGAAATCTTGTCTTCATGCGCTTGACAGCCTCACCAGAGTGCCAAACCTCGCTGGTTGGAGATGCACAAGAAAGGAGGAGAACGATGCAAGTCTTTTTGTGTCACTGCAACAGCCAGTTGAGCAAACGTCAGGTGACCCACATCCACCAGCAGTTTGGGCACCCAGGTGTTAAAAGAACAATGTACTTTGCTAGGACTGTAGATCCAACGGTGTCTAAGGAACTGAAAAAATCTGTATTTTAGAACCTGTCAAAAGCCTGCTATTTCGTGTTCGATCCAGCACCAGTGCATTGGAAGAAAGGAAATTTGAGTGTGAGAAAAAACTGGAGCAGGTTAGCAATGGACGTAACCCATTGCAATGGTAGCCATTTTATATACGCTCATTGACTGTGGTCCTCCGTTTTGCATTAATGGCGGCCACTGAGGCGAAAAAGACTCTGCTGGTGTCATTAATAAGAGAAAAGACAGTCTTAACAATATTAACTAGGAACAAAGCCACAAAATACTAACTGTACAATGAAATTAAAATCACTTGCAGACAACACAGAATTGCAATAAACAGCTGGGGCGAATCATTTAATGGCTAATGGTATATACGAAAGCCGTTGGAAAATAAAACATTTGGACAACGCAACCTTTGTCCAGAAAAGCTCTTGTCAGAAACAATAAAAATTAGGAAAAATTGTTCAGTCTTAGTACATTGTCTGTCATTTTAATGGCATAATATATATATATATATATATATATTTATATATATATATATATGATATATATATATACCACGTCCGGGACAAAGTCCATAATTATTTTAAGAACATAAATAGCAGGAATACAAGGAAGGGGAATTGTCTGAATTAAGTTCTCCATTTTGGCCAATTCAGATTCACTTTTTAATTTGAACGTGTGACCGAGGTGGTGTTTACATCAGGTCATGCAGATCCTTCGCTGTGTAAACAGCAAGAGTATTTGTTAGGCCCTTGCTGTAATCAGTCTTTAGTAGTTCGAATCCTTTTTTTTTGACTGAAGAATATCTTATACGGAGGATATTTGAAAAGTCCAATATACAAAGAAGTTGGATTCAACAACCAAATCAGTTGTTTTTGCCCTCTTGTTTTTCCCATTAGCCTTGGGACGTGTAAAATGAGAGCTCCTCTGATGAAGTTTTGTACCAACTAAAATCTGTTGAAATACACACACACACACAAAGACCATATATCACTGTCATATATATGATATAGATAGAGATCAACACCCACTTGCATCGGACATTGAGACAGAACCTGGGATCCTTACAACTGGTCGCTCATATCCCATTGATCCGCCAAAAAGAGCCCCTTTTACCAACATGTAAAGCTGGATTGCAGTTGAAATGAGGGGAGAAAAAATCTCCTGATAGATCTTTTTCTTTCCATCTTTTTAAAGATAACATAAAAGAATGATGGGGATCAAACCAGTCCGATTCTTAATTTTTATCTCAATAACTTCTTCAGCTGTTGATTCATTGGATCATGGAGGGCATTGCATTTGGGACATGGTCTCCAATGAATTATGGGATTGAGGTGCTTTTCAATGATTAGTGGAAAGAGCATGAACAACTGGTCAAAAAACAGACTTTTTTCCATGTGAGAGAGTTGATGAGGGACGTTCACGGTCATGACAGACATGGAACGGGTGATGGTGACATTTTTTCACAGAATTAAATGAGGAACGACTCAAGTTTGAAATACCAGTTGTTTGGATCTTGGAATTGCCATGTTGGTTACTGATTTTCAGAACATTGGCCTCAGTCAGGTCATGTCCGTTTACATTGCAGTTGTCAATACCTTGGTGAGCAAGAATTCTCTTCCATGTATGCTGACATTGAAGTCACCAAGAACCATGAGTTTATCTGATACTAGGATGGTTCAGATTATTGAGTCCAAAAGGTCATAGGACTTTTTGATGGCATTATCAGAGACAAGAGTAGGTGTCAGGAAAGTACCATGTTTGATTAGGATCCAAAGAGTCATCAAGTGTTCACTGATAGCAAAATGGAGATGAGGTTGTGCTGCTGTGTATGAGTTTGGTCTTCACAACAAAGCCGATGTGTTGCTTGCTTGACTCTTTCCCTTTTAAAAAGATAGTACAGGTGGATTCAATTTCTCTGATGTTTCACTCAAAGCAGCCATGTTGAAGTCGAAGCAAGCCAACTTGTGACATACAAATGTTTTTTTTCTCTGACCATTCTGTGCCTTTGATGTCCATCAATGTATATGTGTACCCTGTTCCAATAGTCAAGGAGTTAAAAGCAACAGAGGTTTTGCCAAACATATTTGTGACCAATAATTACCCCAACTTTTCTAGGAGCTTCCCTACTTAGTGGGGGGGGGATCTTAAATAGGCAAAGCCCAGTAATGAGTCCAACTGCTACATGCCCAATCATCACAGACCATCATTTTCACAGCTCAAAGGGGGTTGAAATAGGCAAGATCTGGAAAACCTGATTGTATCAAACTACTGGATGCTTGATTTGTCAATATCCGCCTTGATTACACCATCCCAAACTGTGCTGCTCACTTCTGTCATTCTGGGTGTTGAGATTATGTAGATCTTCTTTGCCAATTCCAGGGTTGATTGTGTTTAGTCTGGTCCCTCCTCAACCTTACCACCATGGGTGTGCCACCCATGGTAAGAACTCCAAACAGCTTCACTCTTGGAATTGCTGAAACATGCAAGCACTCCACCATGACAAAGAACGGCCACTGGAGGGAGGGGAGATATATATATATATATATATATATATATATATATATATATATATATATATATATATATATGATAAAATATAATTTTAAGGTATGCTATAATTATGGGTATAAATATAAAGTCAACATTGAAGTCATTGATCTCTGACCGTCATATAAAAATTCCCGAATGTCAAAACAAAACACACTTTGCCTGAAGATTGCATTTAAGTCCTGTCGCCCTCAATGTACACACATACACACACACACACATATATATATATATATATATATATATATATATGTTTTTATCTCTCTCTCTCTCACACACACACAAAGGAAATTTTTTAAAGGTTTATTTCATATTGTATTGTTAGAAATATAATTTAAAAACTGTTCTTTTTATTGAAAAAAAAATGCTTTTAGTATATATTATTTTCCTTACAAAAATTAATTTTCTATTTTGAACATGCAACTTAAATTTTCTGATGTTTTTCTACTGTACTTTATCCAATGGATTTTTCATCCT
The DNA here is from genome assembly GCA_903632075.3 of Acanthosepion pharaonis. Classification (NCBI taxonomy): domain Eukaryota; kingdom Metazoa; phylum Mollusca; class Cephalopoda; order Sepiida; family Sepiidae; genus Acanthosepion; species Acanthosepion pharaonis. Next base: position 1,125,171 of record CAHIKZ030004950.1, read on the forward strand.
TATTTTTCCAGTCTGTCTTGAAAGGAGCAGGTGCCTTGGGTCATCAGACTGCATTTCTAATCACGGATACACAAATCAAAGAAGAGAACTTCCTTGAAGATATTGACAGTTTACTCAACACTGGATACGTACCAAATCTCTTTACTGCAGAAGAGAGAGCTGAAATAATGGAGGTGAGCAAATAGAAATGATTTCGCAAAATACTCCATTGTCAAAATGCAACAGCATCTGTCTGCTTTGATAAATTTCACCACCACCACCACAAGATGATTTAAACTTGCCTCCTCAGGGACTCCATCTGATATTGATCATGCCTTATTAATTTATTTATGGAAACTAACTAGCAAATGAAGTTAAATGTAGTCTTAAACATTGTTTGTTTATACCTAATAATAATAATTATTATAGTAGATAGAATAGTTTTATCTAAATTTCTTACATGAAGCATTTGCATTATATCTTATTTCTGTTTCTTTTTTATTGAAAATTTCAAATCCTTTCATATCGATGAAGCCATCCATAAGGATCAGAAATAAATATGATTTGAACTTTGCTCCCATATTTTTGAGAGACTTTCTGGCATGGACATTGTCTTTATGGAAAATAGATGAAAGGAGTAATGTAAATGCTTTATCAACCAATTTTACAGAAAGAATTATGAAAAATATCTAAGATGTCTGTTTGAAATGTTTCTGTCTGGCATGTATTGGCTGTTTCATTTCAAATTCAATTAAATAAAATCAAACCGCTAATTGCTTTTGCTATAAATGTCAATGTTTTCAGAAGAATCTTTTCTTTCATCTAGTTGAATTATTTTACAAGAACGATATGACAATATTTTAAATAGTTCACTTCTGTAAAATATAGCAATAATAATAATAATGTGTATAGAAATTGCACGTATATGTGTGCAGAAATTTCCTGCATTTTTACTTTGTGAAAAAAATTTTTTACTGGTGTATTCAGTGTCTATTTTTCGAATTGAGTTTAGCAATCTTTTGCATTTACCTAATGAAAGTGTGTGTATGTATGTAGCAATTTATAAAGAAGTAATGTGTTTTTATTTATTAATACAATGTATATTTGTTACTTTAAATGTTATTTTTAGAGAATACCCACATTTAGAAAAATATGACAAACTGGAAAGATGACACATTTCATCCGTTAAGATTTCATCGGACTGGGCTTTATTAATGTTATTCTTTTTCTCTCTATCACCTTTGTCCCTGACTATCCCACACTGTGACAGTATAAAAATCTACCAAAATGGTGATATACTGTGAGAACCTGGACACAATAGTGATACAAAGAAAAAGAAAATAGATAATTTTGGCTAGATTGAGCAAAAAATATTCTTTCAAAAATTTTGAAACTACTTGCATCTCTCGTTTCATACCCACGTGTAGACATGGCAATGTCAACAGAGCCCAGTCAAATGAAACATGTCACAAAAACCTTTCCAGTTTGTCATATTTTTCTAATATATATATATATATATATATATATATATGATAAAATATAGGTTAGTTTTATTGAACAAGTTGTATAACATGACCAACACAATGGTTATAATCATCAATGAGTATGTTTTGTATATAAAAAGAAAAAAAGTGTTTGTATAGATAGATGTGTATTAGCTTGGAATGAATTGTTTCCTAGAATGTCATTCCATCTGTCAATAAGTTTATAGATGTCATGTTTGTAAAATACAAGACCATATCCTGTTTGATCTCAACCATAGGCTGTCCAAATGGTTCTACAAACCCCTAAATAAACAATAATCAGAAGAGCAAGGTCATGAGAATGAAGCAATTTTTCCCAACCAAGTTCCTCTAAAAGATTATTAGTTAGTCATGCAGTGTGAGTGTGGGTACTATGATGTAAAATCACTCCCTTTCTGTTGATTAAGGATGGACATTTTTTCTGTCCAAAACTGCTTTCAAACAAGATGTAGAGATTGACTGTTGTCTACCAATTTATAATAGATGATTCCTTTGATATCGTACTGTACACTCAACATGATCTTCTTTGGATGAAGTCCTCCTCTTGATTGCTGAGCAGGTTTTGTTTCCTTGACTGATCCACTTATGACGACACATCGTTATGGTAAAAGATCTATTTCTCATTCCCAATAACAAGTGTGTCCAAAAATGGCACTTAAAGTTCTTGGGTAATCAATGACTCAGAAAAATCAACACATTGTTGTCAATTCTATGGAGGCGGGTCATGCACGACCCATTTTGTTCAACCACTGAAACCTTTCCAAATCGAATAGGACTGACATTAAATGTCTCATTGAATTCCCTAGCAACAGCTCCAAATCCTTTGACTCAAGTCCTTCATGAAATTCATAGATTGAACGCAACTTTCATTCCAACCTGTTATATTCATTCTGACATCTGGATGCATATATAGCTATATATGCCAACAGTATCAACATGGAATTTCCGTTACATATTAATATTCAGTAATATGGTTTGGGTTTTGACAAGCGCCTCAACACAATATTGTATTAAAGTTTCCAATACTAGTAGATTATAAACACCACCACTGAGAATTCCATGATGTTGATGTATATTGTTTTTTTTTTTTTGTCAAATTGCAAATCATGATAGTCTCCTTACAGAACATACATTTTATTTGCAGGCTGTGCGTCCCAAAGCTCAGGCAGGCAACAAAAGTGATGACCTTGGACCACTCGCTCTGTTTGACTTCTTTGTAAAACAATGCCAGCAGAATATGCATATTATGATTGCATTCAGTCCGATTGGTGATGCTTTCCGTAACCGGCTGCGGCAGTTTCCATCCCTCATCAACTGCTGTACTATTGATTGGTTTCAGGTAAATTCACACTTTTTATTGTTATTGATAAGTAATTGGACAATTCACTGCATTTCTATAAAATTATTAGCAATACATTTTCATTGTCCATGTAATGGGTGTCTTCTGTAGATAATGCTTACATTAATTCCTGATTATTAATACTTGCTTTCTTTCAGATGTATAATGCATTTCTGTTGGAAAATAAATAGTGACCTCTCTCTTATATATATATATATATATATATATATATATATATATATATATACACACACACACACAGAGGTGCCTGTCTATATTTCTGAGATGTGGTATTGTAATTTATATTGTTCAGACTATTGTCCATCAGCATGATGTTTCAGCCATTGTATACTCCAGCCATCTTCAGGTGATTGGAATTTTGAACTGAACCATTTTTCTTTTGGTCAAGTCACTGTATCCAACCAATGCTTTTATTCACTGGACCATATGTCATTGAGGACATCAGTGTATGAATTTTGGGACTTATAAAATCAGTCTTTTTACCACAGCTCATATTTCAATTTTTGTTGTTGTTATTGCTTTTCTCTAGCACTTGTATTACTGGTTCCCATGTTGTATCTATTTCTATGCTTAACCAGCTTATATTCTTGTGGCCTAACATATGTGCTGATTCCTTAAGTTTTTGTATTTTCCAGTGATGTTCTCTCTTATTTCAATTCCATCCCACAGGGGGTGGGGATCCCCCTTTTTCTTCCATATGTGGTCAGCTACGCCTGATTTTTCTATTTTGTCTCATGTCAGGATGTTCTTGAAGTTTTACCTTAAGGGGGCAGCCTGTTTCTCCTTTATATTTCTTATCACAGCTGCACGGGATGGCATGCACACAGTCCTTAGTCATGCTCTCCTCTGTGCAGGGTTTTACGTGAAAGAGGCATACATGAAGTGTCAAAGCACTTTTGAAGGTTGTCCTGATGTTATATGGACCACAGATCTTTTGTATTTTCTCCGATAATCCCTTCACACAGGGTAGACAGACCAAAGGTGTTTTCTGGGTGTTGTTATTCTCTTGTACCCTTCTATCCCAGTTTGTTGGAGTTGCTGCCATGTACCCTGGGTAGTTGTTATGTTATAGGGTACTGCTTATACTGATCATTTCTTGTTCATATGTCTCTGGATCACCACTTATGACTTTTGTTCAATGGTCTAAGCAGCAGATGATCCCTTTCTTTACACAATATGGGTTGAGGTATTGTCCAGTGAATGTTGGCTTGCAGTATATGAATGTCTTGAATCCATGCTCTGTTGGGATATTAGTTCATCCAGAAAGTTGAGTTTGTTGTTTTCCTTCTCCATTGTGAACTGTACTAATAATCTTATTGAGTTGCTGGTGTGGCCAAAGTATGAAGGTGTCATCTATATACCTCAGCCATAGGCTTGGCTTTAGTGATGTGGATTCTAATGCCATTTATTTGAAGTATTCCATGTATATGTTTGCCATTGCTGGTGATAATGGCAAGCCCATTGCTAAGCCTTCAACCTGTCAATATCTGCCTGATCCCATTCCTAAGTGTGTTGTTTGTCTACAGAAAGTCAGCATCTCCATCAGATTACTCTTAGGGATGAGTCTGAGGCCAGTCTGCCCCTGACTACTGATAGTGCTTCCTCTGTAAGTACCTTGGTAAACAAACTCACCACATCCAGGCTCACCATCTGGTTGGATTGGATGGCAGCATCTTTGAATATTACCACAAAGTGGGCAGAGTTTTGGACATATTTCCTATTAATGCGTCAACTATATTCACAAGGAAGTAACTCAGAGAGTGGCGCACACAGCCTTGGCAGCTAACAATTGGCCTGAGTGAAATACCATCTTTGTGAATTTTGGGGAGACTGTATATGTGAAGTAGCTTGGTATAATGCTGCAACAACTGCCTATATGTCTAAGGTGGGAAGTGATCCTTGTTCTTGATTAGAATCTGCGACAGTTTTCATTCTGTTTTCATTGTTGGATCTTTCTTTACAGTAGCTACCATTTCTAATGAGGTCTTTCAGCTTTCCTGTATATTTCGATTTGTCCATCACTACAGTCACATTGCCTTTGTCAGCTGGTAGTATGATGATGTTTTCATTCATCTGATTTCCAGCCTCTCCAGTTTCATGTCGTTTGATTTTGGCGACTTGGCTTTCTCCAGTATCTGTCTCAATTTGGACACTTCAGCCTTCTTCAGGTGATTGGTATTTTAAACTGGATCCAGTCACTTGAACCAAAGAGTTGTGAGTTCAATACCTGGTTAGTGCAGTGGTGAACAAAAACTTGGAGAGTTCAGTTAAAGAGAGATAACTGAGACATCCAGAAGAAGCATGCCATGTGGAACTAGAACACTCTACCCTGGTGGACAAAATAAAGGGTTCAGTTTGAAAATCCAGTCACCTGAAGAAGGCTGTAGCATACAATGGCCAAAACATTGTGAATACGGCAATAAAGATGAGGACAACAGTTTGAACAATAATGTAAATATATAGGAGCATTTTTATTAGTTATTTCAGAAATTGAAAAATCAATATATTCCCAACTGATTACATTTAAATTAAAATGTTTCAAGAATTTTGTACTTTAATATTTAAAGACTAGAGCTAAAAAAGAATAAATATTAGGATATTTTATTTAAAGTTTGAATAAATCACTATTTATACAGTATAAATGTTAAGTCTTTTAGCTTGGTTCAGTATACATGACCACAATCCTGGGGAAGACTGGTGACTTGGCATTTGGGCAGAAGGCATTAATAGACACTAACTTTGTGGAAAAAATTCTTCTGTCAAGAGAAACAAAATATATACTTGGTACTCTGAAGATATACCTCTCCAGTCAATCTTTTGCAAGTTTTCTCAAGAAACCTAATTCGACATTTTGCTACTTGCATAAGTGTTATTAGTAATTGATATGTCACTAGATAGATGAAAAAGTTTTTATTGGATTTATTAAATCCTAATATTTGACATCATAGCTTTTTAAAAATTATGCTGAACATTAAATGAAGCTCAATTATTCCTGAAAAAATGTTGGATGAATTGTCATTTTCTTTGATTGAAAGGCTTGGCCTGATGATGCACTTGAACGAGTGGCAATCAAGTTTCTTGAATATGTTGACCTTAGTGATGACGAACGGCAACAGACTGTTCACATCTGCAAATATTTTCACCAGAGTGCTTGCACATTGTCAGAAAAGTAAGTTACACTTGTTATCTTTTTATTGAAAATGAACAAAAAGTTTATATACACTGCATCTTACATTAATAGCCACTTAATTTTCCTAATTTTAAAAAATTAAAGAATTCACAGAAATATTTGTGTTGTTCATGTACAGAATATTTCATATAATATCTAAAAATTCTAGTTGACTATATGTCACTCTTATCATGTGGCAACAGTTTTATGAATTTCTAGTAAGCTTTCTAAATGCCATATTATTATCTAAACTTCTGAAACTCTAAGGAACATTAATTTGTAATTAAAATGTTTACAAGGAAAAAAATGTTTTGACCAAGAAATTGGAAATAGTATCATTGTCATAACAAAGTTATGAAGAAAACATGAAAACGAAATGTATGTTCTATGTTTGGATACTGCACAATACTCCAAAGTTCATCTTTGCTGGTAAATTTGTAACCCTTCCCTTTCAAAGTTACCCACTGTTTTAAAACATTCAGGACCAATTTAATTTTGTACAACTCATTAACATTTTTAATTATTTTTTTTTTTTCAGCAATCTACTTGACTCACTATTCAGATTTAATAGATAATGTTTCTTTTGATTTTATCCTGGCTTCACATTCTCAAATAAGATCACTTATCACTTAAGCCACTGACCATCTCAAACCTCCTTGGTGTGTTTACAAACCTCAACAGGTGGAGGATCACCTTAAACCTTTTAAGATTTATGCCCACCAATCTAAACATTCATCTTCAGAAAGCTTCATAAGTTTCAATCAAGTGAAGGTCATGCCAACAAACAAGCCGCATCATCAAAAATATGTCTTTCAAATTAATTCAGATCTTTTTCAGTTTTCTTTATCAAATGTTATAGAACATTGTTATACACAAGGATCATTTTCTTTCTGAAAGCATTTAGCTTTTTGAACCATAGCTCAACACGTGCCTTCAAAACATTAGTGTATATCTAAGCTGTCATCTCAGGAGCATGTAGATCTCCCCAAGGGCCCACCACTTCACCACTTATAATCCCACCCCAAATCATCATATTTCCTCTACACTTTCTACCTTTGTTTCATTTCTCTGGTTCATCATAGCTAGGGTATGGCACTCTTTTCATTCAGACTATTGTCCTCATTTTTGTTGTTATTGTTGTTATCACAATGTTTCACAAAGATAAATTTTTCATAACTTCTCTATTGATATTGTATATGTGGTGCTAATCCCAAAAGACTTAATTTTTCAAGACTAAAATCCTGAAAATTGAAATCTAAAAAAAAACTGCAGTATTTCTTACATAAATCCTTTCTTTTAAGACTGTGAAAAAATGTATTTTTAAGAACTATTTTCAGTATATTTTTTTTAATTGTATTTTTCAGAATTTTCAATTTTTGGGATTATGCTCAAAATGTCTAAATCAAAAGACTTAATTATTTTTGCAACACCTGAACTCCCCCACCTACACACACACACACACACTCACCCACAAACACATCAAAGTGATAGAGCAACACCTGTGCACCCCCCCACATGCACACAAACACATCAAAGTGATAGAAATACTAAGAGGTGGGGAAATATGAACCTTTTTTTTTTGTCTCCCTTTTCCAATTGATTGTGGAATCTGACACAGAGAAATAATTAAGAAGCTAACATAGACAACTTTTTATTGAATTACCTTTTATTGTGACTTTGTGTCAGAAAAAAAGTGAAGCTGGTTAAAAAGAGTGTTAAGATATTTTGAGTGCATTTAATTTTGTACAAATGGCCCACTGTTGTGTCCCTATGTTGTACTAAGTTCAGCACTGTAAGTATTTATCTAGTTCAATTGACAGTTTTTTTGACTGTCACTTACCATTGTAAGTGATCATCTCACAGGCAGTTTTCAATTTCCAAAGAGAAGTCAAATCATTCTCAAAGACAAGAAACTTCTCAGAAAACAACTCCTAATTTCAATACTAAACTTTAATGTATATAATGGACAAGCAAAATTCATTTGTGCCAGAGGATTAGTGGAAAATATAGAATAATAATTACATATGTGGAAGAATAAAAGGATTTTGATGGCAATATTTAAAGTTAATAGTTATAAATGTATGTGATGAATTAGAGGCCATCATTAAAGTGCAAGATCAATAACATGATTAGAATTGATAAAGTTTGCAATGAAAAGAAAAAATGGTCAAAAAGATGAAACAGCAACAATCATGCAAGCAAACAAACAATATAGTTAAAGCAAATCAAAATTGATAAGAAGGCAAAAGAATTCACAAACTAGGAGTTGGTGTTTGTACACAAAAGCAAGGTTGACCAAGTGAACACGGTATGTCTAGTAGATAAGGCAGATCTGGACTGAGGTTATTTACCTTAGCCTCCCCACAAAGCCATTATTTTATTTGAGGCAAATCTGAGCCCATAGGCTTAGGCAAAAATTCCACATAGCCCCCACATATATGGAGTTGGGCTTGTCTACCTCCTCAGACATGACTCTGCTCTTCTGCATAGCCTTGTCTGGGTTCCTCTCTGCCCAAAGGCAAAGAGTTTGACAAGTCAGCCTGAACTGCCTGTATCGGCGGGATTTAGACTGAGTCATGTCAAAATGCAAGCCATCCCATTTTATTGGCTAAGAAAAATATCCCAGCATGCATTCTGTGTTCTTTTGACTATAAGATGGGGAGGGGGAAGACTTTTGAAACCATTCCCACTCCTTTTGGGAAATCAACAGTATGGGATGATTACATAGAAAGAATTTGAATCTGATGGAGATTGATGGGTGACCTCTCAGCCAGTGCTATAAAGAATTACACTGACACCTTGTTGATTTAAAGAGTGAAATTGTAGTGTCAAATAGTATGCACTATCATTTATTATACTGGCTAGTGGGGACTTAACATTTCCTCTAACAATATTAGTTATGAAAAAAGGGATTTTATTTCTTATGGAACTAGACTGATCAGTTGAATGGACACAACCTATGTAATCATGTGAATGAATAAATGGTTTTACATGTCAACTGAAACCTGCTTAAATATTTTTTGTGGAAGCAGTGCTTTCCTATTGCACTTGGCAATATTGTCTACTTCAAAATTTCTCCTTTCTGTCTTGGTACAACAGAACAGTATTATATTTTTATCTGGTTCAACCTAGAAATGTTAATGTGTGATATTGATTAGAAATAGAATCTCATTTGAGAGATTTTGTTGCACAAGTCATTATCTGTCTTCAAGGCTGAGATGCAATAAAGAAACCATAGTATTGACTTGCATAGACATGATAGTTAAGAAAACCATTGAAAAAATCCAGAAAACACTTGGCAATAGTTTTATAAACATTTCTTGGATTGTCATTTCAACTGTATTCACATTCTTTTAAATTGTATAAATCTAAGTCAAAATGAATGTCTACTTAAATTGGTGGATTTTGCATAGATATTTTTATTTTTAACTGGTTTCTTTCTTTTATACTTCATACAATATACACCTTCTTGTTTAATGAACTACATGTAAATTATATATTAGGTGTAATATTAATTGTATTAAATGAAGCACTGTCAAGTATTATTTGTTTTTGACTGGTATTTCTTTCATCTTAATTTCAATTGCATTATTTCCACTAATAGTATTAGTAGTGAAGCAAGCAGAGATATACATGAAAATTATTTTTAAAAAACACTATCAACAATTTAAATTTATGTTCTTTCTTTTTTTTGATCTGATAGAAGAAAATTAATAAACAAAAAACATTCATTACGTCACTAAGACAATTCTTCAAAAGAAGGAATAATAGCAAGTTACAGTTTTTTTTCTATTAAATAAAAAATCTAAGAATTTGAAGAAAGTGTCTCCTATCTTGACTCAAGGGAATAGTGAGCTGGGAAATAAAAATGAAAATAAACAACCTACTGGTTTGTTTCATTTTGTTTTTTGTTTAAATGATTTCAGCCTCAAATAAGTGAAATATTCTTTACAGCATTGCCTAAGAAGAGTCAGGTACAAGTGAATGTGAACTCTGCCAGACAATCAGTTTAATGAGCCACATATTAGAATTCTGATAAACACAGAGAGTGTAGCAGAATTAGAAGAGAAATTAGGCATGAAAAGTATAGCTTTGTCAAAGACGCTGGAACAGAAAATATTAATGATTAGGATGCTTTTGAAGAGAGCCATGCAGAAAGCTGTGTATACTTATGTTTCATAGATTACGCAAAAGCATTTCATAAGGTACATCACAAGGATCAGATTGAATTGCTAGAAAAGCTTGATTTATTTGGGAAGGATGTTCAGATAATCTAGAACATGTGCCTGGAGAAATAGAAAGGGGCATAAGACAAGGATGTGTCTTCTCACCAGATTTATTCAACCTATACAGTGTGGTGATTCTGAGAAAATATAGAATATACAGATAACACTGTGTTGATGGCAAATGCAGAAAGAAAACTACAAGAACTGTGAGACATGATAATAAAGGAAAGCAGGAAGAAAGGACCATTCATCAATTGTAAGAAAACAATATTTGTCTGCAATAGAAAAAAAAACATCACTCAATTGGAGATGTCAAAATCAAAGTAGAGAAGTTTAAATATGTGGAAATTATTATAACTAATGACTGAAAATGTGATACTAAAACTCGGTTATATTGGAATAACAAAAGACGCCTTCCAAAAACTTAAAGTATTAAGAAACAGGAAAATTTTGTTAGGAACAAAGAAAAGAATAGTGAAGTGTTATGTAATATCAGTCCCCTCCTATGTGGCTGTGAATGCTGGACAATTTGCTTGCAGATGAAGAGAAGATGCGAAACAATAGTGATGTGGTTTTGCAGAAGGATGCTGAGAATACCATGGACAGAGTATGTAAGGGATGAGGAAGTTTTAAGGCAAATGGAAATAAAAAGGCCAATTTTATAGAAATTCAGAAAAGAGTTGAAATTTCTGGGATATATAATAATAAGAGAAAGTGTGTAAAATTTAACACTTACAAAGACAGATTGAAGCCTATAGAGACATAGGAAAGCCGCATGTAACCTATCTAACAAGCTTGTATAAATGGATGGAAGAACAGGGATTAGGAGAGATAGTAAAAAAAACAAAAAAAAACAAGTATTGCTAATAGCTGTGAAAGATAGGAAGTTGTGGAGAATTATGATCACCTGAAGGGACATGGCACATAAAAGAAGTATTAACAGCAGTAATATTATGTTGTGTTTTTATTATTAGATGAATCATTATCAACCATTATTCATTTTTGACTAGTATTTCTTTCATCCTAATTTCAATTGCTTTTTATCACAACTATACAGGCCATCAATTTGTAATTTGTAATCATTATGCTGCAGTCTTTGTTTACATAATAACACATACTGTATTATTATTAGTGATATTTGAAACCAGAATGTTATTCTTTATTTCTGCTCCTTATTAACAAGTGTACAATGATTATCTGAAAATTAAATGAAAGAATTATTCATTGGAAATTCATAATTGACAGTGCTTCATCTAAGAAATTTAAATAATATTCCCACTAATATAGATAGTGTATATAGAAAAGGATGGTGGTGTATCAGGCGTTCAGGGAAAATAAAGAATCTTGGATTTATCAGTAAAACAGCTGCCTCCAGACATGCAGATTTTTGAATCTAGAGAGTCACAAGTTCAAATCTCACTTGAGACTAACATTTCTAATCCAACAGCTAAAGACTAATTAAATTTTAGACAATATCCTTTAAATGTAGTTTATTAAATTTTTATGGAAATCTCATTAGAATAAATGTTTCCCAAAACAGTTTTAGTGTCCATCCTGTGGTCAATCTGGTTTGTTAAAAAAAAAAAAAACATACACATGAGATAACAGGGAAATTTGTAAAGAAACAAAGATGTATGAAATGACAAAAAAGATTTTTAAGCATACGTATTATACAAAATACAATATAGGGCTTAAACAAAATGTCCCATGTGTGTCTCAAACTATCAAAGGTAAATTAAAAGTTCATTGAAATACAAATGTGTTTTCTTGTAGAAAATAACAGTTCATGAAAAAAATTTCTTTCTTTAACAACAATTTTCATTTAGGACAACAGTTCATATTTTTTTAACAACAAAAGAACTTGCATTGAAAGTTTCACAAATTTGAAAGGTCAAAGAGGAAGTGAAAGGAATACTCCATCTCAGGAGGTGATGCTGGTTTTCTGGGCCTTTTAGAGAAAATATTTTGAATTTCAAAATTAATATTCATATTTAGGAGATAACATCTCATAAGTTAAGTCATTCTTGTATATGAGAAATATTTGTAGTTATGAGATAATTCTCATAGGTTTTAAATAATTCTTCATTCTTTATATTTTTCCTTCTCTCTTTTTCCTCTTTTTTCTTCTTCATTTTTCATCTTTTTTCTTTATTTTTTTCCTTCTTTATCTTTCTTCTTGAACAGTACTAGCATTTTTTTCTTTCTCAGATAACAGCCTCTGAGTGTGGCCAAATCCTTTGAGCCATTAGACAAAACACTTTTTTATAGCCTGATAGCAGATCCTAACTGGATCAAAATCAACTCCTTTGAGTACATATACATATTTATCCCCATTGGTTAAAACTCAAAAATAACTATCCAGTCAAACTGCACATGTTTTAAAACTTTATTTTTTGGGGGGGGTTGTTTGTTTGTTTGTTTTTTTTGTTTTTTACATCAGACCTGAGCTTCATTTTTGTAAATCAAATTTTTTTATTATTATTTTTAAATATACTGATTAGCTTAATTTTGGCATTTTGGGGTTTTATTTAACATCAACTTGAACCTTATTTATTTTGTAAATCAACTTTTATTCATGTTTGTTTTTTGTTTGTTTTAAACATTTTGGCGGTTTCTTTTTCAAAGAAATCATGTTAGTAACTTTATAATTTTCTTAGAATATTATACAATTTAATATTATCTAAATATTTTTCATATTAATTTTTATACAATTCCAACATTTTCTTTTTTATTATCTAAATAGAAAAGAGAAAGAAAGAAAAGCCAAAAGATACAAAGGGAAATAAATGGCATTGTGACAATACTTGGAAGGACAAGATTTTCTTAATACACATATATTTAGAAAATATTTTCTGACCAAAATGTTACTTTGAAATAATTCCAATTCTTATGAGTCTACTTCCAGTTCCTTATGAAGAACTGAAAATAGTCTTAGAAAGGTTAGAATTAAAAGGTTAATTGTGGACATGTTTAACAGGTTATTGCCACTCTTGGTAAATGGCAAAAGTGTAGTTTACTTAGAAAAGAGGTCCACTGCAATAATGTAAGAAAAAAAATCTATTATGTGTGTAACAGAGTAGTAATAAAAATCAGTATTTTCCTCCTTGTTAGCATTGGTAAAAAAAAAAAAAGAAATCATTAAAATTTTCTTGCTTTTTCTATCAAAAGCTTTTCATTTGAAAATTTTTGGTTCTTTTTTTAAGCTTACAGAATTAATTCAGTGCTCACATTTGTTAGTATATATCAAAGATACTGTTATTTAGAAAGAAATACTATAATGTTATTATAAAATGTTTATATACATTGGTATTTGGTGCACAAAATGTTTCACCATATAGGTTTGTTTAATATAAGCACAAACAACCTATTTCATAATGGCAGATCAATTGTTCCCATTTTTATTAAATCAAGAGAAGCGGGAAGAAATATATTCTGTTATATAAAAATGATGTTTTGTTATTTTTGCATCTTAATCTATTTAACTGGCAGAATTTGGTTGATGTGAATGTGTTTGTGAAGTTGTTAGAGACTCTCTACTTTTTATTTTTACATATTCACTCAAAGTGCATCTATTAAGGTTTCATCAATACAGAGATACTTTTGATTGGAGTTACCAGCAAGCAATAGCTGACTGATTACTTAATTCTGAGGTTTTAATCTACAACTTTGTTGTTTGTGTCCTTTTTTTTCTAATAGGGAAAATGGCAGCAAATAATATGGAAAAAAGCTGAAAAAGAACCTAAGAGCCAATTTAAAAAGGGACAAAAAAAATGGCATCAAGAAGTTTTTCAGTTAGTCTTTTGCTGTGTATCAACTGAATCCAGGAATTGACTTCCACTCTTTATCAATTTCTAGTTTTAAAATTTCAATAGTGTTTTCAGTCTGCAAAAAGCAAACAAAAGAATGTTGCTCAATATTATAAATTTGCAGAATTTCATAAACTGTAATCAAAATCCTGATCAGTTTCAATACTGAGACCTGACCACATGCCAATAAACTAATCCCTCAACATTTTGAGTAAATTTACCTATTTTAGTCTCTCTGTCTCTCTAAGAAAACAAGTTAACAGTGAAGAATATCAAGTAAAACATTGGTCCTTTGAACAGCCTTATTCTATTTTCATATGTAGCTATGGATTTCTTTTTGAAATGTGAGGCCTGTTAGCAAATTAATCTTTGTTTTACACAAAAATAATGTCAGTATTCATATCTGAAAGAACTTGGTAGCAAAATCATATACAGAAATTTACTATAGGAATACACTATGAATTTTTTTTACAAGATAATTTTTTTGGGCAAATTATTTTAATATTAGCTCTTTTTGTCAAAAATTTCATCCTTATGATCTTTGTATGCATACATATGTACATATATGTGTGTGTGTGTGTGTGTATAAAAATGCATTACAAATTATTTTATTATGAAATGTTTTAAATTTATTTTTGTAGTTACTGTTATGCAATCCATCCTATAAATTTTTTTTTTTTTTTATATATTAGAATTCAATCAAGATATTGAGGTCACAAAGCTTGTTATCTGTGAGAGGAGGAAAACCTGGTAAAGGATGGTTCTGTTCATCTAGTATGGAATTTAAAACCATGTTCATTGCAAAGATCTTAGCCTTGTTCCATAAAAATGAAATAACCTCACGACTATTAATAAAAGTAGACACAGGTGATTTGTTAAAACTTTTCTTCTGGATTCATCAGAACTCACAGGAATCAAGTCATTTGTTGTAAATTTTAGCTTTGACTGTGTATAGCTAATCTTACCATTCTCCAGACCCTTTAGTAATGGTTACAGGCAGCTCTGAATGTGCCATGAGTCTCCTCACACTACCAATTCAATGTTAAAGATGGAAGTAATGTTTACAATTGCCCAAACTATATTTAAGCTCACTAATGACATGAGCTTTAGTGTTCATTATTACTGCCCACTGTCTTTACCACTACTCTACAACTATTTCTATGCTGCTTATTTTTGTACAGACTAAATATTTTTGCACATAACAAAAACAAATTGATAATTCAAGACTGGATTTTACAATCTTTAACCAAAAATTTCTTTTAACAAGTTTTGTCATTCATAAATATTATGCACAAAAAGTGATTGTGTATAGTCAGGAATTAATGCAATCATACCCGACAGAATCAGACTATCACAAATTCTTTCTATAGTCAAAGGAAAAACAACTTTAACTCTGAAATTTGTTATCTGGGTACTCGGCAATAAGTCCTTAATCACTGAAACAGACATAGAAACTGATGATGGTTGGAGAGAATACTCATTAAAAACTTCCCAAGTCTAAAAAAAATAATTATGAATAAATAAAAATGACTAACATGAATCAGAAAGAGTAACAAAAATTGGGATAGATTTTTGAAAAATGTTTTTGCTGTTGTCATAAAAAAGTCTCATAAAATTAGGTAAAAGCCTAGTAACACAAATGGCAGTTGAATTTTGCATATTTTTTGTTATTACAAGAGAAAAAGTGCCTAAGAGGAAAAATTACAACAAAAATTATAAGAATAATGGTCACTGAATTTTGTAGAATTTGTTCATTTGATTGGCTCAGAAATGTGCATGGAAAGGAAAAATTAAAATAAAAAATTGTAATAGAAATGAGGACTGAATTTTACAAAAGTATTTTTATTGTCCTATTGCATAAAAATTCAGAAAATTAGAAAAAAAAAATTGTAAGAAAAATGGGGAATTAATTTTGTATATTTTCTTTTTCATTACCAGAGAATTGCTCATGGAAAAAAAAGGAATATTATAACAAAAAAAAACAAAAATGGAGATTATAATTTGCATAACTTTTATTTTTTATTGCCTTAGAAAGGCTTTATAAAAAAGAGAAATTTAGAACAAAAAATAGTAACATTAATGGGGACTGAATTTTGCATAATTTATTTTTTGTTTTATCTTGTAGCTTTTTTTTTGCTCTTTTTGCCATAAAATTATAAAAAAGGGGTTTCATTAGAAAAAAAGATTTGTCACAAAATTGGAGACTGAATTTTGCTTATTTTATCTCCCTTGCTAGAGGGAAAATTTGAACAAAAAATAGTCCCAAAAATGTGAACAAAAGGTTTTGCAATGTTTTTTATTGCCAAATTCTGTATAAGTTTTTGTTTTTCAATTAGAAACAAAAATTTATACAAAATTTGTCCCCCATTTTTGTTACTATGTCTTTTCATTTTTTTTATCTTCCAGGAAGGCTCATAAATTAGAAGTAACATGTAAACACAAATGTGAAACCCATTGAAGCAAATTCAGTTTTTAATGAAGATTCTAGAATTCATTCTAATCTGAATGTGGCATTGTCTTCTATCTGGTTTTGAATTGATTCAGTCCCAAAATGGATGTTAATTTAGGGTGGATTGTCAAGGTCAAAACTGCTTCGAATCTTTTTTCGTCTTAGAATTGGCATCCACATTAGAGAGTAATTAATTTCTCAAGAACTTCTGAATTGCACAAGGAAAAAGAAACATTTTTTTTTCAGTTGTAAATATCCCAGCTTGAGCAGTTTGTCTTCTTGATGAGTTTAATTTATTCTGTTTTTTTTCTTTAGTCTATCTGATATTAATTGCCATAAAATTAGGAATTAACAAAAATATCTCCTTCCTTTTTATCATTTAAAGGCAGTCTGCTTTATTTTTTTGTCATGACTTTTAATACCTGTAATAAGTGCAATCAGTTTGGCAATGGGCTTGAAATTTAGACATAAAAAAAACCCTGGAAGTTATATTACTCACATTACATTTGTAAGGCTTGTTATAAAATGCCAAGGCAGAAGGAAACAGGGTATTCAATAATAACTGAAGAAATAAACTTTCTTGTCTCTATTTACTAGAAAATTTTTAAAAATGAGTACAATTAAACTATTTTCTATATAATTCTACATAAACTAGATAATGACTATAAATCAATTATGACTTTTAATTTTAGTATGATAGATTATACAAATACCTAAGGTTATTGCATTCATTCCCTCAATAGTTTCACTACAATAATATACTTGGAGAAAATTGTTATTCTGGTAAAAAAAACACTCAAAATGCACAATACAGATTGACAGGAATAACCAAAAAAAAAAAAAAGAAGGTATATTTACACAAAGACCAGAGGTAATTACAACAAAAAATGGCATAAGATGTATACAGGGTGCCATTTAATTTCTTTTGTGATTTAGAAGTCAACTTCAAGACACTCGAATATTCCAGTGAGTAGATCAAGCATTAGTAGGAACACCATGTAGGAAACCACAGATTATAAAAAAAGAAAATCCACACAATATAAGAAATTAATATCAGACAAAAATATGGCACATAGTCTTGTCTATTTTAAAATAAGAAATGATTACACACAATTTTGAACTTTTAAAAAAAAAAAATGAAACCTTGTAAATGATTATTAATGTTTTTCACATATTTCTTTCATCTTAATTTCAATAAATCTTCATTGCAACAACTAAGATGTATCTTTCTATGGCCAATAACTACAACAAATTAGAAATAAAGGCTCAACTCCTGACAAGAGACAAACACACATTTTTATCTGAGAAAACCATTATTTTTTTGTTTTTTGAATAATAATTGGCACAATTCAATAACTTGACAAATTTGAAGTTTTCAAAAAAAAATTTGATTCAGATTACAAATGTCAGCAAAGAACAGCAACAGAAAATGTTTGAATAAATTCCTTATTGCATCAAGAATAAATCTATTTTTTTCTCTCATATTCATATCTTATTATCAAGCAGAGAATCTATAAAATATCTACCGTGAGCAGGGATTTGACTGTCTTATGTACAGGTTGGTAAATAAACACTGTTCTAAAAAGTGTTTGTTTTTCACATGCCTACGCTTTCTTTTCTGTACTCTGTATATTGTGGAGTTATTCCTCTAGCCAAACAAACACACACACACACACACACACACAGAGTTGCCATCAGCAAAGTAACAACAAAATGCTGGTCTGCAAGTAAAACAAGGCATCTAAACTGAGTCATGATAACATCAACCACAACATCACAGAATCATCGCTCTACCTTCAAATCTTTGTTTCTATATATCTATATCTTCATATTATAGATTTTATCCAAATAGTATGTGAGATATGAGTCATTCCATGTCAAATCAACTTCACTGATAGATTTTTTTCAAATTTGGTACACTTACAGAGCTTCATAATAGAAATTGAATAGAACCTATTTTACATTTCTAGGTCAAAGGGTTCCTGAGATATGACCCTTTGACCCTCGCCAAAAAGGTGAATTTTGGAAAATAGTCACAAAGATTAAATATTAGTATCTCAGTTGGGTTTTTTTTCACCCACAAAGCTAAATTATATAGCATTTTAAAGTACTTTAGATACATCTAAAAGGTCGTCTATTTATTTTTTGTTTTAAAGGTTAAATAAGATAATTTGACCTTGACATTTTACCTTTAATTTCTCAAAAAAACGTATCTTTAATTTTGTTTAAAAATTTGACAACAAATTAGTCTGCTTTATGTCAAGATGTATACAAAATTTTGTGGTGGGCTTCTGACTATGGCCTGAGTTACAAGGGCTTTACCGAGTTGGGCCAAATTCAAAATGTTGGATTTACAATTGCTATAATATTTTTATTTTCCTATAATAAAATAATAAGTGCAGTGTTTTTATATTTATACATACAATAACTTTATTCTGTCAGACATGCTTATATTAATTCCTGATCACTGAAAATCCCTTTGTTCCCAATTGTCAATGCATTCCTATAGAAAATCAATTAAAATTCATTTAAATCTGATGTATACTATGATGTTCTAGTATTTAAAATTGTTTTTAATTCTCAATAGAAGATATAACTGAGAACTTTGCAAACATCTTGCAATCATGTTTTGAAAGTAAATTTTTAACTTTATTTCCTAACCATTGAAAATTACCTGCTCC
Organism: Acanthosepion pharaonis; assembly: GCA_903632075.3. NCBI lineage: Eukaryota > Metazoa > Mollusca > Cephalopoda > Sepiida > Sepiidae > Acanthosepion > Acanthosepion pharaonis. The sequence goes on from CAHIKZ030004950.1 coordinate 1,144,364, forward strand.
ATATTTTTTGTTCTTATTTTCAATATGCACAGCTAAAACTTGTTAACACAAATTCTAAAATTAAAAAATTACATTTAAATGATCAAATGGCACATTTAAGTACTCCTGTTACAATGAAGATTTTCATTTATCACTTGTAAATGTTTTTTTCCTCTTAGACCAACATTCACCAAGTATGAGTTATTATGAATGAATTCTTCTGTGAGGTCAAAATATGACACTTTCTCCTCTCAAGACATGTCTCTGAAACTGATATCTTGTATAAGTTTACTATCAGAATACAGATAATTATGAAATGATCAACTTTTGAATTATTATTCTATTTACTATATTATTTGTTCCCACATTAAATATGCAATGGATATTTTGGTCTCTACTTAAGTCCTTTATTATAAAGTCTTAGTATTTACTGGCTCATGCCACTATATAGGTTCTTCAGTATGTCTACCTTTTTTGATATTTTTTTTTTAAAAAAGCATTTCACCCAAAGCAAAGCGGGAGTGCCACTAGCACACAAGGGGTTACAGAGGGTAAAGAACAAGAGTAAAGAGGCATGTTTGGGGAGAGAATAAAGGGAAGGACAGGGAACAAGATCATGGAATCAGAAGATGGTGAATATTTGAAGATTATAGTTATCATGGAAGCAAGTATGAGGAAAAGAATTCCACAGACAGGAAGTATGAGAAAAGAAGCTGTTTGAGTAGAAGAGACTTTTACATTTAACCGTTCAACAGTGAAAGAGTGGGACTGAGATGCCAACCCAGTAGCTGGCTTAGATTCATGCAGCCTGGGAACCAGAGAAAGCAACTCGGAACAGTTGCCATGAAAATAGTTATAGAAGAGACAGAGGGAAGCCACGTGAGAAAGCAACAGTAGACTAGACGACAGATCAGGACCTCTCACATTGCATATCCATCTCTGGATTTTGTCAAGGACCTATTAAGACGTACGGCAGGGACACCAGACTATATATGACAGCAATATTCCTTGCAAGGACGGATGGTTGATTTATAGATTTGAAGGATGGACTCAGACGAGAAAAACTTTCTGGTACAACACAGAACCAACTTTCCTTGCAGTAGACATATTGAGTCTATGTATTTATTCCACCTCATATCAGCAGACAGCATGAGTCCAAGAAGGCACAATGAGGCACTCTCATGGAGTTGAGCATCAGCCATTCTGATGGAAGGCAAGGAGGGTTCTCTGTGGTTGGTAAATGAGAGCAGTTTCATTTTGGAAGCATTGAAGTTTACAAGCCATTTCCTGCTCCCAGTCAACAACAGATTGGAGGTCCTTTTCGAGACTAGCAGCCAGGTTGGTTTTGTCAACAATACCAGATTTACTATTGAAGCAGGAGTAAATAGTAGTGTCCTCTGCATAAATGCCTACTTAGGAAGTTATGACATCGGGAAGGTCGTTAATGAAGATCAGGAACAGTGTAAGGCCCAGGATAGAGCCTTGGGGAACACCAGTGTTTGTGATAAAGGAGCTGGAATTTTCCAACAAGACTAAAAGGGAAGTGAAAAAATCAGAAGTGGCTGACAACATATGGAGAGAAAGGGGAGATCACCGCCCTCTGTGGGATCAGGTTGAGATCGTAGACAAAGAACACCATTGGAAAATTCGTAAACTTAAGGAATCAGCACATATGCTAGGCCACAGAAATCTACTGAGCCAACCAAGCATAGAAATGAATACAATATAGGAACCAGTAATAAGGAGTGCCAGAGAAAAGCAATAATAACAAAAAAAATTGTAATATGAGCTCTGGTAAAAACATGGAATGATAGCAGTAGAAATTGCAATATGAACACTTGTAAAAATAGTTACTGAAGACATTAAGTTTATAATATCCAGAAATTCATACACAGATGTCCTTAAGGACACATGGTACAGTGGATAAAGGCATTAGTTAGATCCAGTGACAGGACCCAAAGAGTGTGAGTTCAATACCTGGTTAATGTGGTGGAGGGGGGAATTAACAGGAGATAACTGATAACTGACATCCATTAAACATGGCACGTGGAACTAGAACAGTCTACCCCAGTGAGTGAAATAAAGGGTTCAGTTCGACATTCCAACCACCTGAAGAAGGCCAGAGTGTACAACAGCCAAAAACGTAATAAATATGGCAACAAAGATGAGGACAATAGTCCTTAATTTCTAATATTGTAAGTTATAGAAACAGCTGGTATTAAAATACTTTGCAATGCATTTCTATATAGCCTTTTATAATCTATGGAAGGCACAAGATCTTATTAGGGCTTAAAAACAGACATTTTAAGAGTATATATAAATATATGCAAAAATATATCAAACAGAAAGGGGAGGAAGAGCAAGGAAAAGAAAATAAACTTCTTCAATGCAATGTGGTAAATTGAAAAACTTAATGAGAAAAAAGGATTAATCGGTTATCACTCTTCATACTTCAGAGCCAATCAAGGACAAAAATGTGTACTTCATCTTTTGCCAGAGATTTTTTCACAGTAATCAGCAGAGCATGTTCAGATTACCATCTGAGTACTCTTGATACCTTTTATATTAAGTCTAAGCAGCCTTCTCTCTGTAAGCAGAAGGAATGGCTGCTGGATCTAAATTTAATCTGTGATTTATACTATTGATTCCATATTCATAAGTTTTTTTTCTCTTCCTTTTTTAGCCATTGTGCACATGTATTTGTCCTTAATTGGTTCTGAAGAGTGAAGAGCAATAACTAGTTAGCCCCATTTTTGTTGTTTCATTTTTCTCGTTGTTTTTCAGTTCACCACTTTGAATTGACAGAGTTTATTTGCTTATCCTTGCTATTTCTCCCACTTTGATATATTTTTGTAAATATTTATATATATTTGTAAAATGTCTGTTTTAAGGCCCTAATATATGCTTTTGTGTTTCCTATGTCACTATCTTGGTAGTCATTAGTAGGAATAAAAGTTTTAGCACATTTGTTTACTTAATCATAATATGATATAATCAACTAATTGTTTTGACAAGAAGCAAGGACATTCAAATCATACAGTAAAATATTAACTACATAAAAATAAAATCTACTTTTAAAAGAAAACTTGAAAGTGTACAAGGGAAGGACATTCAAGTCTTTTGTCTACAAGAAAGCATTAGAATTCATTAATTATTAAATATTTATACATAATTCTTTCTTGCTTAAATTATTTATCTTGGAATATTTTGATGTTTCAGGACTTAATGTTCTAATAACAAACACACTTTATTATGATATTATTTTGTACATAAAAACAAAATGCCTAAATTATATTCATTGCTATATTCACTTCTTCCATTATTGTCAGAAAACTCTATTTGCCATTAACAGTCCAAAACCATTATCATTATTTCCAAAAATGCCAGCATCATTGTCAGAATTGTAATCAAATTCTGACTTTCCCAGCCAAGTATTTTCTCATGGATATTGCTATTTTTGCAACTTAATAATATCAATTCTTGAATAATAATCTTGGTCATGTTTAGATGGAAGAACTAATCTTAGTTTTCTTGAGGCAACCAGCATATGAGATAAATCACATCTCCTTCACCAAATTTGGTAGAGAGCGCTGTCTGCTTTATGAAATGACAAAGATGGCAGTAAATGATCTAATGTATATTATTATTATTATTATTATTATTATATTGCTGTGTCAAGAGTAATTATAAATTCTTTTATTCCTCTTTTCCCACTCTTGTGTTCTTACAGGTTTTTATCACAGCTTGGTAGACACAATTATGTAACTCCAACCTCTTACCTGGAGCTGATTAATGCTTTCAAGACCCTTCTGACCCAAAAGCAGCAAGAAACAATGGCTGCAAAGAATCGATATGTTACAGGTCTGGACAAACTGAAATTTGCTGCTGAACAGGTCGGTTTATAACATTTTGCATATGAAATTAAAAACCTACAGATAACTAACGCTTTTTTTTTTCCACTTTTTATTTATCTATGTTTACTTAAGTAGTTGGTGGTTGCAACAAATCTCCAAAAGGTTTTTCTTGAGTGACTTTGTCGATTTGCTTAGATATTATGGAGATTTTGAGATCAAAAATCAAAATGATTTGGAATAAAACTGATATTATAGATATCAGCTGTGTTTTTAACTTCCAATTTTTAAATGTTACAATTATATTCTATTTGTATGTTGTCTCTCTTAATGCCTAGAATATTGATAATGGCAAAACAAATAACTGAAAAAACTCTTGGATCATTCTTACTTAATATTGACCTCCATTCACTTATATAAGAACTTAAAGAAAAACTAAATGCAACAAAAAAATCATTCCTTGTCTGTGGCTTTTATTCAAACATGTATTTTTGAAGGGTTGCAGCCTAAGTATATATTATATAACATTTTATGTACCTTGTTAATAGATAATTTTGATTCATTTTCCTTTAAGACTGTCATTATAGTGTAATTTAAATCTTTGTATGTACGAAACTGACCACTAGCATTGAAGGGTCCTAAGTTTGAAAATTATAACCATTTTCTTTCTTTATGCTATTATCATAAGTGTCAAAAGACACAGTTGTTTCTTTTGGCACAAAATGATATTTTTCTTCTTTCAACAAAACTTTTATCTTTACTAACCTGTAATGATCTAATTAAAATCAGTTAAAAGCAACACTAATTCATAAATGATTTGTAAATTCCACTGTATCATATTGATCAATAAAAAAAAGTAAGAAACCAGATATAGTCATGGTTTAGCTTCATTTCATTGATAATCAAATAATTCTTTTGTTAAGATCAAGTGAGATGACGAAAAATCTTGTGAGTCTTTCAAGATTCACAAGAATATTGCTATATCAATATAAACTTTCAATGACACATGGACTTAAAGGATTCTCTCTTAAAGTTGCATAGAAAGAAATTCTCTTTGTTTTGTGTCATGTTTTCTTCATCTTAATCTTCACTAAGAACTCTTCAGCTGCAATCCTCTGAACTAACCATTAAGCTACACTTGATATGTTACACAGATAAATACAAGTTTTATTGGCAAAAGAGTGACAAAAATATTTTTGTAAACCCAAAATATTTCACAGAAACTAGGCCACCCCCACCCTACTACCTAAAAACAAAAAAAGACCAAACCTAGCACTTCTATATTTCATTGTTTTTTTTTTTTAATTATTTTCTGGATGACACATATTGGAAAATATGGAATAATTGACAAGGTAGACATTGCAATTATATGTTATTGTAGGAGGAGCGTTTAGTTTAGTTGGTAACAAAAACAGTTAAGGAAAAATCAATTTATAATGCTTAGGAACCGAACCAAGAAACCAAAATAATAATATGCAAAACAAAAATTACTTTATTCATTTCAAAAGTCCAAGTAGCTAAAGTTGTTGGATTTCATAATGAAATAAGATGTAGTTGATTGAACTTTGTCAAGGTTGACTATGGATGTAACAGTTGCTACACTGACTGTCAAAGTAAGTAAAATGAAGTCAAAATAAATAAAAAAAACATGTACTCACGTCCCATATGGCAGCAGCTTCTCTTTTATAGATGATACCTTAATCAGTTTGAATGGCTAATGGTGAATATATGACTGCAAAAGTTCTGATAAAAAGGAACAATAATAAAAAGAAAATACTAGTAAAAAATAAAACAGTAATAATGAAAT
>CAHIKZ030004950.1:1157500-1235000 GCA_903632075.3 Acanthosepion pharaonis
TTTGTGTAAAAAGGGGTGGACCCCTCAACACATTTAAAGGAGGATGGAAACAAAAAAACAAAAAGCTACCAATGCAATTAGTTGTATAAACAAAGGAGAATTACCAATCCTTCAGCTGGAAAGGATTTCAAAAATATTTTTGTCTGTAAAGGAATGCCAGGTTTCAGATTATAGTTCTTGATTTAAGATATTTTCCTGTTACCTAATTTAACATTAATTAAATTTTGTCCAATCAGAGCAATTTTTGATTTTGTTCTCGAAATGGTTTTATTGTAAATTTTTCTTTTTGCATATGTTGTTTTATATAATTCCTTAAGACTTCAATTTTCTTAAGAAATGACAACAAATATACTGGTCTGACTGATTTGTTCACATTGATGGATGTAACACAAGCAGTCCTGTATTTTATAGGCAGGGTTACTTACAGCCTTACAGTTATCCACCACTCTACTTTTTTACTGGACATCATGTCTTCTTGGGTTCACCTGAAAAAAAAAAATCTTTAGCCATCAGTAACAGAGAATTGAATCAACTCAACAAGAAACCTAGAGTTGTTTGTGTGTGGTGCAGTAAGTGCCAGGAGTTAGATTCTCTTCCACAATTGGCTGTTAAGAGAGAACATTTTACTTTAGAAAATATTTGCATGCAGCATAGGTCTGTGACTGAGAGAGCTATATAACACCAGTTTTTTCTCAGTTGAGCGAAAGTGCTATGTGCAGACCATCGGAGTTTTATATGAAAATGTTGAGTTGGAGTTTACATTTACTTAGTGTGTTCATCTTGTCTGGTTTTCTATCACAGGCATTTCGTACATTCAATATCGGTTTTGTTGCCATGGTGCAATACAAGTTTAGGAACCTACCAAAATATATATACAAACTCTATAATGGTGAGAATTCATTATTTTAACGTGTTCATATCATTTGACTCTGCTAATTTTCAAACTTTTTTTATTGCTTCCATCTTTGACCAACTTTGTCTATTATTTTCCCATGGCATTAACATTTTTGCATTAAATTGCACTTTTCATACTAGCAACCTCTCGTAACAGCATTTTACTTTTATTTCACACAATTCAAACTTTTCTAGGCTGCAATATGTAAAGAAATCTTGTAAAGATTGATAAAGTTTTTGTGAAATAGTGTTTGATTTTACAATGTCAAATAGAATAATATCATCATGCAACCTGATGAATTCTTTACATTGACCCCTTTTCTACTTAAAGATATAACTTCTATTACTTTTTTAAGCACTCCTGAATGACAAATTTATCTCTTTGCCTTAGGTCTTCTTACTTAAGCATTTGATTCGATAGTAACTCTAGACCAATACCACTAAGAGGGTAGGGAAGATAGTGAAAGCAACAATTGTCATGGAGTAGCTAACATGATATTTCCACAATATGGCATCACATAAGTTTATTCCAATCCTAAGTGGTTAAATTATTTGCTAGATATTTTTGTATTAAACTACTTTAATAAATTTTTTTAAAGTTTTGTATTCAATTGAAAGTATAAAAAATATAAACAAAACTCATGAAGATGATTTTTCCACTTGTGACTTTGAAACATTTTGCCTTTGTCAAGAATTAAAAAAAAACCTAAAACTCAATATCAGAAGTTCTTTAACAAAAGTTCTTTTCTATTTTTTATTGACTTTCACTACCACTCAAATGAGAACAGTTCAAAATTTCAATTTTGATGATCCTTTTTAACACTTGAAACATCATATGATATATATCCTACAGGTTTGTGAAGAGGCCTTCTATATGATATGACTTTTCAGGACATTGGTGATCATAACTCTCCACAATTTCCTGTTCTTTTGTAGCTCTTAATAAATTTTGTCTTTTTACTATCTCTCCTAGACATTGTTCTGCCATAGATTTACTTGCATTATTTGCTTCTTTCCCTCTAGCCTTCAATCTGTCCTGTGAGTATCAAATTTTCCACGCCCTCTTTCCTCATTATGTACCCTTGAAATTTCAACTGCCACTTTCTGATTCTAATTATAAGTGTCTTTTCTGTTTCCATTTTCTATAAAACTTTGTTGTTGCTCACATGTTCCATCCATGCTATTTTGTAGAACCACTTTTGATTCTTGTCTCTTCTTCATCTGCATTCGCTGCTATAGAGGACAACTGATATTATGTAACAGTTCAGTACTCTTTCTTTCTTTCTTTTTTTTTTTTTTTTTTTTTTTTTTTGCTTCTAATGAAATTTTCCCATTTCTTAATACTTTGATTAGCTTTTGGAAAGCATCTTGTACTATCCCAATGTACCTGTAAGATTTTTGTGTCCAACTTTCCGTCAACTTTTAAAACACTTCTCAGATATTTAGATTATTGTACTTGTTTGATTTTGGTATCTCCAATTAGTAATTTGCATTTTGGGCTGCTCCTTTTTTGCTGGCAACTATGCATTATTTCTTGATATTTAGTCCTTTCTTCTTGTTTCACTATCTTCTGTAAGAGTTCTTGTAGTTTCTTATCTATGTCTGTTATCAACACTGTGTTATTTGCATATCTTATATTGTTAAGATTGTGGCTGGTAGGACTTCTATTTCTCTCAGAATTGCCACATTGTATAGGTTGAATAAATTTGATAAGAAGACACTTCTTTGTCTTACACCCTTTCTAATTTTGTATATGTGCTGAACTAATTTTCTATTTGTATGCAAGTCGTTTGCTACCAAGTATAGGTTCTGAATTATTCTAATATCCTTCCCAAATATGTAATGGTGATTCCAACAGTTCTTTGTGGCATAGTTTATTAAACTGTTTTTCTATAAAACATAGGTATGTAACTTTCTGCATTTGTATTGCTTTTTCTAATATCATTCTGAGCATAAATATTGCATTCCTTGTTCCAGTGTCTTTAATGAACACACACTGTTCTTGTCTTGTTTCCGGTCTAATCCCGCTGCATACTCTATTCATCTGAATTTGGATGATAAGTTTTGTTAGTTTATTTTTGAAAATTCTAATCACTATCATGTAAGAAATATAATGCACACATTCGAGGCTTGAGGCTGGGCAATGCAATAATGGAAACGTAGCAATCAGAAGAACAAAAATGATGATACTGGTGTGAATAATTCATATAACACAGACCAAATGTTTCCTCAGAATTATTTCTCTTCAAAAGCATTTCAATTCTTCAGTTTCCCAATTATTCTTTGTCTATTATCAGCATATATCTTTTGCTTAGTTAAGATGCAGAACAAATAAAACATGCCTTTTGTCCTTTGAAATCGATCTCCCAGGTGTTGCTACTTCATTTCATTATCAGGTAAGGGCATACCTTTGTATGCCTTGAAGTCTACAGGAAAACCTGGCAGGACTACTTTGACCCACATTAAATCTATCCTTGTATCATATTTGCCCTTATAGGGAGGCAAGTAAATCCTCAAATGCTTTTGTTCTGATTTAGCTTTTGTAATGTGAGCTAACAACTGAATCATAATCATAAGCAAATTGAATTCCTTTGTCGGAAATTTTGTCCCAAACTGTTATCAACTGGTTGCCCATAACAAGGTACCGAGTGCATCAGGTAACGGAAAACAAATTATAACATAAATGAAAAAAAAAGATATTTAATAGAAAAAAACAGTACGCTTTCAAAAATGAATTGTATGCTTAGAAACTTAGAGCGAAAAAAGATAATTCAATGGACAATATTGGTGTAGCCTCAGAAGTGCCTGCTTGCTCACATGATGGTTCTCATTCATATTGGCTGGTCCATGCTTGTGGCTTTTAACAAGCCTTTGGTATTGTGGAGCCACAGATTTGTCTTCCTCTTGACCACACCCCAAACATAGCATTCAAATCGGAAGAGCTTGAAGCCTACATATATAGGGTGACATGATCATGTAATTTTTATGCCATCCACTCCTGAGTAATGTAGGCTATTTGGAAGGGAGAAGAGTCCTTTCGGAATACATATAGCCATCCTCCATGCCTTGATCCAGGGTTTGTCTACCGTGTCCAGCACTTCAATAAAAGTGGGTAGCATTTACCCTGTGGGAAAAAATGAAATAGCACAATATGACTTTTATTGATCCCAATCCCAAGAACTATAACAGACAGCATGAACTTGGTGTGTATACCTCTGTAAAGATCCACACACATCCCATCTGTCATTCTTCCTGGTAACCTGACCAATTTCAAGATGATGTCAATAGTGCCAAAAGCATGGTTTACATCCATATTAATATTCTCAATATATTTGAAAAAGAAATGGGAATGCTAAAATTTGGTGCACACTATGTAACATTTACAGTAGATTGTTTTCCATTTACAGTTTTGTAAAGGCCTGTTCTCAAATACTTGGTGCACATTGTACAGTGGAATTGCACCATGCAAAACAAGTTTCACAATTCTGGGAAATTCTTTATTCTTTCTATGATACATTCAACTTCATAATTTTTTGTAATTCCAAATTCTGTGCACTTTGTTAATCTGCCAGCATAATTTTTTTACTCTCAATCATCAGCAGATGCGGACCATTATATTCAGTCTGAATTGAAATAAATAAAATGATGTGTGTTAGATTATTATTTTAAAATAAGATTTTGATCTGCAATCAGGTAATTTCTCTATAGCATGTGTCACTTTGCATTTGTCTTTTTTATTGTTGATTAAACAAAAATATTGTTTCAGATATTCATTGCAAAACTGATAGATGAATGCAATTTATTGCAATCCTGATGAATATACTAGGAGCTATTCTAACAATTTCTGACTCTGCTTCTTGCTGACCTTATTTTCTCTAATCGTCCGACAAAATATCTTATTCACTTAAGAGAGCATGTTAAGCAAGAATTAGCTCAGTAGCAGTATCAAAAAAGATATTTAGCAGTCAGAGTTCAAATCTTGCTTTGCCACTGATTAAATTAGTATCCTTGAAAAAATATACTAATCCAATTCTTACACAATTTGATATAACTTTGTTTGGTACAGTACCAAACAGGAGGAAATCAACAAAGAGGAAGATTGGATTGTGTCAATCTTCCAAGTGGAGAGGATTTGCTTGTTTATAAAATCATTATTAAATTCCTGAGCACAAGATTCATGTATCTGTTCTGTTTGAATCCTACAAAAGCTTCCTAGGAATTAAATCTATTTTATAAAATATCATAAGATATTGATTCCTTTTAGAAAAGCAGTAAAGACCCTTTCATAAATACAAATTGAATTAAAATGCTCAATTATGGAACAATCTTCTTCAACAAAAACCAGCAACAAATCTAAGTTCACATTGCAGTACATTTATTTTGTTAAAATTGGACTTCATCATTCCCTTAACCATTTGGACAAATATGTTTTGCTGTTTTTAACATATTGCAATGATTGTGTCCTTCAACCTACAAGTGTCTTTTACAAGCTGTGTTCCATGAATGTTATCTAGGAATCAGCATGATTCATAGGTTTGCGTATTATTGTTTCATGCCAGCCCAGGAAAATTGTAAAAAAAACAAAACAAAATACCTTAGGGACAACAAAGGAATACATGATGGCCACATACACACATATGGAAGATAACAAATCCATCATTGGAAATGTATGAGAATTAGGGATAAAGATTACCCATTCCAATTTATGGAACATTAATAATGAAAATATTTATTTCATTTTGTAATTTATTCAGATTACAATATTCTAAAACAACATTCTACAAGTGACATTGTCAGCAAAATATAGTCATCTTCTATTTGAAAGTTGGCTGATTAGTTAGGAAATCAACTGTTATGATATTAAAACAAATACTAATTACGTTTATTCTGTTGAAGTTGAACCTGTAATTATTAAGGAACTACTAATCGAGATGATGACCATTGATATCATACAAAGGACTCAAATAGATGCTTTTTAATTGGTATAAAGTAAAAATAAGAGCAGGCTTGTTTACAATTACATGACGGCACTAGTTATTTCTATCTAAATTCTGGATGAGGCATTATTATTTACATTTAGACTAATGTCCTCATCTTTGTTATCATGTTTTGACCATTGTGCCCTTTAGCTTTCTTCATGGAATTTTCAAATGAAGCCATTATTTAATCTATGGGCATATAGTGTTCTTAGACTCCGTGGAAACAAAACAAAAAATTTATTCCAAATAAAATTTTTATCCATCCAAGAGATGGTGACAGTTCCTTTTTTCTAAGTAACAGAATTTGAATGAGTGGATTTTTAGGTGATCAAAGTGTTGCATAAATTCCAGAGCCACCCTTTCAATTTCAACTGCAGAATTCAGCTGCAAAGTGAAGTCCAAGATAGTTGGTGAGGGAGCAGTTACAAACCAAAGTTCAATTCAAAGAATGCTCTTTGCACACTTTATCTTACCTTATTGTAATTCAGAGTTTTCCTTTTCTTAAACTGGTTGCCACCCAGTCAATCCTGTTATTTAACCCATAAAAATATATAATTTAAGTACATGCATTTTCTGTTTCCATATAATGTATATATAATAAGGAAGATTATCATTTGTTCCTTTTTAATTAATTCAAAAAACATTTAAGGTTAGAAAATATTAAAGTTCAATAAATTTTGGAAAATAACATTTTTTTTTTTCATATATATTAAAGATTAAAAAAACATACAGAACTACTGTACTTTTTAATGATGATTAACATTTAAAGAATTCATGTCTTGTATTCTGCTGTAGCCTCTTAAAATCAGAAAAGATATCTTGTGATGATAATTGACAACATTCATTATATCTTCATGCATCAAATAATAGGTTTTATTGCTGCTTGGTCAGTTGAGGCATTTGCCATTTGGTGTGTAGTAAATAACACGGATATTTATATATCTAGACACTAAACAGCTGCTTCCAACAGATATAAAAAAAACAAAAAAAAAATGGATACTACCTGATTAGGGTTGATAAAATAATATCTGAGTTACCTGTGAGCAATGAAAAAGTCATTTTTAGCTTATTGACACTGAACCAATTTAAACAGTTTAGTAGTTCAAATAATTGAAGGAAATTATTTCAAATGTCAACTATTATTCATTTTTGACGAGTATTTTTTTATCTTAATTTTTATTAATGATTTTATCACAACCTCATCAAGACTATATTGTTTTATTTAATACACTCTTTACTGATGGTGGCAGATCGGTAGTCTAAGTGTAATAAAATTAAGTGAAATTAAGATTAAAAAAAATACTAGAAAAAAATGAGTAATGGTTCACTATACTTCATCTAATAGTAAAAATGCAAGATAATATAACCACTTATTAATATTACAAGTGGAAATAAAACATGAAAGAAATCAGAGTAAAAATGTCTATGGTTTGACAATGCTTCATGTTATAATACAAATTTCCAACATTATTTGAAATGTATTTTGATTTATTTTATTCTTTACAGATTTAATTCAGATAGATTGATTAAGTGTAAAATAATGTGATATGATTGCTCATTGGAAGAAAACCCAACTGTTTATTAATTTTCAACATTATTCCTGAAAAAAGAAATTATTTTTATCCAAATTTGTCCTTAAACAGACACCATATTGCACCTCATATGCATTTTCAAAAACATCTGTAACATTTCTTTAAGATCAATTTTATCTTTTTTCATTTTCAGGTAAATGATTATTGGGGCCCATCAAAAAAATTATTGGGTGACATGACATTTTTGAGTCAACTTAAAGAATATGATAAAGATAATATACCGGTAAGTAATGTTTGTATGTCAATATGATCATTACCTCTGTTACCTCTGATTAACATGATTGAGCAAATGGCTAGCAAATCTTCTTCTGTGTACTACTAGTGTTTGATATTTAGCTTAGGAAATCAGCATTTAACATTCTGGTTTTTACTTGAGTTAAAGCACCCACTCATGGCCCTGTAAGGAAATAGATAGCTACTAGCTGAAGTATCCCTCTTAAGATTCCAGACTGGTTGTAATGACATTAAAATAATTCTTCCATAGGCTATAGTCAGCAGGTTTGTTTAATGAAACAAAATGTAATTCTTATATGAAGAGGAAACAAAAGAAATTTGTGACTGAAACGTGTCTATTTTACAATCTTTGCTTTCAAAAACAAGTTTGTTATTGTTCAGGTGCATCATATTTCTTCATCAATGAAGTGAGTCATGAGAAAGAAAAACAAGATTTCAAAGAAAAACATAAGATTTCTACCAGAAATGTTGAGATGGTAAACTGCTCTTTAAGTGAAATGGGTTTGCTTGTCTTTAAAGATCTGTTTGGCAGACTATACATACTAGATGATACCATAAAGGGGGAAGCATTTCATTAGGGTTGATGTTCCCAATGACAGCGTAGAATGGGATATTTTGCGGGTGGATCAACCTTTTCAAGGTGTGGGGAGTAATGGCAATTATCCTGGATTCCAATTTAAGCTGTAGAAGCAATGGGGAAAGTACAATTCTGGATAAATTCTTTAAATGCTTATTCTTAAAAATCATTTTGCTTTTTCTTCTCTGATAGAGCATGTTAAGAAAAATCTTTTTTTTTCTTTTTTTTTTGTAGAAAAAAAACTGGTCAATACAAATGCCTTGCCTTAAAAAATCATGTAACTTAAAAGTGATTTCACATTGGTTCAACTATTTAACAAGAATACAATTTTTTTTTAATATCTCTGATAAGTCACATATCACAAATTATAACAAAATAACAACTTCCTAATTATGCGTGATACTTTTAAATGATTTTTAAAAATTAAAATATGCAAAACCAAGCATGTAATTAAAAAATGATGTCTGCCAATTATGAAGAATCTTAACTAGAGATCTATATTTGTTACTTTTGAATCGTGGGAATTATTCAGTTGTTGGTAGCAATTAAAACACACAGCTTTTGTGTGGCAATGGTTCAACTTTATGAAATTCCAAAATTAGATAAAATAGTAAAATAAAGAAAAATAGATGATTGTTTAAGCTTTTATTGAAGCTTTATTTAATGCAATTTGACTACTGCCCTTAAGTAAGCTTTGGCCATTTTTTTTATTGTTGAGTAGTTCAAAGGGGAAGTAACTATGGTTGCCTTCACCACATTCTCCCCTGCTCAATTTTATGTAAACAACTGGACTTTTTTCAAATCCCTCCAGAACGTTGCAGTAGTTCCTGGTGAGGGAATTAAAACCCTGCATCTTGTCCTAACTCTTTTGTCTCCTACTCTTCAGAGTCTGAAAGAGAGTCATTGCTGTCAGAGCTTGTGTGCTCTTGTTTTCATGGATTTGATATCAGTCATCCCACTCTTCTGGGATTTCCTTCTCAAAAGAATACACAATTATTATATTGTTAGTGCTATCACAGGGGAAGTGTATGGACTAAAAAAGAGCACTCATCAGCAACTCATATTTGTTCTGACAGATGTGGTGTCTTTTAACAAGAAATTGCCTTGTCTTGGGAATTGGAAGAATCTCTTATAGTGTTACATTGGTGCCAGTGCCCAATAGAGTTCTCATAACGTACAAGACCTCATGCAGCAGCTCTTACCAATGTGTTATAGGGCATTTGTAGTTTACAGCTTCTAGTTGTATAGTCTTCCATATAATTCTATTATAACGTTCACTCAGATGGTTAGGCTGGGGATTATACAGTGTAGTTTGAGTCACAGCCACATCCCCCTCTCAGTTAAGAATTGCTTTAGCTGTTCTAACATAAAAGTGGTTCCCCCGATCAGTGTGGATGTGTAGAAACGGGCTTTGATCATCAAGCATATCAGTTGTTTGTAATCCTCTTGACATCCTTGATGGAGAGTGGTAGGTTTTGATTATGGTTCACATGTAGCATTCTACTGATCCCTGTGTAATGCTTTATGTAGATTCAGGAGATCTTCAGTGCCCTTTACTGATCCATACACTCTTGGGAGGGTGTCTGCCACTACATTTTCCTTGCCAGAATGATAGAAAACAAATAAATAGAAGGGAAGCTCAATTTGCCATCTGGCTATTTTTACAGTTTTCATTTAGCTAGTCATCTTAGGGTTGTACATGAATGCTAAGACTTTTGGTCTATGACTAGTCTAAAATGGCAGTTGATCAAGTAATGTCACCATTTCTTTTTAAGGCCTCCACAATGAATGTCTCAGTGAAGTAGCAATAGCACAGCCAGAGGTGACTTTCTACTATTAGGGGAATAGTAGGAATTACTACAGCAATAGCAGAATTGGCAATATCCCTTTGTTAGCTCTCAAAGTAAGAGTTATGTGGGAACTTGGAGTTTGTTTTAATGGGCATATTTTCTCTAAGAATAAAGCTATCCATGCAAAATAATGTGAGAATATAAACATGACCTGTCATAAGGTGGAGATGTTATTACTGATCAGTAATTCCCAGGGTGGCTTTAGCCATTCAGGGTCTGACACCATAGTCCTTTAGCTTATGACATTAGGTAGTAGGTTAACGGTGTTTAGCTCATAAGAACACTTGTCATTATTTAATGTAAGGTTGTATTTTTCAATGACAGCCGTGAACCACTTGAGATTATGATCATGATCAATTTTATCATGGCTGCATACCATTATGTTGCCTATGTAAGTGTAAGCTGTTATTTTATTTATTGCTGGCCACATCATTTGTAACCTCAAATGGAATTTGTCAAAATTGGTACAACCATCTGTATTCTTTAAAAGTTGTGTAAGTTTTGTCTTTTGTATTTATTTCTACTTGGTAATAGGTACTTTTGAGATCCAGGATGCTAAAAGTTTGTTTTTTTTTTTTGTTTTTTTTTATTTGGTGAACCCATGATTTGTGAAGATAGTGAATCATTTGTTATAATTATTTTAATATAACAACATATGTAATTTTCTACCAGTTTACCATTGCAACACCAGCATTTACAAAACTTTGCATGCTTCCTGTATCAGTTCAATACTATATTAGTCGATAATGTCACTGACACTACTGAACTGGCAAACCTCTGAAAAATGCCCTTTGTTCTTACACTTGTTGCATATTGACTTTCACACAGGATATAATGAATGGTGTGTGTAAAATAATTGGCCATGGGTAAATGTAGTTGGCAGAACTGCCCAACAAACGGAATTAACAAAGTTTGCAATGAACAATAACAAAAAAAAAAGGAAAAGAACAGAGCAAAAAATAATACAAAGCAAATAATAAATGTAAGACAAAAGTAATCAAAGCAACAGTAATGAGGTCAAAAGTTCACAAACTAAAAATGGTCTTAACATGCAAAAGGGATACAGACAAGTGATTACAGCACTCTTTCTTCGAGACAAAAAAGAACAAGAAGTTGTCTATCTTATTGGCTAAGTAGAATATCAGCATGCATCTACTGCAGTTTATCTATAAATTTGTGGAGGGGTATGTTTTTGCAGTTATTCCTACTTGATGTGAAACCAACAGGGGACATAAGTAACAGTAACAGGTTGTTTAAAAGAATCAGAATATTTCTGGCACTGTATGAACAACAGGAGTTTTGAGTATGAGTTGAGGGGGTGCAGAAATGAAAAGATTTGAAAAGAAAGGTGAAGTACTCTGGGCAATGAAAGATTATAAACCTGAGGGAGTCCTGAGATAGTAGATCAGTTTAGTATAGTTCTAACAATTTCAGGTTGCATGTAAGATGCAGAATGTCTCTGGAACATGTCTAATAAGATAGGCTGATTGTAAGCTGTTGTTAGGTCTAAAGTTTTATTTTCAAGTTGACTCGGTTTTATCTCATTAATAAGAGTGTTCCTTATAATTTTGTCCCAGGCTTGTCTCACTGCCAATGCCTTCAACTTACATTCCAAGCTTAATGTCTTCAAGGCCTCTAGGTACTAGACTAAATTTTTGCCTGATTCTTGTTGCCTAGCAGTGAGTCAAATACAAGCAAAAATTGATTTTTTTTCTTAACAAATAATTTCATAGTCCTTGCAAGAAGAAACATTTGTGTAAATCAACATGGAGACCTGGTGAAATTTGATATATATGCACGCACACACAGGGAGGATGTATCAAAAATACTTTGAGACATTTAAGGCAAGTTTCTCACACTAAAACAAGGATAAAAGTCCATATAAAGTCTGAAAGATGGAATAGGTAAGGGATGACCAGTTCCATGGCCTGCACATTCCCCTGACCTCAATCCTTTGAATTTTTATCTGTTGGGCCACATACAAAAAAATTGGTTTATGCAGCAAATATTAATAATGCAGAGATACTTTATCAACATGTCATCATGGGGTCCTACAAAACCATTCAACACCATGTGGGAATATTTGAAAAGGTCCACCTGTCAATAATAATGGTGCATGTGTGTGTAGAAGAAAGTGGGGGACATTTTGAACATTTGTTATGAGTTGCTGTGTTGAGTTACAACAATGGCCTTTTGAACATATGCTTATATTGACCTTTTACCTTGTTTTGGTATCAGGCATCTGCCACAAAGTAGTTTTGTATTGTCATTTAACAGCTTCTACAATAAGCATTAAATTTAATAAATCAAAAATGAAGAATCTACAGACATGAACTTTTGGCCTTGTTTTGGTGTGGGGAACCCACCCCCAAAAGTTTGTAAATTTTTTTTCATACATTTTGTGTGTGTACATATATATATATATATATATATATATATATTAATGTAAACCCAATACAAGGACAAAGAGCCACTCAATGTAGAGGGTTAATGTGTGGTTTGTATGTCTATAAGAAAAAGCTAGAATTGAAGTTCATAGGGTTAACATTAAACTTGAATTGGTCAAGATTGTAGTGATTAGGAAAACATCCTACCAGGAGTATGTTCCACAAAGCAGCAGTTCTTAGGAAGAAGGTTTCCAAGTGAATTTTTTCAGTACCTGATATTCTTATCAACAAGGAAGTTTTTAGAGCTGCAAGACGTTTTCCAGTTCTACTCTTAGTTGTATCTGAACCAGATAGATTGAGGTCTAAGTGTTCAGACTTCATATACTTCTTCACAATACTATTGAATAAATTGTAAAGAAAAATAAACATTTAAGATTGTATTGAAGTTTTATTCAATGCAATTTGACTACAGCCCATATAGTAAGGTTTGACCATTTCTTTTATAGTCAAGTAGTTCAAGGGGTGGGGACAATCTTCATGACAATAAGATTAGAGGAGAGAATATAAAAGTGAATTCAAGAAAGGAATGCAAGCAGATGACGTGCTGAAGCCAAAAAGTATCAGTCTTTACAATGTACAGTTTACAAGACTATACCTGAAGCACTAATTTGTTTACTATAACTCATTCGAGACAACTATTTCAAGTTTTAGTAGATGGACTCTTATTTACAATACAAGCACATTGGACATAATGTATATGTTTTTATTTAAATGTATATCTTTTCTGTCCACAAACTTGGGAGTTAAAAAGAAAAAAAATAAATGCCAAAGAACTGTGAGCTCTTTACTCTTCTCTAGATTTCAGTGTGTGTCACTTTACCAATAATTTTCCCTGACTTTTTAAAAGCTCATTATTCTAGCATTCAACTTGTCAACACATTCTAGCTACTCTCCCCCACAATCCCTACCTCCATCCTTCACAGACTCTAATTGTCTTTGGATCTCTTCAAAGAGAGCAAGAGTAATGCTAGATTCTGGTGCAATTTTGACAGCCCATTACTGTCTCAATCAGGAAGACACCAGTCAGCATATGTGTGTACTCCAATGATAGTGGGTATGCGCTTCCACATTCATTTGATTAGCTGCTTATTCATATAGGAAGAAATTAACATGAGGAAAAAAAAAAGCAGATTCATTTGAAATTTTATATATATATATATATATATATATATATATATATATATATATATATATATAAATTAATTTTAAAATTAATTTTAAGGTATATTGTATTTATTAGTAAAAGTGCACAATATGAGGGATAAGGTGTATGTAAATATAAAAGTGAACACTGAGGTTAACACCAACAGATGATAATCTGTTTCATGCTTCAATGCAATCTTCATAATTTGAACTCTACTCACACCATCTTAAATCCTTCTGCCCCTTGGCTGCCCTTACAGGGAAAACAACCATGCCCACTCAGCACCTTCTAACTAATTCATTAGGACTTCCTTCCCTTAGTCATCTACTGTGACCTGGCATCCTACAAGCCACCTGAACAATTCCTTTTGATCGTCAGTGTCACTCCTTTGGCTCCATGGGTATCTTAGGGTATATTTATTCTATACTGAATACTTCATAGCATACATCTGTAATTCTACCCAAACATTGTCCAGTTTCCCTATCTACATATCCAGGTGTGAAAATACACCCACCCCCTCCCCAGGATACAGACCCAAACACATTTGGAAATATGAAACCATGCTAGCCAAATCTACTTATTCCCACAAACAATTAACTTAATTTTTCCACAAAAAATTAAGTCACAGAATTCACCAATTAACAACTTAATTATTAAACCAATTAAGGCAAAATGACACATATACGACTCTTAAATTAAAAAAAAAAAATTCCACACTCTGTTACGACAATGAACAAAATGACTCTAAACTTAAAACATTTGAATGCACGCAAAAAACCATAGTTGTAAAAAATTTTCAACTAATTAAGAGTGCACAGAAATCACAGGGGGAATACCCCATCACAAAATGCCGTCAGTCTTTCTTTTTCAAAACCATTTTCATTACATTCATGTACACAAATTCAGGCTTCCATGTGGTTCATCATTGAACTTCTTCAAAGGTCAACGTCAGAAAAAATTATTTACTGGTCAAATTTCCTTCTCCAGAAAACTTTCTTTTAATGTGAAAATTTTGTGGCCAGATTTTTCCACAAACAAAATGAAAAAAAAACTGCCAGACATACAACATTAAATCATGCTAATCAAAAATAGATTTTCACACATGGTTCTAAACAAAAACAACAAAATCAGTCTCCCACTAAAATGTTTCATCAAAATTGACATTGTTGTATTAATGTGTATGTGTGGGTGTTCATTGTGTTGTTTCTTTTTTTTCTCTATTTGTTCTTTTTTTTGTCTATTCCTCAAGGCCTGTTCCATTGCACATGCGACAACCAGTCCACTTACACTTTTTTTGGTTTTTTTTTTTTTTGCTAGATTTTTTTATCATTACACCTTTTGGTTTGCTGTTTTAGATTTGTGTGTGAATGTGTGAGCAGTAGAACATGGTAATAGTATTAGTTTTTTGTCCTTATCTCTTGATTACTTTTTTTTTTTTTTTTCATATTCTCATGAGTTCTCATCTGAAAATCCTCTCTGAACCTCCTCCACGTAGTGTTGTCACCTTCATTCTGTGCTCCTCCATGATGGGAGATCCTGGTCACTGCGCCAAATAATTATAATGTTGTATATCTTCTCTCTCGTGGGGTGATCACTAGTTGTTTTGAGTCCAGAGATAAAAGAACTTCAACACAGGAATTGTAACTTAACTATTTTATTAACATTCATGTCGACATGTTCTATCTATCCAGTGGGGAACGTTTCCACTCACTGGCGAGCCATTTCAGATGCAAAAGTGAACACATTTTCCTGAATTTAATCTATAAGCATTTCAATCATTCCTCAATGCTAAAAAAGATTTTCAATAAAAATAATGCTATACTTGTAGTAAAAACATTGACCAATATATATCTCAACTCAACAATATTATACTAAACACTGAACCAACCTACAAAATAAGCAGACCCCAACAATTAAAGAATACAACTGCCAAAAAACAAAATCTACCCATAAATTCATGATTAAAGGATTAATTTATAGAGCTCACATCAAATATGATGGCAAGGCCAAGTTCTATTTAGGTTCAACTGAAAACCATTGGCAATCACATTTTTGCCATCACCAAATGACATTAGGCAATATTCAATATAGTAACAGCAATGCCCTCTCTAAATTTTTCTGGAAAATAGCATTAATAGAAACCCAACAATCACCTGGTATTACATATGAAAAGCCAAACCCTTCAGTAAAAAAGGTGATAAATGCAGCTTATGTCTTTCTGAGAAGTTAGTGATCCTAAAAAATAGATAACCCTAATATGTTAAGCAAAAGAAGTGAATTAATAACCACATGTATACATAGAAATAAATTCTTACTCAAGCACATTGACCCAGATTAATATACTTTTCTCTCTTTCAGAGGCCAAAGATACTAGTTTTAATGTTGCTCTTATCACTATATTTTTAATATTAATACATTTTTTAAATGCTATCATATCACGATTATTATTACTATGGCTTATTATTTTTATCTTTAGTATTATTAACATTATTGTTACCAATTATTATTTTATTTTATTATTATTATTATTATTATTATTATTATTATTATTTTATCACTTCATACCTATTTTTTTATTATAATTTTATCATTAACTAATTTTTTAAGCAAAAAAATGTTACCCCCTTGACTTTAAACATCTGTTTACCAACAGCATCCATAGATGTCATTTTTAAACTGAAATTAAATTTTTTATTTTTTTAATTTTCAATTCTAAGCAGAAGGTTACGGAAGAGTGTCAAAGAATTGAAAACTTAAAACATGACAATACGCAAATTGAAGAAAAAGACATATTCTGTGTCCATGCTATTCGACCAAAAACGGGAATAGTTAATAAAAACGTTAAAAAACCAACGTGCTTTGGATGCGGTGGTGGTCATTTTAAAAGTGAATGTTTTTTTCGCAACAAAAATTGCTATTCGTGTGGCAATAAAGTCCATATAAGTACTCATTGTAAAAGTAAAAGAAAAAAATTTAAGTCGAAAAAAGATAATGTGAATATTGTGTTGTCATGTCAGGAGATTGAGGAGGGGCAGAAAAGAAAATTGGTACAGGTAAAAATTAATGGAAAAAATGTTAAACTACAGCTAGATACTGGAAGTGATATTTCCATTATTAATACAGCAACATGGATTAAAATAGGCAGACTTTTCTTAAAAAGACTGAAAAGTGGCTTGGGATTTCTGGAAGAAAATTGCATTTTCAAGGTGAATTTTCTTGTAATATTTCATTTGTTGGTAAGACACTAAAGTCTAAAGTGTATGTGCTACAAAATGCTTCAAATTTGTTTGGAACAGATTGGATTATACTTTTTAATTTATGGAACTCCTATAAATTCTTTTTGCAAAGAGACAATGTTTCTTCTCTATTTAAAAATCTGGGTTACAGGAAATTTGGTGAAAGATCTGAAAAAATAAAATTTTCACAAGTATTTTCAGAAGAAGGTCTTGGATGTTGCAAAAGACAAAAAAAAAAAAAAAAAAAAAAAAATTTTTGAAGATTGAAGGAAAATGTAAAACCTATTTTCAAGCGAAAAGAAATGTGCCATTTACACAAATTTGTTTACCGTTTGGGAACAGATTAACAAAAGAATTGGAACAGCTTGAAAATTTAGGAGTTATTTCATGCATTGAATTTTCAGAATGGGCCTGCCCTGTTGTATATTAAGAAAAAGAATAGTAAAATTCAGATGTGTGCCAATTTCTCTACAGGTCTAAATGATTGCTTAAAAGACCACACATATCCTTTGATTATCACTAACACATTATGACCCTAAACAGGCATTGGATGCAAGCGAGTACGGAATAGGTGCGGTAATTCTGCATAAATTCAGAAACAGCAATACGAAGCCAGTGGCACATGCATCAAGGACATTATTACCCGCAGAAAAGAAGTACTCTCAAATTGAGAAAGAAAGCTTAGCTATCATCTATGCTTGTAAAAAATTCCATAAGTACATACATGGAAGACGGTTTATATTGCAGACCGACCATCGCCCGCTGCTTTCAATCTATGGTTCGAAGAAGGGTATACCTACTCATACGGCAAACCGTTTGCAACGATGGGAAACCATTTTGTTGAATTACAATTTCAAAATGGAATTTTTATCATCTAAAAAATTAAGCCATGCTGATGGTTTATCTAGACTGATCCCAACGTCTTTGGAACCGCTAGAAGATACGATGATAGTGCCGTTACAAGCAGAAAATGAATTGGTTGAAGTAATGTATAATACAGTAAAAGAATTACTGGTGACATTAGATGAAATAAAATTAAAAGCAGAAAACGACATTTTTATTAGAAAAATGAAAGAAGTTGTAACTTCAGAAAAGTATAAAACTTATTCACCAGCATATTCAATATGTGATGAAGTGCTGTTATATGCTGGAAGGGTTGTGATACCGGTAGTACTACAAAAGCAGATGTTGAAGGAATTTCATCAGGGGCATCCTGGTATTGGACGTATGAAAGCCCTGATGAGGAGTTACATTTATTGGCCAAATATGGACAAAGACATTGAACAGGTAGTTAAAACTTGTAGAGGGTGTCAAATGGCAGCGAAAGCACCGCCAGTAAAATACACACCATGGCCAAAAACAGATGTTCCATGGACCAGACTCCACATAGATTATGCTGGAACCATGAATGGTAATTTCTACTTGATAGTTGTGGATAGCTATTCCAAGTGGCCTGAAATTTTTAAGTGCAAAAGACCAACTGCTTCTGTAACAAAAGATTTTCTTACTGAACTGTTTTCACGTTTTGGAGTACCAGAAAAAATTGTCACTGACAATGGAACTCAATTCACAGGAAGTGAATTTAAGACGTTTTGTAAGACTCTGGGAATTGACCACATCACGACTTCACTGTGCCATCCTAGGTCAAATGAACAGGCTGAACGGTTTGTTGATACGTTCAAGAGAGCCCTTAAAAAAACAAATGGTACTAATACAGATGATGGTAATATACAGCAGTTTTTAAATATATACAGAATAACACCAAATCCAAACGCAATATCAGGGATGCCTCCAGCTGAACTGATGTTTGCTAGAAAAATTAGATCTGTATTCAATAGGCTGCTGCTGGAAAGAAAAAAGGGTTACCAGAACAAAACGCATCAGGAAAATATGAAATATCTCAGGCCGGGAGATAGTTTTTTTTTTTAAATTACAAAAATGGGAAGGAATTTTGGCAAGAGGGAGTGGTAACTCAAAGAATTGGTAAGATGTTATACATGATAAGAAGTAAAAAATGGACACACAAAAGACATTTGAACCAATTAAGGAAAAGAATCATTGAAGAAATAAGTAAAGAAAATGAAGAACCAATAGAGGTATTATATGATTTATTTGAATACCAATCCACCATTGCCTGAAACAGTTGTGAAAAGAAGGACAAGTGGGTTAAAAAGAACTAGGTGGAACGTTTAAGTCCAGAATCCCAAACTTTAAAAAGATAAAAATTCCTCTGAATTAATCAAAGGGGAGGTAATTATATATAAACAAATACCCCTCTTGAAGATGAACTTGCACATGGAACAAATACTTTAAATAGTGGCATGTTAGTTGACATGAAGAAGATAGATAGACAGTTCTTAGTTCTTAGAATTTGAGCTAGTTATTGACTACTCAGACGATTTCTGTATCTTTTACCAACCTATTAAAACCCTTTTTTTATTGTTACGTGTTATTTGGCGTTTGTCTCTACTAACCCCAAATCAACATCATAACATATATATATATATATATATATATATATATATATATATATATATATATATATATAAAATGTAATTTGCAGACAGTACTGTTTTGCTGTATCACAGTACAGCTCCTCGGTGCAACTAGATGCGATGAAAGCCTCAAGAGAAAGGAAATGAAAACCCAACCGATTTGGTGTCAGTCAGTTTCTACACTAAGACATCAGAACTCAGCAGAGAGAAACTGATAATTCTAGCCTATTGTTTTTACAAATGTAAACAAACACCAGTCAGCCAGAGTAATCATATTCATTTTACCAAAGAGCTTTGCGTTTTAGCTTAAGGGGCTGCTGTTTGTAGAATTAGACTGTCTCTCAAGAGTGCTCAATTGCACTATATTTTCAAGAGCTCAATTATGTCATTCGCAGACAGTACTGTTTCGCTATATCACATCTCCTCAGTGTGATTAGACATCCAAAAGGCCCAAGCCAGTATCAAAACCTGACCGACAAAACATATATGTTTGTAGAATATGACAGACAAGACTAATTTGATTAATTTTTTCAGTTTTTCCAATATTCTTACATTTTTTTTCATTTGATGGGAGTAAGCTCAGAATAAATGCTCCTGCTAGTATTCAAAACAACACAAAACTAAAATATATCTTAAACTGTTAAACATGAAGAGAAACTACCAACATCTAAATATAAAGCATCTTGAAAATGTCTAATGAAGTGGCTGAAAGCACTTGGGATAATGGACGATACAGACTATATATGCACACTCCCTTGCTCTCAACTTACTCTTACTCCCAGACTTGACCCTTCCAATATATCTTCCATTTGTGAATTGATTGATGATATACTCAGTGAATTGTCTCCATGTTTTTTGGGTAGCTCTTTCAAAGAAGGATGCAGTGTCTGGGCCCAAGAATTATTTTCTATCCCACAAGACACATCAAAACAGAAAAGCTGGGATAAAATAAAATGCGAGGCCAATTTTACTAATTTAGAGCTCTCTCTGTCTACTATCTGCTTCACAACCGAGTAGTGGCACCTGGCTCAATGCATTGTCCTTCTCATTTACCGGTACCCTTCTGGATGATAAGTGCACTTGGGTCAGTCATGAGTAGAGTAACACTTTGTGAGTGTAACATGATATTAATCAAAACAGCCGCTACCAATGGTAAATCTTTTGCATCATATTTTAATCCACCTTTAAATCCAATAGTAGATAGGAACTGAGTATATTTTCTGAAAATATATGTGTGTGTGTGTGTCATAAATAAAATTAAATTTGTCCCTATCTGTTGATATTGAGTACTACAAAGCATTATCTTCAAGAAATCACTTGGTTGATCTTTTCTTTTTTTAAATTTAATCTTTGTATATTTTATGTATATTTTATATGAGAGAAAGAAAAAGAAAGAGTTGCCTTGAATGTCTGTTAGGTCATAACTCTTTCATTAACGATATAAGACATATGCAACTATGTACATGTATAATTTAACTCTTTCCTGTTATTCAAAATGGTTTCCACCTGTGGCAATGCATTTTCACTATATTTGAATCTACTTCATCAGATCCAATTCAGGAAAACTCTTTTGGACAGCCTGTTATCCATTGTTGGCTTTCAACTATGCAGTTTTTTTTTCAACACTAGTTTTGACATGTATAATCATTTTTTTAATCCTTCTGCATACACCATTCTCAACAATTGTCACCTCACCATTTCAGAACCTTCTATGGATGCCAACAGCAATTCATTCTTCTTTCATCAAGAATTCGATGATTGTTCTTTGTTTCTGCTTCATATCCATAAATAGGCAACACCTGAACAAAAAAGAATAAAAAAAGCATTACATTATAAACTAATTGGTGGATGGTGAGAGATTAGCCATTCCTTTACACAGAAACATTTGTCATTCATTGACTGGAACAACTAGCATCCCTGTTGGTTGGAATTTATAAAATCTTTCTTGCAAAACAATTTTTCAGGAAAATAACTTTCTCAAGATCACTGTTATAACTTTTTCCAGTATTGATGGGGGCTTCCTTTCTATCCTTTTGTATGAAGTAATGTGGAATGTCAACATTTTGATTGTTATTATGTTCTCTTTGAATTACATGAGATATCCATTTTAGTTGTTGCTACTGTTGAAAATCTTTAAGTGATGTAGTTTCTATTATTTGGTAAAGTTCTATGTGTTTCTGTAGTGCCAATCTACAAGATTTGATGAAGGACAGTTTTCTGAAGACCTACTGGGTTCATTTGCTTAAAACCATTTTTAGTCATTGATCTGAGAAAATAGTTGCATATATATCTGTTAATTTAGACATTTTCTGAGTTGAATACCGTGCATGTCATCCATTTGAGAGTCTATATCTGACAAGGCTAATTAAGAACATGACTCAAGTTCTTAGGTTAATGTTTTGGTTTTGTAGCATCTTGTTGTATTGGATTAAACTATTCCAAGTGCAACCTATTCTTTGTCCCATTGCCTTATCTCCTATTCTATAATTGTTATAACTATTTCATAAACCTAAGGTATTTGAAACATTTAGAGTTTATTAATTCCCCATTCTGAATTTTCGTAATAGATTCGGGATATGCGCCATTACTGCCTTTACTATATAAAAACGTTTTTAATATTTTTCTCCTTGAAGAGGAAATAATTTGTCTTTCTGATCAATGTGCAGGTAATGTTACAGAATGCAAATGAAGGCCTTGTCTGTCTGGGTTTTGAATATAAGTCCAAAACAACCTTAATTCAACAGAGAGCTGCAAGAATTTTAAAACATTGATATGCCTCAAACCTCCCAGGTTAGCGATTGGCTAGGCTCACTCGTAGACAAATGCCAAGACAACATATGACATGCGTTCCTGTGATGTCATTCCTCTCAATGCCTGTTAGAATCCAAACTGCCACTATCTCCAAAATTAGTTGTTACTGTTTTATGTAGTAGAATGGGAATCCAGAGACAACACAGAATGCAACAGCTTCTAGGAATCTGGAGAAGGACAATATTCTTTCAAGTTTCTTCTATGATTATTATTGTTGTTTTGATTTCCAGCTTTACTGCACTTTTGCCTTTACACATTCTCTGAATTTTTTTTGGCGTATCATTAAGCCAATTTCCACTCCAATGTTTTCAACATTTTCTCCCCTAAAGCATCTTTGAATAACTCTTTGCATCCAGGAAAAAATATGACAGCCTGCAATTACTCTGAGGAAAATGCTCCCCATGGAAAGTTCTCTAAAGTGCTTTCTCAGCCACCATTTGCTCACTCCTGCATTTTTTACTATTTAATCACATTGCAATGTCACTTGCCATTTGCTAATTGTCACATCTTGATTTCTTTGTTTTCCTTTTGATATCATAACTATTTTATTATTTTTTTTAGCATCATGTCATGTCGAAAATCCGTTCTGATTATCTCACCAATCCCGAGTTTGATCCATCCAAAGTTGCCAAAGCGTCATCTGCAGCAGAAGGTCTCTGTCGATGGATAACCGCCATGGAGATCTATGACACTGTAAGCAAAGCCGTTGCTCCAAAGAAAGTGAAACTAGCAGAAGCTGAAATGACTCTGCAAAAAACCATGAAAAATCTGCAAGCCAAACAATCCGAGCTGGCTTCTGTTGAGAAGCGTCTGTTTGACTTGAAGTCCTCATTCAAGCAAATGACAGACAAAAAGATTGAACTTGAAAATAACGTGGACTTGTGTGGCAAGAAACTGATGCGAGCAGAAAAGTTAATTGGAGGACTTGGAGGAGAAAAAGATCGCTGGACACAGGTGGCTGCCTTACTGCAGGCAACATATGACAATTTGATTGGAGACGTCCTTGTATCAGCTGGAGTGATTGCCTATCTTGGTCCCTTCACATCTGCCTTTAGAGAACAATGCACACATGACTGGGTTCAACTTTGTCAGGTAAGAAACTGATCATTTTTTTTTTTTTATTTGATAATAGAAGAAAATCTCAAATGAAAGGAAAAATTGAAGTATAAAAAGAAGATTAATTTTTAACTAGTTCTTTTTCAGAGGATTACAAGTTCAAATTTAATCAGAAAATCATGCTACTTGCTTAACAGTCATAGAATATAAAACAACATGTGAACATTGCAGCAAAAATAACAAAAAATATGAAACAAGAAACTATTCAAAAATGAATAATAATGATTCATATAAAAAAATAGAAAACTTAAGACTATTATTTCTACTACTACTACTAGTAGTAATAGGTTTAAATAAACATTGCTATGGAGAACAAACAATATGATAAATAAATTTTGATGGCAACTGCTAGTTAGCTTTCAGTAAGGTTCTGTCCTGGTCACCCATGCTTCCAAGGATAGGCAATACAACATAAACTCTTGAAAACTATGCTGATTGATTAACAATCATAGAATATACAGTATCTTGAAGTCTGTGACAGAAAAGAAATCAAAAGAAAGATTAATCAAAAATGAATTGCAATGACAATAAGCTTAGAAATTTAAACATCTTAAGACCAATAAAAAAACAAATCAGAAAAATGCATGTTATTAAAATATTAAGTGTCATATAATTATAGAAAAGATCATCAAAAAGTTCCAAGACTTGTGTTTTAGTACTGCTGAATAATAGGAATGAAGCAAGTTATTATGCCAGTTAGGATGGTATAAAGGATTTGTCAGTGACATTTTGTAATGTTTTTCTAATAATTTTAGTAGTAACAGCAGCAAGTGGCCTTCACCAAATTATGGAATGACTTGTGAAATGAAATGAGATTGCATTGAAGATAATCTTGAATCAAGTTGGAATAGCAGCAGCAATGAATTGTTGACATGTCCTTGAAAAATAATGCATCAAAAACAAACAAAAAGCAAGAACGTTTCATGCTTTATATAACAAAGACGCAAACTCTCTTTGTACAAATTTATCTAAGCTGCTTTTCTTTGTCAGAAGAGATATGTTTGCATCACTTTTCTTTTCCCTTTGCTTTTGTGTATTCATTAATCTAACCTGTCTTTTGTTTTTGATTAAGCCACAAGCAAGAGTTTTATGATGTCAACAAATACTTGTTGTCACTTTTGTAATGCTCGTTGAACAATACTGGTGTCAGATGCCTTCAAATAACACACTAATAGTACTTGCTTGATAATACTCGCTTGAATAGTGATCTGAATAGCGAATAGCAGTCCCTATAGTAATAGATGAGAGAGTAGAAATAGCAATCATTTAGACGTCATGCTATTTTCAACTTATGCATTTCCTCTATGGCCACATGATCTACTTAATTCAATAATGGGATCACCTGTATTTGCTCATTGGTGATCTATGTTCAAACTCAAGTGTCAGCAACGTTTTATTCCTATATAACACCTCCCCATTTGAGATGACTTCCTCTGGAGTCTATATTTCTTCAGCTTCAGTTCAATATTCAAATGTTCTGTTGTTGTTCTTTTTCTTTTACTGTACCTCTTTAGTTCACTAATTTCTAGTGGTGTGAGTACATCAAACATGTCATACAATATTTCCATTGGTACCCACTTTCGTGGACTTACTAAATCAATGAGTCTCCTTTTTAACTGATTAAGGTGTCACTTATGTTCCCACCTTTGTCCCTGTACCATGTATGTCATTTTGCCAATCCATTTTTTTTTTAACACCATCTTCCAAGAATTCTTTTCCATGTTGATACATTATAAAAAAATACCTTATCTCCAGGTTTAAAGTATTTACTTATATTATTATTTCTTAATGTTCTTGCCTTACATTCTGGTAATAATTTATTAAAAATGGACTTGATCTTCCTGGCGAACATCAACTCTGCAGGTGACATTCCAGTGTTTGGGGTTGGTGTTATTCTGTAAATACTCAGAAATTGTTGTAGCATTATTTCATCTGACTTCTCTCCCTTTTTTAGTGCCCTTTTAAAAGTATTGACAAACCGTTCCACTTGTTCGTTTGATCTTGGGTGATAAGGGGGAGTCATAAAATGTTCTATTGCTAATGATTTGCAAAAATCTTAAATTCACTAGACGTGAATTGAGTCCCATTATCTGAAACGATAGTCAGGAATAGTGAACCTTGCAAAAATATTGTGTAGTTGGTCTTCTACATTTTAATATTTTTCACCATTTAGTGTAACTATTAACTACCACTAGGTAGTATGCTCTGTTTAAAATCTATATGTATTTTAGACCATGGCAAATTGGTTTTCAGCCAAGGTTGAATTTTGATAAGCTGTGACTTCACTGCCAGAGCACGACCTCTGCATGATTTCCCTAAATTTTCAATATCTTGATCCATTTTTGGCCAGTAAGTATAACACCTCATTTAGGATTTCATTCTAGAAATTCCTGGATACCCTATGTGAAATTCTTTTAGCATACCTTTTTTCCATGATGCTGGTATCACAATTCTTTCTGCATACATAAGTGCATCATTACATAAAGACTAACACTTTATTTTCAGTAATTTTTTTTCCCTTAAATCTTAACTGCTTCTTCATTTTCATTATAAAGTTGTCTTTTTCCGACTTGATTGTTATTTCCTCCAATTTAATGAGCAGTTCTCTTACAGTATTGTATAATACATTATTAATTTCATTTTCGGCTGTTACTGTGTCTTCAAGTGTTTTGTAGAATCTTGGTATTAGTCTAGATAATCTGTCTGCATGACTTAATTTTTTGGATGGTAGAAATTCCATTTTAAAATTATAGTCCAATAGGATAATTCCCCAGTGCTGCAGTCTATTTGCTGTATGCGTGGGAACATCCTTTTTTAATCCATATATGGACAATGGTCTGTCTGTAGTATGAATTCTCTACCATGTATGAATTTATGAAACTTTTTCATAGCAAATATGATTGCCAATGCTTCCTTTTCTCTCTAGCTGTAGCTTTTTTCCGCTGCAATCAATGATCTTTCAAGCATGAGCCATTGGTTTAGTTGCTCTATCCTCATATTTGTGTAGTGTCACTGCTCCGATATGTGAATCACTTGCATCTGATGCAACCACAATCTTTAATTTAGGGTCAAAATGAGCTTTCAGGTCTTACTCTTAATAATTACGTCATCGAAATATGCTTGAGCACAATCCAAACCGTCAAGCATGGTATCCATTATCTGTTGGAATATGCTTACCCTTATACCAAAAGGAAGTCTGTTAAATTTGTATAACCCTCTCTGTGTGTTAATTGTTAATAATTTTGAGCAGTCTTTGTTCACTAGTACTTGTAGGTAAGCATCTGACAGGTCCAATTTAGAAAAAAATTTACCTCCATTCAATTTGGCAAAAATTTCCACTAGACTTGGTAATGGGTAGTTAAGTTGTTTTAAACTTCCATTTAACTCTGTTGAAAATTCAGCACATATGTGGATTTTAGTATTTTTTTTTTTTTTTTTTAATGTAGACTGTTGGTGATGCCCATTCAGAATAGTCTATTTTTGATATCACACCTAATTTTTCTAGTCTGTCCAATTCATTATTAATTGAATCTAAGGCTACAAAAGGTACACTTCTTTTTGGCTTAAATGTTGGTGTTTCATTCTGTTTTAACTCAAACTTAGCTTTTTGCTTTCATGATGTTTCTAGACCTTCTGAGAAAACTTCCGGAAAACTCTTTTTCAGTTCATTTTTCAGTTGCCATATTAGTGCTGGTTGTACCAACATTTTATCTTTTTGCAAAAAGAGTTAATTGGAAGGACCCAAAAATCAAACAATGCAATCCAGCCTGTTCCAAACAAATTAGCAGTATTCTTTAATACAAACACCACTGCTTTATTGGTTTTTCCCACAAAAGAAACATTACAGCTGAATTCACCCAAAAAGTTCAATCTCTTTATTGAGACTCCGTGTGCAACTTTATCAGAAGTCAATAAACTGGGTTTACCCATTTTTCTCGCATGTCTGTTCATTTATAATAGTGATATCAGATCCTGTATCTAGTTGCAATTTTATTTTTACATCATGAATTTACACAAAAACAAATTTCCTCTTTTGAGATGTTTTGTTAATTTCTCTTTTAGGCATCTTATCGTTATTCCATGTATTTATCATGTTCACATAGGTTTTAGTTTTTCTCCATTTTTTGTATCTGCAACATGTATGTTTTTGACTTTTTTTGTCCTAATCTCCCACATTCGTAACATTTTTTGTTCTCGCTTACCTCCACAATCGTGGCAAGTATTAGGTATTGAGGGAGGTTTATAGTCTTTTACTGTTCTGTTAAGATTTGAAAAATGTTTGTAGTTTTTTTCTCTTAGATGGTTGGACACTATGTACCTGCAAATTGTCTTTTCCTCAAATCCCCTAGGCATTGAGTTTCAAATTCACAGTACAATGGCATTCTTCTGCTATTTTCTGGAGAATTAATTTTGGATCCCTTTCTAATTCAGCAAGTATCCTGGATCTTATCTCCACCTCCTTATTAGCAGTTAAATCCTATATAAATATCAAGCATTTAAATAAATTAGGAGTTAATTCATTTAACTTGAACTTTTCACATTCTTGATTCACAGTTCCTGCATAAATGACAAAATCTTTATCGGACTTTATTAAGTTAAGACATTGCTATCATGTATTAAATAATGAACTATCACCAAAAGTTTTTGATAGTATTAGAACAGTCTCATCAAAATTTATCTCTCCTGTTTATTTTGGCAAAATATATTTCACATATTTTTCATGTTCAGCAGGAGAGAATTTCCTTAATAATAACCAAACTTTCTTTTCATCATTCCAATTGTGAACAATCCTTTTTGAAGATCCCTTTGTATCTTCTATAATAAGCTGGAAAAGTTATCCCTTCATCTGGATTGTACACAAATTTGCTGATTGAATTAGCAACAACATCTGGCGTGAATGAATCTGAACTTTTTCCTTCCATTGTTTTGGTAAACAACTCAAAAAACTTCTGTTCTTGTAATTGTAATTGCTGTTCAGTTTGTTTTTTTTTGTTGCTGCAACTGTTGTTCTTGTTGTTGCTTCTGTTGCACCAGCATTTGAATTATGATAGCTTTTACTTCTTCCACTTTGCTGAACTCCACTGAACAAATCCTCATGTAAGTTCAAGGAATCCTTGCAGCCACTTTTGTGCTGTCAACGAATACTTGTTGAACAATACTAGTGTCAGATGCCTTCAAATAACACTCAAACTAATAGTACTTGCTCGATAATACTTACTTGAATAGTAATCCATATATAGAAATAGTGTAGTGAATAGTGGTCCATATAGTAATAGAGGATAGAGTAGAAAAAGCGATCGTTTAGACATCACGCTACTTTCTACTCGTGCATTTCCTCTATGGTCACGTGATCTACTTAATTCAATAATGAGATTGCCTGTGTTTGCTCACTGGCAGTCTATGTTCAAACTCAAGTGTATACAGCAGCAATTTATTCCTATATAACAAAGAGTAAAACGACAAGTCCACATCATAAAACTAAGATATGAATATATAGACTATCTTGATAACTTTATAAAATTCTGTTTTTCTTGTGAATTCCTTTCAAGTTCGTTAACAGTTTAGTTTTGAGTAAATTAAACCCTTTGAATAAATTAGATATAAGTAGCATGTGTGTATTACATTTGGCTTTAATCTTGGTAGAAACTAAAGAAAAAAACTGGTTATAAAACAGGTTACAAAATTCTTAAATTTGGTATTTAGCCTCAAATCAAATTCATTATTGACAAAGAATAAATAAGCCTTTTGCTGCTTTGCTCTGGCAGTATCTATGGAGAGTACATATAGATTAAGTTTCTTCCTTTAATTTTATACAATAACCTCATGACCTACTAACATACATTAGACTAACATCCTTGTGCTGCAATAACAGAAATAGAAAATTGCATCCCCTTGAATATGTGTGTCAGTTTAGTGAAGATTAAATGTACAATATAGCTGTATCCCAGTAAATGACCACATATATATGTACAGGTTGCAAAATAAAGCTTGTATCAACCTTACGCAGATGCCATATTAATACACTGTATATAGTCTAGTCAGGCCTGTACTCTTACTTGATTGTACATGTGGTGAATCTCATCTTGTGATATGTTGTTCCATGCATATTACAGCTGTTGCAGAATGAAAGAAATTTCTCTTCAAAATTATGAGAATGCTTGATAAGATCTTCAGTCTTATAAAAGAAATTTATACCAGACAGAATTATGAAAGTGGTATCAAAATGAAGTAAATTTTATTTATTTATTACAAGTTTATATATCAACATTATCATTTTTCCAAATGTTCTATTTTCATTCTATCCATAAAGAAAATGTCTGGTTTATTTCTGATCAAACTGAGTACAACAACTTCAAGTTTATCATCAAATGAAGAATGCTGACCTTTCAATGCCTCTTTCAATTTTGAGAACAAGCAGAAGTTTGATGCTGCCAAATTATGGCTGTTTGGAGCGTGTGTGTGCAACTCCTGTGAATCTCAGGATTGTTGACAGCAATATAGATTTGCATTGTTATGATGTGAAAAAGTTTGGTTGTTTTTTTTCCCCTCTTTCAAGACTTATTCTGAGGTGCGTTATTTGAATGACCACATGGTTTCATTCCTTTTGTGCATCATTGAATTGCAATTGTCTCACAACCTTGTAGTGTCCAAACATTACTGATCACTGCTTTATATTTAACTAAGACATAACAACCAAGACTGATGAACATTGTTACTCATTGCTATCATATGGTCAAATGACGCAAAGTACATTTGCACCAAACTTTATATATGAGCAAATAAATGTTCAAACTCATTTCTCTCTTTACTTATCTATCAACTCTCATCTATTACTGCCACATTAACAACTTTTTTCCATATAGAAAAAGAAGATTCCATGCTCAGCTGATTTCTCTTTGAGCAAAATCCTTGGTGAACCAATCAAAATCCAAGCTTGGAATATTGCTGGTCTTCCTTATGACAGTTTCTCAGTTGACAATGGAGTTATTGTTGCCAATTCAAGACGATGGTAAGTCATGACATTTCTCATTATTTTTGAGAATACAATATTTGACACACATCCTGATTGTTGCTGTTGGAATTAATCTACATCATTTAAATTTTGATTAGTTTTCCTTCATTTGAATGTTTGCTATTAATTTTAGACAACTTCACTTCATATTTTATCTCATGTTAATTCAATTAATAACAGTGTATGAATTTTAAGTAATGAAGCATAATTTTAAAGTCAAAAGGGAAAAATATTTTTGGAAAAAGATATTGAAAATGGAAGCCTTTTCAAGTTCACTTCCAATGCACTAAATCAGGTTTTATGCCATTTTTATCTCTTGTTAATAATATATAATTAATGTGTTATCTGTCAATCTTGAGAAACCATGGATCTTCACCAAAGAGTTATACCTTAGCTGCTGATGGCGATGCAGCATCTGTTATGGTTGTACAGGCCCACACGGGAGTGACGGTCCCAATTGCAACAAATGCATGTAAACACACTCTCTCTCAATGTCACCATGTTGTTTTCTTTGTGGAGCACACTTCTCCCTAGCAGCAAGCCTCTGTTTCTCCTCTCCTTGCTTCAACCCTCAGTTTAAATTGCTTCTCCAACATTAGTGACTATTGGCAACACCTTCCCACGTCCATGTCCATCCCTCAATGTCCCTTTTGCAGACGTCCTTGAAGTGAACATGACGTTGCCCTCCTGCAGGTGTCCTCTCTTCTGGCATACAGTGTACATGTCCAAGCCAGCAGAGCCAGCACTGTCGGAGAAGGGTGTATAGGCTAGGTAACTGTGCATAAGTGAGAACTACTACATTGGCGACCCAGTCGGATCAGGTGGTACCCAGAATGAATCTCACAGACAGTGAAGATGAAAGGCACTATGGTGTCACTCCTGTCTGGAGTAAAGGCTTTAAGTCTTACTGCCGTACAGCAACATGCTGCTGATGAATGCCTTATAGACTGCAAATTTTTGTGTTCATAGTAAAATTTCTGTTCTCCCAGACACTTGAGGTCAGCCTGGCAAACATGTCTAGAGAGAGTATATCTGAAATGGTGGAACCAAGATATGTGAATTCATGAACCACCTCCAGGTCGTAGTTGTTGATTTTGATGGTGGGAGCTGTTCAATGCAGCCTTCAGCCAATAAGATGCTGTTCCCTCACTGTCCACTTGCTTCAGTGGGTGCATGGGATTTAGGGATACAAGTATCCTGAATCGTGGTCTGCACCAAGGAAAACAATGAGGAATCAAAGAAAAAAAAACAGCATTCAGAATTGGATGTTGGAAGGTATGTACTATGACAACAGGTCTATCAGATGACTTTTGCGAGATCAGCAACTATTTTGGCTTCAAGTGGACATTGTAGTGCTTCAAGAGACTGAGATGGGAACTCTTCATGAGAGAGAGTACACTTTCTTCTGGCGGAGAAAAGGCAAGGATGAAATAAAAGAGCATGGTGTCAGCTTTGTCGTGAAAAACTTGTTGAAGATGGTGGAACTCAGTAAGGATGGATCAGAGTGATTCTAATCACTTTGACTGCATACGTCTGATGGAACTGTCAACCTTGTCAGCACTTATGCCTCAACTATATACTCCTCAGAGAACATCAAAAATGAGTTTTATGAGCTTCTATCAAAGAAAATACAGACCATTCCAAAAGTGGAATAATTTCTAATACTTGATGACCTCAACACCAAAGTGTGTGCTAATGATGACTCATAGCGTAACTGTCTGGGAGAGCATGGAATTGGTAAATTGAATGACAATGGATAATGGCTGTTTGATCTCTGTGTGCTTCATGAGTTATGCATCACCAACACATACTTCCAGGCCAAAACCCAACACAGTCTCCTGGCAACAAAGCCTTCTCTAAACACTGACATCAGCTAGATTTAATCTTCACAAGACACAGATACCTAAGAAAATGAGCACATGATGTGGCCCTTTCAGAGCAACAACTGTGACATGGATTACTCCCTGGTTTGCTGTAAACTAAAACTCCACCCAAAGAAGATGCATTACGCCAAGCCTCCAGGCAAACAGCATATCAATACCACCGTGATCCAGAACTCAACCAAATTGGTGATAATCATCAAGGCTCTGAAGGATGCCGCCTTCTTCACAAAGCCAACCTCAAAGAACTGTGCAGCTCAGATGGGATATTACCACGGACACCATCCACAGCACTGCACTGAACACTTTTGAGAGGGAATAGAATCAAGACACTGAACTGTTCAAAGCAAGTGTGAATGTGTTCAACATGTGCCATCAAGAATAAGTGCATTGCATTATTGGAGCACAAACATAAACCTGCTCAGGCAACATTGGAAGCTTTGTGGACATCCAGAAACAATGCACAGAAGACAACATATACAGTTCTCATTTGAAACTGGTGACATTCAGGGGATGTATGAAGAAAGTCATTGGCTCAACCAAATACAAGACAGCACTGCTGAATTCCTAGACCAGCAAGATTATCAAGGTCACAAACAGATGGAGAGGGGGATGGAGCACTATTTGGAACTGTATGCCAAGGAAAGTAGAATCTTGGATGATACACTAGACATTGTAGCTTGTCTATCAGTCATAGAAAAACAGGGGAGCTGAGCAGAGCCATTGATAATTTACCCACAGGAAAGGCACCAGGACTGGAGCACATTCCACCAGAGGCAATCAAGTGCACAGAGAGCATTCTACTTAATTACATGGTGAGTCTACTGTTAATGATGGGAGGAGGGAATGGTGCCACGGAATATGAGAGACTGCAACATTCACCCTCTATAAGAATAAGGTGAACCAAAGGGATTGCAGCAGTTACAGAGGAACCTCCCTGCTGAACATCGTTGGGAAAGTCTTGCCCGTGTGGTTCTTGGCAGAATACAGAAGCTTGCTGAAAAGGCATATCTCAAATCTGTGTTGTTTCAGGTTGGAGCATTCCACAATTGACATAATCTTCTTTCTTCAATAACTACTGGAAAATATATAATTATGAGTATGTAAATATTTAAATTTAAATTCCTTTCAAAATATTTGTCATTATTTTAAATCTTTTCAAGGTGATTTAAGATTAATGAAAATAACTTGCAGATAAATGTTTTTCCTAAAGATAAGAAAACTTTGAATAATGGTTCTCAAAATATATTGAACAACAACAGCAATCTTAATTTAGAAGGATTGTTTTTTTGTTCTAAGTCAGAAAATTCTTAATAATTGCATTTATGTTCATCTGGCTAAATTAGTTACATAAAACATTTTTGAAGACAAGGACAACAAAAAATAATTTAAATAAACTTTTTGATTTATGCTATTAACTTATAATAAATAACTTAATTATTTTTTATTTAAACACTTAATTAGGTATGTTCACGAATTTGCCAAAAAAAAAAGAGCATAGCATGATGAAAAAGGCCCTAAACTTGATAAAAATAAAGGTTAACATTAAAATGTTTCTTATTATTAAAAGGAAAAAAAGTATTTTTTCATTATTTTATTAAGTTTTTTAATCCTTTCTAGCACGTTCAAAATTTTGGTTAAAAATCTTGTTTTTCTTGCGTCAGCAGTGGGAAACGAAGATTAATATAGGAAATTTAATGCCCTTTTTTCTTTTTTTTCTTTTTTTTTTTAAAAACACATGGATTTGGAAATTCTTGCAAAAATCAAATAATTTTCAGATTTTAATGAAACTTTCAGGACTTATTCACAAATGAATTAAATTATTTTAGATTTTTTTTTTTTCTTTTAAAAAATTTGGGTAGAAATATAATGTTTTTTTTTTTTTTTTTTTTTTTTTTTTTAAATCTGTTACCCGAACTGAATAATGAATTTTTAAAGAATTGTTTCCTTCTAATTAGGATAATTTATAAAGTTTTAAAACTTTTAAATTTCTGTAAATGTTTTAAATTTCTGCACCAGTTATTAAGTAAAAACTATATTTACTAATCATACATTGAAAAGCTTAATACAAATCATCACACACTAATATTTTTAAAAGAATTTTGAATTTTTTTATATGTATAAACATGCTGATTTTCTATTATATGGTCAACCATACACAACATTATCAGAAAATAAAAGTGATAAATTTACAGCCAAAAAAATTCAATAAAACATTAGATTAAGGGGAATATTTTCTTAAACTTTTAAAATTACTGAGTACTTAATTATATATAGAAGTTTTAAGTTCAGTTGCTTTTTTAATGCCTAAAGCCCCCATAGAACAACATTAGAGAAATATCAATCTGTCAAATCTGTGAACGCCTTAAATAAACAGCTACTGTTGGATTGAAAAATTCATTTTTTTGATATTTTAAACTTAAAGTAAATAATAGTCATTTCAATTCAGATTAATTATACTTTAAATCTGCTAATATTCCTCAAATAAAGTTTCGGTAAAATATATTTTATTTTTGGAAGATTTTTTTTAATAAAGAGAATTACATTGCGATGAAAGACAACTAAAAATGGTGATGATCAACTATTTATCAAAAGAAATAAAAAAATTCTTTCAGTCAATTTAAATTAGTTTTGAAATATAGCAAAATATTTTGCTTATTGAAAATTTAAATTTAATCTATTAGCTTGAAATTAAAACTAAAATAAAAGCTTCAAGAAAGATTTTTCATTTTTAAAAATGCATTTTAAACCTTAATTATGTTTGTCTCTTTTCTTTTCTTTTTTTAACATCTTTTTTGAGGTACCTACACCCCATTCAACAGCTTGATCAGACAACTATTCAGTAGTTTCAATCTTCTTGGAGGACACAAAGATTCTATGATTATCTATATACAACATCTGCTCAATACAGTTCTAGATTAATCCATGATGTAAACATTGTCTATCAACTGACAATGCCATCTAATATTTAAATGCTGACATTCAACATTAGATGGACAGAGTGACTGGCAATGGGACTATTTAAATATTACTCTCTATCAATATGATTGCGTAAAAGTACATTTGTTATGATGTTGATTTGGGGTTAGTAGAGACAAACGCCAAATAACACGTAACAATAAAAAGGGTTTTAATAGGTTGGTAAAAAGGTACAGAAATCGCCTGAGTAGTCAATAACTAGCTCAGCTAAGAACTTCTCTGTCTATCTGTCTCTTCCCCATGTCAACTGACATACCACTATTTAAAGTCTTTGTTCACAGACAAGTTCATCTTCAAGAGGGTGGTAGGTTTCCGACACAACACCTCCCCTTGAGATTAATTCGGAGGAATTAATATCTTTTCTTTTGGGATCTGGACTTAAACGTTCCCACCTAGTTCTTTTTCTTTTTGCTTGTCCTTCTTTGGACAACTGTTTCAGGCAATGGTGGAGTTGGTATATCGAATAAATCATATAATACCTCCATTGGTTCTTCATTTTCTTTACTTATTTCTTCAATGATTCTTTTCCTTAATTGGATCAAATGTCTTTTGTGCGTCCATTTTTACTTCTTATCATGTATAACATCTTACCAATTCTTTGAGTTACCACTCCATCTTGCCAAAATTCCTTCCCATTTTTGTAATTTTTTAAAAAAAACTTTATCTCCCGGCCTGAGATATTTCATATTTTCCTGATGCATTTTGTTCTGGTAACTCTTTTTTCTTTCCGGCAGCAGCCTATTGAATACAGATCTAATTTTTCTAGCAAACATCAGTTCAGCTGGAGACATCCCTGATATTGCGTTTGGATTAGGTGTTATTCTGTATATACTTAAAAACTGCTGTATATTACCATCATCTGTATTAGTACCATTTGTTTTTTTAAGGGCTCTCTTGAACGTATCAACAAACCGTTCAGCCTGTCCATTTGACCTAGGATGGTACGGTGAAGTCGTGATGTGGTCAATTCCCAGAGTCTTACAAAATGTCTTAAATTCACTTCCTGTGAATTGAGTTCCATTGTCGGTGACAATTTTTCTGGTACTCCAAAACGTGCAAACAGTTCTGTAAGAAAATCTTTTGTTACAGAAGCAGTTGGTCTTTGCACTTAAAAATTTCAGGCCACTTGGAATAGCTATCCACCACTATCAAGTAGAAATTACCATTCATGGGTCCAGCATAATCTATGTGGAGTCTGGTCCATGGAACATCTGTTTTTTGGCCATGGTGTGTATTTTACTGGCGGTGCTTTTCGCTGCCATTTTGACACCCTCTACAAGTTTTAACTACCTGTTCAATGTCTTTGTCCATATTTGGCCAATAAATGTAACTCCTCATCAGGGCTTTCATACGTCCAATACCAGGATGCCCCTGATGAAATTCCTTCAAAATCCGCTTTTTAGTACAACCGGTATCACGACCCTTCCAGCATATAACAGCACTTCATCACATATTGAATATGCTGGTGAATAAGTTTTATACTTTTCTGAAGTTACAACTTCTTTCATTTTTCTAATAAAAATGTCGTTTTCTGCTTTTAATTTTATTTCATCTAATGTCACCGGTAATTCTTTTACTGTATTATACATTACTTCAACCAATTCATTTTCTGCTTGTAACGATGCTATCACCGTATCTTTTAGCGGTTCCGAAGACGTTGGGATCAGTCTAGATAAACCATCAGCATGGCTTAATTTTTTAGATGATAAAAATTCCATTTTGAAATTGTAATTCAACAAAATGGTTCCCCATCATTGCAAACGGTTTATGAGTAGGTATACCCTTCTTCGAACCATAGATTGAAAGCAGCGGGCGATGGTCAGTCTGCAATATAAAACTTCTTCCATGTATGTACTTATGGAATTTTTTACAAGCATAGATGATAGCTAAGCTTTCTTTCTCAATTTGAGAGTACTTCTTTTCTGCGGGTAATAATGTCCTTGATGCATGTGCCACTGGCTTCGTATTGCTGTTTCTGAATTTATGCAGAATTACCGCACATATTCCGTACTTGCTTGCATCCGATGCCACTATAATTTCCTGTTTAGGGTCATAATGTGTTAGTGATAATTCCGATGTCAAAATATTCTTTATTTTGTCAAACGCCTTCTGACACACTTCTGACCATTCCCACTTTGCTCCCTTTTGAAGCAATTTATTTAATGGAGCTGTAAGGCGGCACAAATTAGGAATATATATCCCATAATAGTTAGCAAGTCCTAAGAACACTTGTAGCGTTACTACATTTTTGGGAGTTGGCATGCTTTTGATCACTTCTGCCCTCACCGGATCTGGTCTTCTTCCATCAGAGTCTATTATCTGTCCCAAAAACTTAATTTCACTCATAAAAAATTCACATTTTTCAGCTCCAAGTTTGAATCCATATTCTTCAATTTTTTCAAAAACCTGATTAATATGTTCCAAATGTTCATTTCGATCTTTACTTTTTATCAAAATATCATCAAGATATGCAATGGCAAAGTCCAACCCTGCCAGCACAGTGTCCATAATTTGCTGAAAAATACTAGGGGATACTTTTAAACCAAAAAGCAAACGGTTTAATTTGTATAAACCCTTGTTTGTATTGATAGTCAACAATTTAGAACATTCTTCGTCCACTTTCACTTGGAGATAGGCATCCGATAAATCCAATTTATAGAATATTTTTCCTCCATTTAAACTTGCAAAAATGTCTTCTGGTGAAGGCAAAGGATATGTGTGGTCTTTTAAGCAATCATTTAGACCTGTAGAGAAATCGGCACACATTCGAATTTCATAATTCTTTTTCTTAACATATACAACAAGGCAGGCCCATTCTGAAAATTCAATGCGTGAAATAACTTCTAAATTTTCAAGCCATTC
Organism: Acanthosepion pharaonis; assembly: GCA_903632075.3. Classification (NCBI taxonomy): domain Eukaryota; kingdom Metazoa; phylum Mollusca; class Cephalopoda; order Sepiida; family Sepiidae; genus Acanthosepion; species Acanthosepion pharaonis. Next base: position 1,195,609 of record CAHIKZ030004950.1, read on the forward strand.
CAATTCTTTGTTAATCTGTTCCAAAACACCAAATGGCACATTTCTTTTTCACTTGAAAATAGGTTTTACATTTTCCTTCACTTCAAATTTTGCCTTTGTCTTTTTGCAACATCCAAGACCTTCTGAAAATACTTGTGGAAATTTTATTTTTAGATCTTTCACCAAATTTCCTGTAACCCGATTTTTACATAGAGAAGAAACATTGTCTATTGCAAAAAGAATTTATAGGGAGTTCCCATAAATTAAAAAGTATAATCCAATCTGTTCCAAACAAATTTGAAGCATTTTGTAGCACATACACTTTAGACTTTAGTGTCTTACCAACAATTGAAATATTACAAGAAAATTCACCTTGAGAATGCAATTTTCTTCCAGAAATCCCGCGAACCACTTTTTCAGTCTTTTTAAGCAAAGCTCTGCCTATTTTAATCCATGTTGCTGTATTAATAATGGAAATATCACTTCCAGTATCTAGCTGTAGTTTAACATTTTTTCCATTAATTTTTACCTGTACCAATTTTCTTTTCTGCCCCTCCTCAATCTCCTGACGTGACAACACAATATTCACATTATCTTTTTTCGACTTAAGTTTTTTTCTTTTGCTTGTACAATCAGTACTTATATGGCCTTTATTGCCACACGAATAGCAATTTTTGTTGCGAAAAAAACATTCACTTTTAAAATGACCACCACCGCATCCAAAGCACGTTGGTTTTTTAACGTTTTTATTAACTATTCCCGTTTTTTGGTCGAATAGCATGGACACGGGGATCGTCTTTTCTTCAATTTGCGTATTGTCATGTTTTAAGTTTTCAATTCTTTGACACTCTTCCGTAACCGTCTGCAAAGTGATCTCGAATTTTGTTAGAGTTTTGCCAATATTCGGGACCTTATGTCCTTATCTTTCCTAGAAGTCAAGCCTTGAACGAATATCAAACATTTAAATCGATCAATTGAAAGATCATGTAACATAAAACGTTCACACATTCTGTTAACATTTCCAGCATACGTAACAACATCCTCATCGTCACGCTTTACCATATTCAAACACGAGAAACGAGTATGAAACAAACTAACTTGCTCGCCAAAAATACTAGATAAAGTATTAACAGTTTCTTCGAAAGAAATGTCACCAGTTTTTCTTGGAAGGACAAAATTCGTATACTTATTATTTTCATCTGTACCCAACTTTTGTAAAAGTAAACTCACTTTTTTGTTCATCAATCCAACCTTCACATTTTTTTTTCAAATATTGTTTCAAATCTTCTGAAATATGCAGCAAATGTTATGCCCTCCTCTGGGTTAAATTTGAACTCGGTAATAGAATTAGCAATACCTTCGGCCGTGAATGACGAATTTACTGGATTCTTAAGTAAAATCGCTTCATATAAAGCCTTTGTGTCATTTTGCTGCTGAACTTGTAAATCCAATAGTTGTTCCCGAAACAATTTTTGTTGCTCTTGTTGCTGAATTTGACTTTGCACTAGCGTTTTCGTTAATGCAATCAAATCTTCCATTCTGCGTAATAGATTACACAAAACACTTTTCGAAAACAGACAAAAAGGGAAAAACACGTATATATCCACAATAAGCACAAGTCTTACTTCTTTTTGGCACGTTGAAATCCCATTTCTTCGTGAAGTTCGACGTATTTTGTTTTTTTTTTGTTTTTTGTTTTTTTCAGAGCGAGAAAAAAAAAATTTATATAGTCCACCTAGAGTTGAAAAATTCTCCACTCAGCGTGATGAACGAATCTCTCGTCGCCACTGTTATGATGTTGATTTGGGGTTAGTAGAAACAAACGCCAAATAACACGTAACAATAAAAAGGGTTTTAATAGGTTGGTAAAAAGGTACAGAAATCGCCTGAGTAGTCAATAATTAGCTCAGCTAAGAACTTCTCTGTCTATCTGTCTTCTCCCATGTCAACTGGCATGCCGCTATTTAAAGTCTTTGTTCGCAGACAAGTTCATCTTCAAGAGGGGTGGTAGGTTTCCGACACAACAACAACATTGAATCCTGATTGCCTGGAATAAAGAAAGTTTTATATCCAGGGACACAGCAGGGAGCTAAGTGATGTGCCCCAGGAAACCATGATGCACACTTTAGGAATTACTGACTTTGAAGATAGCAAAAAGGTCATCTTTTGAATTGATCTACTTAAAAGAACTAATTATTATGATCCAACTTATTTATGGCCAATGTTTTATGACAAGCATTGTTGTTTTAAAGATAAACAGATAAAAAGTCTCATAAACATTGTCTTTATCTTTTTTTCTTTTTTGTAATTCAGTTTCCCCGGCTTATTTTAAATGTCATGAGATTAAGTCTTTGAAAATAAATCTGCTTGTATTTGTCTTTAAAACCAAGAAATGAGCCATATAAAGTGGATGGAAATAATTAGAAGACCCTCTTCCCCACCCCATCCACACACACAGACAAATATAATGTGTACATTTCAAATACTGACCAGTGATCATTACCCACTTTGTTATATATTGAAAAATGGAAGAAACACTCAATTTTAAAACCAGTTATTTAGTTACTTGCTCTCAGTTATAGACATTTTGAAAACTCACACATTTCAAAGGTGTAAATATGTAGAAGACACCTATGTCAGATTTTATGATGATGCAAATAGGTATTAATTGATGTTGATTAAATGTTCAGAATATACTTGTATTTCTATAAGCAATGTTTCATTGAAAATCACTATTTACTGATAGAGAGAGAGAGGCCACATAGCCTCTCACAAGTTTGGGTTTAGAAATTACTGGCAGCTCTGCAAAAGTGTACTAAACAAAAGCAAATCCTCAGTCCTTCCTCTCTTAAATCAATTTAAAGCATTGAAATTTACTGCAGATAAAGCAGAGTGCTTTGCTTAGAAATTCTATTTCAGCTTCACTCTTGACTCATCTAGTATATCTCTTCCTGATTTCCCCACCTAGAACAGTTTCTACATAACTCCACCCATGGTTTCTGCTATCATTTCTAAACTAGATCCCCACAAATCTTACAGATTTGACAGTGTTCCTGCAGTTATTTATCCTAAATAAATGTGCTCCTGAACTGGCTCCATTTCTCTCTAAACTTTACAACAAATGCCTCACTACTTCTTGCTTTCCACCTTGTTGGAAGTCCTCTTTAGTTTGTGTCTTTAAGAACTCTGGAGAGCCATCTGACCTCTCAAATTATCACCCTATTAGTCTCTTACCTATTTCTGGCAAAATACTAGATGCTCTATGAGGGCCAAATTAGTTAAGCATCTTACTTCACATGACCTCCTTTTGAATAAATAATATAGTTTCCCTTTCTGCAGGTCTACTGCTGAATTTGTTATTCCAGCTTTAGATAAGAACAATGAAGATCAGGCTATGGCCCTAGGTACCTTAATGGTTTTTGACCAAATTTGGCATACTGGCCTTTTCCACAAGCTGAAGGGCTACGGTGTCTCTGAATGAGTATTTGACAATCCAATCTTTCCTAACAAAACATGTAATGAAGGTCATGTTGAATGGACATGCTTCTAATTCATTTCATATTAATGCAAGTGTTCCTCCAGGGTTCTGTCTTTAGAAGTACATGGTTTCTAATCTTCATCAATGACCTTCACAATGTCATCAATTCCCAATCAGGTATTCATGTAGATTATACACTTCCTGTTTTAGTAGCAAGTCTGACAGGTCTAACAAAATAAAACATGCTGCTGCTCTCAAAAAGGACCTCCTCCAATCAGTGGTTAACTGGGGCAAGGAATGACTTGTAAATTTTAACATCTCCAAAACAAAAACTAATTTCATTTAATCACAATAGAGAACCTTTTCTGTTTGCCATCAACATGGCTGATGTTAAACTCCATGAGAGGCAACACTTTGCACCTTCTTGGGCTCATATTTTCCACTGGCATGAATTGGAATGATTATATTGAATCAATTGCTACATCTGCTGATAGGACAGATGATTCACTGTGTTGTGTCAGACATTTTTTCTCAGCAGAATCCTTCCTGCACATTTATAAATCTACTATTTGCCTGTGCATTGAATAATGCTGCTATGTCTGGCCTGGTGCTCCTTCTCCAGATTCTTGACAAAATTCAAATAAAGGTCTGTAATGTAATTGATCCTCACCTGGCATCTCAACGTCATTCATTTTCTCACGAATAGTATGTGGTCTCCTGTCTTTTCTACAAATATTTCCATGGCAATTGTTCTGATGAGCTTTTCTCCTTAGTTCCTGAACTACATGAATTTAAGTATTCTACTAGATTGACAGCTCGATCTCACAGTTTTACTGTTAAACTTGCTAGATACAACAGTCAGTTCTAGTCTATGAGAGTAAGTAAAAAATTATCAACATTTTCACCATGACATTAGGATTTTTACACTACCTTCTGCTCGTGTGTGCTATTAGTTGGTACTATTGTGGTCATGTGATCAAAATTTGAACTTGATGTTGGTTTTTTCCTCCTTGGTGCACACTGCTCACAGAGAAGCCATGTTTACACTGAAACAGCAGCAAGGAAACTGGCATGATCAAGCTTAAACTTTGATCACATGGCCACAGTATTACCAACTATAGTCATGCCTGAGAAGAAGGCTATGGGACCAACCTAAAGATACGTTATGGCAAAAGTGCAAATAATTTTTGACTTATCCTCATAATAATTTCTTTTCTCACATTTTCTTACCTGTGGAATTTCTTGCTTCCCTACCACCTACAATCTTGAAAGATTTAAATACAACATCAATCATCATCTTCTGTCTTCCTGAATCCTGTTCTTTTATTGTCCTTTCTCCTCACTTCTCATCACTAAAGTTTTCTCTTTCACTCCCTATGTGTCTGAGTGGCATTATTACCTTGCTTGGGAAGATTTAATTAAAAACAAGTAATAATATTTAGCTTTATTAAAAGCATAATTTGTTTTATTGATGTCAGTTTGTATTAGGCAAGCAAATTATTATAATCACCCTTTTTTTTAGTCAATAGTTAGATTGGATGTCAATTTCTTTTGCAATAAAATTACTATTAACTGACCAATGTTGGTAAAATTTTCAGGATATATGTTTATATAAATAAACGCAATATATCATAAGTTCCAGCTTTTAATATCTATCCTTATTAAAAATATTGATAATTTGTTTGGTGATAGATGAAGTTCTTAAATGGAACACAAATTTTTATTTGTAAACAAATCCCAAAAATTTAAACCAGATAAGCTTTACTTATTATAAGCACAGTATACACAAATGATTATTTTCTTTCTTTTTTACATGTTAATGGGAACTCCTTGACATTCCATAACCTTCATCAGTCTTTTTACCATTGAATTTTATTAACTTTTCTACTGTTTTGCAGAAGTTCTTATTTGCTTTACAGAGATCTTGAATATTGTTTTCCATTCTGACATATACATCTATTATAATGAGGAACAAGTTTCTACAGGGTGAATGTTTGCAGAAGCAGAAGGATCATTTTCTTAATTTGGTATCTTTGAAAAGTCTTTGGGCAATAGTTAGCTTTACAGAGTAATATGTCATATAAATATACTCTTCAGCTTACTTCTTCTTGGTTGTGACTTGTACCACTCAAAAACAAAATCTGAAACAGAGGGTGGTGGCTGAAGGGTCAATTATGCCTTGTGCCCTTTGTTGTCTTTAGGTGAATAGTTAACTTGGGAACAAAAACAACGGATTCAAGATAATTATATGTATTTACAGCATGAGTATACTATGTAGCCCTGGTATGCCTATATGCTATATATATATATATATATATATATATATATATATATATATATATATATATATATAGCCCTGGTATGCCTATGTTGATTATAGAAAAAAAAATATCAAAATTTAAAAAATATCATGTATTTGTTATGGCTTCTGAAAAAACCCAAGCAAAAAGACCTCATTATGAATCTGATTCAAACCATGAAAAATAAACTATGAAAACTTGCCTAGATTCCTAATGTCATAATCAAGAGAGGAACTTCCTCTAACTAAACTACCCCCATTTATCACCCAAAGATTCATCTCTTTAATGAACACCTCCCCAAGCTGGTAAGAAACTTGAACAAGAGAACCATGCTCATAGAGGTGGCAATAAAAAAAATTCTCTGACACACTTCTGAGGATGTAAAACTTTGTAATATAAACATTACCTCTTACCCCAATGAATACCTGAACACAATTTTTTTTTACCTTTTAACTCCCCAAAACCTCCACCTGAAATAAAAATTGGCTATTTAATAGCCAAAGTTGAAAGATATATACGGAATCCCTAGAAATGCCACAACTGTTAAAAATATGGGCACCTAAAAGAAGAGCAATATGTGTGAGGTGTGTGGTACACGAGCCAGACTAGCCAGAAGAAACATGTAAAAATAGGCTAATGTGCATGAACTGCAATGAAAATCATAATGGCAGATTCAAAATATTGTAAGATCTGGGAAAAAGAAATTATAAAAGTCATCTAGAATATTACCTTCCCAAAAGCAAGGAAACGTGTGGAAACTTCTTTCAACAAACCAATGTACATAAAAGTTACCAAAATTCCCCAAGACCCAAATGAAAATCAAGTAAATACTTAAATAAAAGAGAAAAAAATAGAAATTAATTAATAGATTTGATAAACCTACTAAATGAACTATAAAATCTAATCAAAATCCTAAAAACTAATATACACAATATAGAAAAAATTCCCACCGCCAAACAAAACAACGTCCCAACAACCACACAAAAAAAAAAAGAAAAATGAAACCCCAGTTACAAAAAGCAAACAGAGATCAACTTCAAGAACAAAGGCAAAAGAAGAAAATCAAAAGTCAATTAAAAACTTTCCAATAGAAACAAAGTATAAATTTTAAAATTTAGTGCAAATTGAAATGGACTCAATGCCCATTATTCAAAATTTGAGAATAAAATAAAACCTCCAAAGCTTTCAAATCAAATCCATGGCACACAAAATAACACTAGAGGAATCAAATCCAATTTAGAACTCCACCTGAATATAACCCAAGTATTATACACCTCCAGGAAACCTCAACATAGAAACTACACCCAATACCACTACACCTCCAGAGGGTGTGTTAATAAACATCAAGACTGACATACCCCAAAGCAAAATTAGTTCTGCAAACTAGCCTTCAAGTTACAGTTGTTTAAGTTACTCTACACAAAACCATCAATATTTGTACTATATACATATCACCACACCAATATTATCAACAAAATTGAAATAAACAAATTAGTAATGTAAATGTCAAAACAATTCCTGATATTGGGTGATTTAAACAGCCACAATATGATATGAGGCAATAAAAACACATAGAAAAAGGAAAAATAAATTGAAAACATAATTACCTTCAACAATCTCTGCCTCCTCAACAACAAACACACATACTTCCATCCAGCAACAGGCACATCCCCCCCCCCCCCGATAGATCTATACCTATGTGACTTCATTACATTCAAGGATTTTAGCTGAAAAGTCTTACATAGTCCTCACAGCAGTGACCACTTCCAAATCATCCTTGAAAACCTGAATGCCTCAGAATAAAAAAAAAAATAAATAAATAAATAAAAACCCAGTAAAGCAAACTGGGCCAAATTTAAAACTCTATGTAAGAAGAAACACACTGAAAATAGCACGGAGAAGAGCCCCATAGAATGTTTCACAGAAAACATAATATTAATTGCTGAAAAATATGTACCCAAAAGCTCTAAATCAACCAAACCCAACAAACCCTTGTTTAATGAAGATTACAAAAAAAACAATAAGATTATGAAAAGCAGCCCTCAGAAAATTTGAAATTCAGCCAACTCCAGACAATCTAAACTAATTTAAAATAAAGAGAGTAAGAGCATACAAAATCATTAAAGAAACAAAAAGAAAATCCTGGACAAAATATGTAAACAAACTATTCTCAAATATAAAGAAAAAAAATATGGGATGTCATAAGAAAAATAGCAGGAAAACCAACCCTCTACAATAAAAGACCTCTCCACAAATAACAACCTCTTAACAACAATAACCAACATTGCAAATCTGTTAGCCGAAACCTTTTCCAAAAATTCCCCCCAAGAAAACTTCAATAAGGAATTCTTAAAGATAAAACAAAACAAAGAAATAACACATTAAACTTCATCTCACAAAACTATGAAAGCTACAACAAACTCTTCACTCTCCTAGAATTCAAAAACTCAATAAGGAACAGACAAAATTCAACAACTGGATCAGATGAAATCTCCTATGAATTTCTAAAACAATTACCTACTAAATCTCAAAACACTTTTTAGACATCTTCAATCACATATGGACAAACAATGAAATCCCAGATAGCGGGAAACAAGCTACAATAATCCCCATACCTAAACCTGGAAAAGACAACACACATCCAGAAAACTATAGACCGTGGGTCAGCAACTTTTTGCTAACTATCTGCCAACTTAGGGTTTTAAAATCATTCAGTGTGCCAACAGCATATGTATTTTTTATGCAACTCAAGGTCAATATACAATATATTTTATATAGTAACATCTAGTATATATATTTTAGTATATATTAAAATTGAAACATTTCAATATCTTCTTTGCATTGTAGTTGTTATTAGTTCAGACTTTGTGATGTCATTTGCAGCTGCGTGACATTGGAAATTGCCCGGCGTGCCACATGTGGCACACATGCTGTAGGTTGCTAACCCTCGCTATAGACTCATAGCACTTTACCAACTGCTTGGGCAAATCTTTCGAAAGAATGCTGAGCCAAAGATTAAACTGGTATCTCCTCACCAAATTCCAAAGTGGTTTCAGAAGGCAAAAGAGTACAACAGAAATTTTGGTGCAACTGGAAGCTTTCATAAGAAATGCCTTTGTAAAAACATGAATGGTTAAGTAGAGGATGGCTGAAGTAATCACCAAAGTGTACCAAGATGATCATACTCATGGTGACTGGTGCGTAACCTGAGAGAACTTAATGCATGTGTTGACGCAAACTCATTGGCAACAGGCATGGTGCTAGAAAGACATGGTGCTATTCTGGAGGATGCAATAAACAATGCTCAGCATATTAATCTGGCAGAACTTGATGCCACACTAAAGGGTATTAATCTCATGCCACAGTGGCAATCTAAGGTGGTGCACCTATACACAGACTCTGTATATGTTTACCAAGTCTCGAGTGAGAACCAGAGCTTCAAGTGAGATGTTAATATGATGAAGGTTGGCAATCTTAAAACAGTTCATTGACAAATACAGTTTGGTTGTTGATGTCACCTTGATTGTGTCAGAGCAGAATCTAGTGGATAGGCTAACTTGGTGCTCAAAAGGTGGCTTGACATGATCAAACAAGGAATTGATCCATTGCCAATCATGTGCACTGTTTTAATGAATCAATTGGCACCTTAGCAAATTCCTGCCATACACCATCAAAGTGAACATTCTGACATTCAGCATAGAGCCTACTTTGTCCGAAGAGTGTGCCCGTTGACTACAAAGACAGCCATCAAGTTGGCAATACAAGATTGCAAAGAGTGTCAGATCATAGACCCAGCCCCAGTCCATTGGCAAAAGGGGAGACTTCAATTGCATAGCAATTGGTGACAGTTAGGCATGGTCATCACACACTACAATGGAATACATCTTACAGATTATGGTCCAATGCATTTCACCATTTGGTGTCCACTGACATGTCATCAAGCATCAACTGTCATATGACAGCTGCATGCAGTATTCTGTGAATGCAGTCCACTGGTCAAGATATTGACAGACAATGCCCCCAATCTTTTGTGGCCAAGATTTTCAGTCATTTGTAAAAAAATGGAGAGTGCAGGTGCAATACTGATGTTGCCTATGTTCCAGATGGTAATGTTATAGCAGAGTGATGCCATTGCACCATTAAAAGAATTGCAGACAGAATATGGTGCTCCCTTCAGGAAGTTGTGTATTGGTACAATGTAACCCCAAAAGACGACTCCACATTATCAACTGCACCATCCAACAGAATTTACCAGTACAAACAGCATGTAAAAGGGATAGACATATCTCTACTGCCATCTAACAGTGTAAATAATCAGTATCAAGTGGGAGGAAGTGTCTGGGTCAAGGCCCCACACAGCAGATTTGGTAAAGGGTGAGTTGATTGGGATAGTTTACCCCTAAATAGTATTGGTTAATGAAATGCCATGCCATGTGAAAGACCTGCAATCATGGTATGAATCTTCTGCTTCAGAAGACAGCAGAAATATTATGTCATCTGATAATGACTCAGAGACTCTATTTTTCTTAAGAACAGAGTCAAAAAGTTTGCCTGCAGACCCAGAGGATGATGACAATATCAGAAATGAGGGAGACTGGAAGAACACAGGCAAGGGTGAAACATTTATAGAAATATCTCCCCCTCATTTATAAAGAAGCATTCACTGAAGGCAACCTCTATCCCACTGCCACATATGTGATTGGGAGATCCAGGAAGAGTGTAACACAAAAAAAAAATGGCTTACTTCTTAGTAGAAACCAGGTTTGAACATGTCGAAAAAGAAAATGGCAGCCTTACAAGTCATGTTTAAGAAATGATAAATCTCGAAGTTGGATCCATTAAAAAGTCATTAAGTTAAGACTTATTAGAAGTTAAATAAAGCACAATTCTGAAGTCTGAAATTGACATATTTTAAAAATCACCTGACCTATGAGGAGTGACTTTTTATTTGACACTGTAAACAAATTCTTAATTTTTTCCATTTCTAACCAAATTTGTTTAGAGCTGGTAAGAAATACGAATCAATGCAACTGAATATTGCAAAAAATATCACACAGCATTTCATTCTTTCTATTATCCATGAATTCCTATTCAACAGTCATGTCTTTTTTTTGTTAATCACGTTTCCGTTACTCATTTAACCAATAATGTGGGGAAAGCCACCCCCTCCTTAACCTATTGCTGTCTTAGTGATCATAGAAAGAATAATGTCCTATTGTTATCAAGGAGAGACAACACTTCCTTGTAGCAGGAAATCATTTTGTTTATAGATTGCTTCTATGAATAATAATGAAGGAAGAATAATAAAAGGGGGTCTTTTCTTTTTTTGTTCCAAGTAAAGGAAGCAGAAGAAAGGGTTTAAAACAAATTGTGCATCTCTTGATAGAAATTTGAATAATATGAATAATAATGAAAACCTCTTCTATGCTGTTTGATCTTTGCAGGCCTCTAATGATTGACCCACAAGGACAGGCCAACAAATGGGTAAAGAACTTAGAGAGGGACAGTAATTTATCTGTCATAAAGCTGACCGATCCAGATTACATGCGCACTCTGGAGAATTGTATTCAGTTTGGAAATCCATGTTTATTGGAAAATGTTGGTGAAGAACTTGATCCTTCACTGGAACCGCTCCTCTTGAAACAGATATTCAAACAAGGTGAGTTTCTAACTTGACTGCTGATGAAAGACAATTAAAAATCTATCTCAGTGCAATTGGTATATTTTAATTAGATTCATTCTTATTCCATTATTTATAATCTTCATCTTCACCATTTTTTTTTTTTTTTTTTTTGTCATATCATTTCAGCTAATGTCTTCTTTGGCTAAAATATGTTAAAAATGGAACATATTTGTCCAAATCATTCCAGAAATAATGACAATACGATATTAGAACTTCAGATAAATTAATTCTCTAATACACCATGTATAATGTTTTCAACCAGTCAATAAAGAGCTGACATTTTAATTATTTAATTGTAAGAATATTCTACTGCATTCAATATACTGGTATTATGTGTAAGGAGCCGTCCATCAAAATGAACAACTATGATTTGCAATGAGCAGTAATTTCTTCAAATATGCTACTTCTGTGAAGAGTATCATATTTTGTGCTCCACTATTACATGACAGGAAGACATACCCTGATTCAGATTAGATTAACAACCCCCACTTCCCCCTGGAAAAAAAAAATCACTTATCAAGTGTATTAAGCAGATTTTTTTTTCTTCAAGATTGCAATTAATCAAAGCTTTAATAGAAATTTGATTGATAAACAGCATCTGCTATTATCCCTACCATTTTTGATAAGTACTCATTAAAAACTTAGCAAAATAGACTGGTCTTTTGTAACTACCTATTCAAACTAAAGCTGATACTTTCATTATGCACCTGGACAAAGTTTAATTACTCACCTTTTTTTCCCTTTCTATCTGTAGCAAGTCTCTGTTATTGTTTACTGACCTCTCGTGTAAGATACAGTGTTATATGATCTTCAATTCAGCCTTATTAAATTAGAATGCATTTTACACTAAAAGGTATTAAGTTGAACATGTACACTTCAATATAAGGCTGTGTTTGGCCTTGTGAAGATGACATGTCAAGAGGAAATCAACAGGAAACAGACAATTTCCCATTGGCTAAAATGAATGACAACTAATTCCAACAGTTGCATAATCTGGCATTACACAGAAGTTGGGAACTTTTGGCGCCTTGGGGAGGATCTGTAAATGTCAGGAAGTCATTCAGGATTTCATTGTTTATTGCAAATAACTATAATGGAAGACATTGTCTTTGGAGTTGATATTTACACTGTGAGTAATTATTGTAGATTTTACAAGCTTCTAAAAACATTCATTTGTTTCATCTTTCATCTGCCAATTTATAAATTCCTGCAGAAAGAATTCAGCAGTCTATTTTTTCCTTTTAATAAACTCTCAAGCATAATAGGATTTAAAAAATAAAATGACAATGCATTTTCTGAAATCTTCATTTACACTTCCAGGATGTACCCTCAATTTATACAAAACTTGGTTAACTTAGGCCATTAATTATTTAAATGTATGCTAATTAAATGTATGTAGCTCATCAAAAATTCAAAATTGGCATCAAGTAACTGAAACTCTTCTACTCTTGAGTTAACTTCTTTTAGATTTTTAATTTTCACAAATGAATTTTTCTTGGCTACAGTTGAAACTCTTATGTTGTCCTCTATTAGTTGGGAACAAACTACATGGCCAATTTAAATCCAAATTCATAAATAATTATATTGGATATACTACAAGATGTTTAACAAGAAGACATATTACATCTATCTGGCCATAGCTGAATTAGGTCTCATTTAAGTACACATGAGGACCTACCAAACTCTATCTGTAACATACTCATTGATAATTCAAATATAATAGTATTATCCAAATGTACAAAAAGACTAATGGAAACATTATTAATAAAGAATAAAAAGCCAACACTCAATAATATAAACTATAAACACGGTCACATTGTGCTGACCATGTTTGGAAAATAAAACATTCCTATAACTCTAGATACATGCATAAATCAATCCATATATTCAGTTAAAATGTAAAATAAAATTCATCCTTGATAATCACTAAAAGTATAACAGAAAGCACTTGGAAAATAATAAATATATTGAAATCTTTTTGTGGATCAGTTTTAATATTTTATATTATTAGGATCTACTTGGATTATATACCAACAGATTTGTTACCTTCTCTCTCTCTCTCTCTCTATATATATATATATATATATAATGATCTCTCTCTCTTGGAAATATTTATCAGTCTAACATTTCACTTTTATTAAAGCTTCCTTTCTCTATATCTCAGTCTCTGACAAAGCTTTAATAAAAGTGAAACATGTTAGATTGATAAACACACACACACACACACATATATATGCTTCTTCACCTTTGATGTAATTGGAATGTTTGCTGGTTACAGTAAAATAAGGTAATAGTATTATGGTCAGGTTTATTATGTATGTTACTGTGATTAACTGAGTGTAAAAATAATTTTATTTATTTATTCAGCAACAAAGTGATTTGGAAAGCTATTGCTATTAATTGTTTGTTTAATATTGGATAAATCTTTGTAGAAAATTGTAGAGGAAGAGATAAATTATTGGTTGTTCTATTTAATAAAACATGCTTCAGCAGAGTTTCTTTTTCCTGGACGTAAAGTATGTGAAAATAGTCAGAATGTTCTGTCTATCCAAGTGCTTTTCTCCATTCTTCTAACCATTATCAAGGATGATTTTATTTTGAACTGAATGTATGGATTTATATGTATGTATCTAGAGTTATAGGAACGTCTTATTTTCCAAACACAATCAGCATATTGTGGCTGTGTTCATAGATCTTTAATGGAATGTGTGTGTGTATATATATATATATATATATATATATATATATATATATATATAACATCTGGTGTTTTGAGACACATAAATGCATTATTGTTTATGGGACTATGGTTGTCACTTGCCACATTGAGCTCCCAAGTAGTGAATTGGGATAGACTTGAAAACTCAGTTACTAAGTTTTAAATTGGCTTTCTTCTCATTAGCAAGTTATATCAGATTATTTTTAAAAGTAGCACAAGTTGCAAGTTATGAAATTCAAAATTTAGTTGCACTGGTTGTTGAAAAATAGCCAAATTTTACAATCCTTGATGTGAGTGAAAATATCTTCTTGACTCAACTCATCAGCATTATCAGAATAACAAGTCATGGACAATATATTAAAAATCAATATCTATATTCCTCCATCTTTCTGAAAAAAAATTGTGCTGGCAGAAATTGACCAAATCTATTATAATCACTGAAGTCATCTTTTTCCTCTTAATTTGGAAATATTTGGGTGAATTTTTTTCTCTAAGATTTGCCAAATTTAGCCCAACACAGTAACAAAAATTTGGTTGAATCTACATAAAACTCAAAAATACGGAAAAATATTTTCTACAGAATTATTTAAATTCTAGATTATCTTTAATCATATTTTTCTTGTTAAATAAAATTAAATATTTGTTGTTAAAAATACATTGCTTTATATTAAAAGGTCACTTTGGGCTGAAATGACCGACAAAATTTGTGTATGTATGATTAATTTATTCATGTATTGCGACAAAACACTGGCTACAAAGAAGCTAGAGTGTAAAATAGAATTATAGATTATAATTCAATATAAATAAAAAAAATATTAAGTGAATTTCAAACATCAGGAACACTAATATCTATGTGTGAGGGTGTAAAATATATTACACACACTTTCTATAATTTTCATAAGAGTCATTATCAATCAAATGTTGTTTGGATGACTGAGCTATTATTTTTTTTTCTTCTTTTGTCTTAATCCCAGTAATGTTTCAGCCAATTTATTCTGCAGCTGTTTTCTGTTGGCTGTCATTTTCTGATTTGGACAACTGACAAAAAATAAAACATCTCCAACACCACTTTCCCCATAAATAGTACACCTCCAGAAGGCCTTGAAATTAATCATTTGAAATGGTTTGGGAACAGCAAAAGCAATAAAGAAAAAAGAAGAATCATTCAGTGGTAGGAATATAAAATAAAAAAATGTTTATCACCCCTAACATGTTTCACTTTTATTAAAGCTTCATCAGAGAATGAGATATGGAGAAAAAGAAGAAAAATTTTGGTATTTTTGTTTTGTTTCATTTCCATTGGTTAATCAGGTTTCATATGCATTTGACTTGTTAAACAAATGTTAGTATAATTTATGGCATTCTGAATACAAGGAGAGATGACATGTCCTTTCAAACAAGAAATTAATTGATTTTATATATATATATATATATATATATATATATATATATAAACAAATTTTATTGTACAATACCAACAAGGTCTGTCTGTCCAATTTATTTAGTTTTTCCAAGTTGTTTTATAACAGAATTAAAAATTTTCTTTAAAGTTTTTTAATTCATCTATGTTTTCCATTATGAAAATTTCAGCAGTATATTGGGCACATAATGAGGGTTTGTGGAAATTATTAAACGCTTTGTTTTCTACATGAATTATATAGAGATTAAATAACATGTGGACCAGAGGCAAGCCAATAGCTACACCATCAGTCTGTGTGTAAATGTACCATAGTTATCATAAAATGTTATTTGTGTACTGCAAGATAGAAGTTCATGTAAAATATTTGATCTAATATTAGATGGTGTAAGATTACTAATAAGCTCACCCTAATTATATATAAGAATATTTGTATTTAGTATTTCTATGGTTTCTTTTAATAGTGACATTAGTAAACACTTTCAACATGTAATGAGACAAGGATAACATTGTTAGGTTTATTAGAATGTAATATGTCAAGGAAATTGTTGGTCAGACTAACACTATATTAGATAAGTATGGCTGGATCAGTTTGTTTAGAGTTATATGCAGGAGTAGGAATTTAAAAAATTCTGGGACATAGTGTGGAGTTTGGTTTGAATTTATTTAATTTTCTAAATTTGGCTTTATTATTATTATTATTATTTATAGAAATTAATGTAAGTAAAAGGTTTGTCACTTAGCTGATTGATGTTACCTTAAGCATCCTGTCTCCAGAATTTTGTAGACAGACCCTCCAGGAATTATCTTCACACACACACACACACACACACACAGAGTTATTAAATGCAACCTACTACACAAAAATAAAATGTCTAGAATGATAATTGAAAATCTGTATCATCACAAAACTTCTAGAATGCAATAAATGAATGGGTCAGTCAATTTGTCAATGCCTCTCCTTGCTTCTGCAATATTTTTCTTTCTCCAACATTTCTCATATACATGTAACTGAAGATGAAAACATCTTATTTTTGTTTGCATTTTATAACATATACATACACACACACATAATGATGCCTATTATCCTATGTGTCTTTATTCACTCATTTCTTTCAATCTGTTTACTCATTGACTTAGGCTAACCAAAAGATTCTTGTAATAGAAGGTCAAACTCACTAAATGAGCAAATCCTTGTAGGAAATAAGCAATAAAGCTTTCTGGCCATCAAACTGCAATAACTGCCCACTTTCCAAGCTTAGTCTACCAAAATGCTACACATGGAACAATCATTTTAGATAGGACCTACAACAGGATGGCACAGGAGTTAACTTTTGGCCAGAAGTGGAGTAAACATTTTTCCTCATTTTAGATGGGAGAAAATGGCTAGCCCTGAGGATTCCAACCCTTTAGTAGCATCTTCTTCATCGCAATAAGAGAGGTAGGGTTGGTGTAATATTGATGCCAGTCTGACACTAGTTGTGGGGACAGGGCAAAATTTTTGTCCTTGACTCATATTTATGTGTATGTAAAAATGTCCTTGTGTCACATCCTGCCAGGAGGCCAAGGTCTTCTGGACCAACTACTAGCCACTTCTAGCCTTTATAAATCTCTCTCTCTCTCTCTTATATATAGATATAATGAATCAGAATCATCAGGAAAACAGTTGAAATAAAATTGTTTTTCTGATGCCAGTTCATCAGCAGAAATATGTCAAAATAGAAGTTTTACCAAATTGTTTTATTTTACTGAGAGAAAACGTTTATAGCAAAAGGTATTATCTAGTGGGGAGGGGGAAGTAAAATTGAAAATAAAGAAAAATTATTAATTACAGTTTAATAGTTGACATGTGTCAGTCTAATTTTTTTTTTTTTTCTAAATTCTGATAATTAACCTTAATTAATATTCATGCTTTCAAATCCACACTGCTTACTAATGAATCAACAAGTGACAATTTGGGACTGTAAAATAAAGCAAATCAGAAGAAATAAAATGAAAAATTAATATTTGTCATTGTTTTATCTAAGGAATTAAAATAGTAATTAATTTTTAAAATAATAATCAAATTAATAACAATGCTAATGAATAATGTTCTCATTTCCCCTTAAGCCTTTGATAGCACCAACATGATGCCTATCCCATTCGCCTGCAGCAAATGTCAGGTACCACTCTCTGAAATGATTGCTTGCCATGCAAAACATGATAATAATATCAATTAATATTAATATTTAATCTTAATTAATAACAATAAAAATAATTCCTAATTATGTAATAATTAAAAATAATTTTGTATTTGTTGTCTGAATTCTGAAATGAAGCATTTTCATTCCATAAATTATTCAAACTATTATCCTCATCTTTGTTATTTTTATCACATTTCAGCCAATAGATTCTACAGCTTTCTCCAAGCAGATGCTGCATTAGGCAATCCTTAAACTCTTGTCCATTATTCATTTTTATTATTTGCTGTGTGGCATTTCTCACTAGGAAGGTGGAACTCAGCTGGCTGTTGTATACAAATGTTTCATATTCAAGTTTGAAATGAAATGGATAGTTTAATACAGTCTGAAAGAATTAGAATTAATGCAAAAAAATTTTATATAAAAAAAAATACCTTAAAAATTATACAACATTATTAAAAAGATATTAAAGTTGAAATGAAATCAAATTTAGGACATGACTGTTGTTTCTGATCTGAGGCCTTTTTATTATTGATATTTATATTTAATAATACAAGACGAATGTTGCATCAAGCTTCCCAGTGAAGAGGACCTTGAAATCCAGCATTACAAATTCAGGACTAAAAACCTCAACAACTGACATGATTGACAATTAGGCAACTCACCTCATTGTCTAAGGCAAACAACAATCAGTATTTTCATTCTTATTCAAATTAGTGTTATCCTTTTGGAGTTGACCATAAAGGAAATCACATTAAGCCAAATGGAGAATATTGATAAGATTGTGTTGTGACAATCTTGATAATGGGGGAGGGTTTGTCTACCTTGAAAATATAGAATCATTGGCTTTTATTTCGGGGCTCGTCTCACTCAAATTTCAATTGTTGTCATTTCCCCATAGCAAATATACACACAATATTATGTCTCAACCATAAGGCAAAAGCCATGATCTCAATTTTTTTTTTATTTTTCTTCTGATTGTTGCAATCATTTTTGGAGCTGCTCATAAAGCACCCAACAGTTTGAATTATTATTGAAGATAACATGTTTGATGTTGTTGTATAATGAAATGGATTTCTCTTTTTAGCTACCAGTGATTAAAAACAAAAAAAAAAAACATTTTGTTCATATATGACACAGTATTTTCTAGTATAAAAAAAATATGTTTGTAGAGACAAAAGCAACATTAGCAATTAGTTCTTTTGGTTAATACTAATAAAAAATAATGAAAACTATGCATCACCAGATGTTTACATAACTAATTTTGGACAGCATGTATCAGAAATTCCCATTATCTTGAAAATGGTTTTAACCAGATTGTATTTAGATGTACAAGCTCATTCCTCTGTGTTTAACAAGTGTTACTAAATAAATTTACTTATCATGTAATAAGGTTTGTGCACCTACTTTCAGACAATGGAACTGAATTCAGTATAGTAGTCAGTTTCTTTAAAATTGTTTTTTAAATCTGTTCTAGAAAATAGAGCTTCATTACCAAGCTAAAATAATAAGACTTATGACAAAATCATTGTGTCCGATACCATGTCTCTATGAATAGAAATTCTCTCTAAAATATTCTCATCTTAAAGGCCTTGATATTTTTTAGCAGTAAAACACATGTTATCTCATCTTTCACAAAAAACAAAACAAAATGCTGTATCTTTTGGATTTTCACTAATAATCAATTTACGTAGATAGATCAAGAAGTTTGGAGCCTAATGATGAAAAAAAAACATTTATTTTACACAAAAAATGTCTTTTTTTTTCTTTTTTTTCAATATAATCTACTTCTTTGTTGATGTACTTAATTCAGTGATGAATATTAATCACATAAATCAATTATTATATAGTTAAAATTTCTGACCAAAATTCAGCTGTATCAGATTATAAATGTATTTATCCACCCTTGTACTTGTTAAACTGTGAGCTTTGAATCCTCAGGTAAAAAGCCATAAAAATGTTATAACATCAGTCAACAAAAGGCAATGGCATTTAAAGATTTTTTTTTTTTATCACAATGTTACCTTGAACAAATAGAGAAAAAAATAAGTTTTTACAAAAATTAAAAACTACATAAAACTAAACATTTATTTATTTAACACTGAGTTTCATATTCTTCTGCACTATTGGAAAAAAAAGGCAAGAACAAAAATGAAGGCCAATATCTGTAAAAGAAACAATAGAAATGATTATATAGAAAAGCGGGAGGGAAAACAATTTGGTGTGCACCTGGATATAAAGCAATAGAACAATAATAAATGTCTGTCACAATGACAATATGAAATATTGCAAGGAAAATAAATTTAGGCAAATATGAGATTAAAATGTGTAATTATTTATGATTTAAATAGGAATTACCCAATCCCAGCCAGAGGATAAGATTTAGTCCCAGTAATAAACAAAAAAAAAGCGGGGGGGGGAGGGCTGTCATATAGTTCCAGTCTTGCTGGCTATAAGATAACTGCAGCCATATGATGATAAACTACTTTGGTACTACACTTTGATAAACTACTTTCTCAATTACACACAAGTGCAGCATACACTTTGTACTACATTGTATGTTTTATTGAAAACATTGACAATTTTATTTTTATTCTGGATTTTTAGAAAGTCAATTATATTTTTTGTTTTGTACTATTCAGAGCTTGAAAGTACAGGAATCCCTCAATTAATACACATTTGATTAATGTGTTTTTGATTATTAGTGCGCTAAAATTTTTATATACCAAAATTCGATTACATAATACTTGATTACTGCAGTAAAACATTCTTCAGTTTAACTATAGAAATTGAAAATTGAGTTTTTTATAGCTGCCGATTAATTAAAAATTTTCATAGAATTTTTATTGTATCTTCTTATATATATACATATATTTTAATTAAAAAGTTTGTGAACGAGACTAAATTTTTTTCCTATAAGTTATTATATTTGATTAATGCGTTTTTGATTAGTGTGTATCTTTTAATGTACACATTAGCTGCACTAATCGAGAGATTCCTGTAGTAGTAGAAATGAGGATGATGATCCAGCATCATCTTGCTATACTTCAAGAATCTTTTGTAATGCAGAAAGTTGTAAAACCAAAAAAGCTCCAAGGAAAATGCATACAAAATATGAAATATTAGTATTCAAAATTTGGTGAAGACAAGGTTCACAGTGATCCAACACATACACACACATAGACAAAACATGATTTACATATTACTAGGCAATAATAATAAAAGTAATCATTGAATTTCCGAGTAATTTTTAGGATTTCAAGGAAAGCTTATGTAGAAAACTGAAATGTAAAAGCCAAAAACATAAGAAAGTATAAAAATCTCTCTTGAAAGATGAAAGCATTGAAAAAATAAGAGAATAACAAAGCAGCAGATGAATTTTTTAAGTTTGAATGTCAATTGAGATATTTTATTGCTTTTGAGTTTCACATTTATAATTGTTCACACCTCCTCATTTGTCTTTTTTTCTTTTTTTTTCTTTTTTTTTTCTTTTTCTTTGACTTTTTAAGCCATTTGGTGAAAATTCATTCTCATTGTCACACTGTAGGCTATTCTTTGTAGGTTTCAGAATGTTTCACTTTTAGAATGGCTTCATTTTTACCTTTTGGTCATATCAAGATTCTTCTCCTTGTCAAAATTGTTGAAATCACAATGAAGAAAACAGTTCCGTATTGTTGTTGGCACTTCATTGGTTTGCGCTAGTTGCTTTTTCAATTTTCTCAAAAAGCAATAAATTTTTTTTTAAGGCATTGCTTTTTAGGGGTGTGAATTTTATATACACTAAATAACACATATAATTTTACTTGTATTCTCAGAGGATTGTTCCTAAGAGATAAACAGTAAATACTGTTTTCTGAGTCTAAGTGGGGAATAAGTTTGCAATGATGGAAAAAATTCATTTTAGTTTCTTTATGCTGGCCTAATTAAATGGCTTTTATGAACCAACTAAATTGAAAGAAAGTTTTGCAAATGTACTTTTTTTTAAACATTTGTTTGAAACAAATGAATGTCGAAATCAAATCTTAATCCAGTTGAACTGTTATATCTGAAATCCATTTTTACTGTTTCCACAGAGAAAATGAAATGGACATATCGCAGAAAAGTTTCAGTGATTCTATTTTGACAAATAGTAAAGAGATAGAGAAAAGAAAGATAATACTTTTAATTTAAATCTGCAGTGTTATAGTCCTCTACTAAGTTTAACTTAGTCTGGTATTATCTTTTCAGTTGATGCTTCCTCTTGTAAAATGAAGAAAATGTTAACAGTTCAAATAAATTTGTTTTGAATTAGAAAGTTTATCATTTTGTTTTGATGTGAAATTTAGATTGAGTGATGAATTGAGTTGTGAATTGGAATCATGACATTGGCAGTGAGTAGTGTGAGGGACATCTCATCAACTTTGGTTACACCTGTTTGTTTTTTTTGTTTTGTTTTTTTTATGATATTCATGGTTTGGAAGTTGGCTCCAGAACCTGGTTTAGAATTTGGTTCTTAGTGATGCACATCTGATTGAACTCAAAATAATTTTGAATATTTTATCATCAATATTTGAAATATGCCTTTTCAATTTCATCATTGTGTTCAAAATATTTTTGTCAAAATACTCAGTTCATTTGTGTATAATAGTGCAACAATTTTGTAGTGAATCATTAAGGTGTAAGTAATTTTGTATATGTATTTGTGGCAGTGAACAAATAGACATTGATAAGAAAATGAAAAGAGTGTCTGTTTGCAGTACATGATGAAGCACAGATCGAAATGTATTGCAACTAAATTCAATCTTCTTTGAAGACTGAAAATCTAAAAGGATGACATGAACAGAATGAAAGCATTGATTATTGCTTACCTTCTGGGTGAGGCAGTTATGCATTTGTCCCTAAAGTTATTAGATTTTGAGCCACGGTAATGTTAGAATTTCAAATACTGATTACATACAACCTCCTCACTTGGGAGAGTGGCATAACACCAACTTTCTACTTTTTATTTGGCCTTGTAAGAATTCACAGATATTATCAAATTCAATAATCATCCCTTAAATCACAAAACTGGGAAAACGAAATGTTGGCTGTACTAACAAATAAAAGCTGATAGATTTTTGTCTATAATTCTGAGGAGAATCAATTCAATATCATTTCAAGTATTATTTGGATAATTGAACTCATTCTTTGTATTATTTTATTCCCACAATGTTTTGGCTGACCTATTCTCCATCACTCTTCAGGTGTACTAACCATATGACAAAAAAGGATCCTTTTTTTTTTTTTTTTTTTTTTTTTTTTTTTTTTTTTTTTTTTTTTGCTCGTACAAAGCAGTAAACAGAATTTGGTTTGCAGATGAATTACCATAATCAAATCAGTAAAGCATTTGTTTGCCACTGGTTTTTGCTTTGTGCCACCAGAAAAAATCCCCTAACTTTTCATGTGGAGAGTAAGGTTGTAGAAGACCATAGTTTTCATTGGTTCTAAGAGATAGGAACTGTAATTAAGTGATTGTTTCTTTGTTCACAGATAACAATTACAAGAATTCTTTCAATTTCTGATACACTTTGATCAAATGGTTAGTTATCTTTTTATGCTTGAAAAACTCAGAACTAAATTATGATAGAAAACTTAGAACTAAATGTTAAACCAAAACAGTTATTTATTATTTTCTCCCTATTCCAATATTTATTTGCATAGAATGTGAACTCCACTCCTTTTTTTTGTAAATGGAAACAAAAAAAAACAAACTCAGATATCATTTATTTTTATGGATATTGTGGCTCTTGTTTTAGCAATTAATCCTTGTCACTTGTGAAAAAATATCATTTTAACAGTTTCAATATCTTATCCTGCTTTTATTAAATCTATTTTAGAACCCCCTCCAAAAAAAAAAAACCCAATTCTGCTTATCTTTCAAATGATAAATGGGAAGGTTTCCATTTGTCAAAAGTATCTAGTTATTGTATAAAGAGAAGTTAGTAGTAAATTAACATTGCAAATTGTCCTTGTCAAGCAAACCTCATTGTATATGTAGGTTGGCCAGCCATGAATGTGAGGCAGGTGTATACAATCCTCTTATTTTGGCTTTTCAAACAACATTTTTGGCATTATATATGAATAAAAGATTTTTTAATTTTGTCTGAGCAGCTTTCTGTTTTACACAACATTTTGGCTTTTACTTTTGATATCTTTGCTGTCATATTTTAATTTCAACATGTATTCTTTTCATTTGCTCTGTTGGTTATGTCCCTATGCCAAGATGTGTTTTTTTTTTCTTTCTTTGCTCATTCATTGTCTTCAAATGCTGTTGGAGTTAGTGACACTGCTAATACTGACTGCATCTCATTCAAATGTTATCTTTTTTTCTCCTCTTTGGGAAAAATACAAAAAAATAAAGATGCAGATAAGAAAACTAGTGAATCTGTACAGCAACTCATTCCAAGATTTATTCAGATTTTATTGATCTCACTCCCTTTGTTGTTGTCCCCATTTTTACCAATTCATAATATATCATCTTCTTTTACTGTGACGTTTGGCCTATTGGGTTGATCCAATCAATAAATTTGTGACTCTTTTTATTTGTTTTTTTCTTTTGGTCTGTACTGTCAGAAAAAAAAATAAGATGCCCACTTCTATTTCTATATAGACTGTGCACCAGAAGAAGGCCATAAAATTGATTGACCAAAACATTGTGCTTACCACAAAAGCAATACAATGATCTATCTCAAAATTACTGAAGGTATCTTAATTGCAACACATTGTAAAATCTCAGACCAAAAACTTGGTAGAGTTTTAACATATCATTGTAGCCTATATAATCTTTGCCTAAGGACTTTTGATTATTGTTATGTTGACTATAAAGAATCTTGTCAATTCTCCATTAAGACATAACCATTTTGTCCCATCTCCAGTCATGAAGATACATTCATGTTATTGGCATTCAGTGATAAGTGGATAGAAATGGGACAAGGAGAAATTATTATAGAGATAATAGTGTCTTTAATCAATTTATTTAAATGCCTGTAGTTAATCATGACAGAGGTCAAATGATACATACACACATGAGGTTAGGGTATCTAAGTAAAGTGGTGAACAAGGTTCTCTCTTGATCCAGTTCACTAATGTAGTTTACTGTGGCCTTTAGTAGGTCATATATGTGTATAGATATTTACTTTGTTTACCTTGACACATGATCACAACACTGAAGTATTTGGGGAAGAGTGAATTGTCAACACTAAGGAATAATCTTTGACAGTCACTAACCAGCATGATATACAAAGTGCTTATTGAAAAGGTCAAAGAATTTGAACATCCCAAAAATGACAGCATTTTGCACATAGTTTCCACCATCTTCTTCAAAGTAATTTTTTTTGTCCGCTGTTTGCACACAGTAACCAGGCATTTTCAAAATATTTAATTCTTTTTAATCATACCGAAGTGAACAACAGATAATCCATGTCATAAAGTGGGATTGTGTTTTCTCCAAAATAAATTTTTCTTTTAATCACTCAATATTTTAATATGAGAAGAGCTATAATGAATTGTTCTCACATGTGGATTGGACAATCACTACTTGTTTCCAGTATTTCTATCTGATTGAAACTATAAAAAAAAAAGAGACTTTTGTTTTTTTTAAACCATGGCATGTGTCTTTCGGTGTCATTCATGGAATCAAGCACTACTGACATCACAAAAACTGTAAAACATTTCTAGATTATTGTCCTCAGCCAAACAAAAGTTAAGTCATCTTCAGCTATCAAGTCCTTTTTATTTTCCTTCCCCAATAAAAGCTTGACAAATCTGTTTTCATTCTTTTTCTTTTTTTTAAGAAATGTTTGCCAATCTTTTTGCTTGGCTGAGTATAACCTTACTTATATGCAAATGAAATATCTAACATCAAATGAAGCATCATCAACATAATGAAGTCTTTCTTTGGTTTGGTGACCTTTCATCTGTATATACAATAAGGATGAATGTATGCATTCTTTAGTTTTTTTTTATATATATATTAATTATGAATGAATATTACCTCAAGAACATGTCTCTCGGTGTGTCACTCCAACTTGGTTCCACAAATTGAGTGCTCCTCAACTGCCAACCATTTATACACCTGCAGTCAAAAAGAAATAACAGGAACTGAGGTGACAGTAACAATGAGAGTAGTCTTCATATTTCCAACAAACTCTAAACCCATATTTATGGCCTATTCAGTTTGGAAAAGCAAAGTGCATGATATTTAACCACTGCAAAAATATGACCACCCCTCTATCTTTCATAGATGGTGGGGGGGTCAAATTTTCTTCCTTTCTATCTCACTCTGTCTCATGCACTAAAGATGGGCTTACAATGTTAAGAATTACCACTTGCTGACTAATCATTTTAATATCACTGATTAAAATTGCAGCCAGTGCAATACTGGGGGAGATTCTCACACTTAGCACACTTCATTTTGGAATCTGATTGTTTGATTTTGATATCTAGAAATTACTATTTGTTGATGTTGCTGATTTTTTTCAATTGACATTCACTATAATAAGTTTTCCATTTAAAGTTAACACCAGAAACAGAAAGACAAACTCATTCCAATGCTGACCTCCTATAATAACACTGAGGACTTTTGTTTGATTGTCTCTGTGTTCTGCATATAAAAGTCTGCTTCATTCTGTAATATTGTGTTTCAATAATCTCACTTTACTTACTTGATAACTTACCTCGGAGCTCGAAACGTGTGTGAATGTGTCTTGCTTGCATGATAAATCTCAAAGAAAACATGGCTACTGTCAAAGACACGATTTATACATGCCGGTCTCATCCAAAACGAGATTGTACCAGTACACATGCAAATTTCAGCAGTGTCGGACTAGCATAAAAAAGGCGAGGCACCAGCGGCACGGCAGACGGCGAGTCATTCGGCGGACTTTGTGAAACGGAGTCGGACCTGCGAATAGACTGGCACACCAAGAGGCGGTTGAAGTCGGTGCGTTTGATTTGGGTGTCCGTTTCACGACTGCCCAGTGTAACGGCCGAGAAAAGGAGTCTCGCAATTCATTTCTTTGAGGCGACCGACAGTGAAGAATAACAGCTGGTTTGCCGGCAAACCCTCTCGTTACTTTTTTGTTTTTCTCTCTTCTTTTTCCTACAGCAACACTTGTTGACCAGTAATTGTTCTTGTTAATACAACAGCCAAAATTCCTTTTCTTGCTTCTGATTTTGTTTTCTTGTTTCAAAACTAAATGATTGTGGATGATACAATACTCCTTGAACTATATCTCTGTATCTTATAGTCTCTCATTTTTTAACTGGTGGCCAACAAGATATTGAGAGATATAATTTTTCTATCATATAATGATGTACATATTTCATTCTGAGATTATCTCAAGGATTTTCTGACCAACACTGACCAGCCACCTCAACATGTTGGTCAACCCTAAGCCATTTCCATTGTTCTGTAATAAAATATATGAATCAAAATGTGTGTATTATATTTGAGAAATACATGTGCACACAAAGACACACATAAATATGTATGTATGTGAATACACATTTGTATTGAAATTTCAATCAAGGAGCTCTTCCAAAAACAATTCTGATATTTGTTTATATGGACAGATTTTAGCAAATGTGTAAAGCTAAAACTTTTCAACCTCCTCTCATATATATGTTCTTAATAGAGGAGACAAATTGTGATTTTTATTATATTTGAAAATAGTTTTCTCTAATTAATGAATTAATTTCTGTATGTTAGGATTTGAACTTATAAAAGTGTCCACAATTCATGTCTCAAAAGTTTCTTAAGATTTTAACAGATTTTTAATATTGATGAAGAATTCAAACCCTGTAATGACTGTTTTAAATATGAACATGTCTAATTTTCTTGTTTAACAAGGACATTTCCTGCATGAATGCTTATTGCATCTCATTTTAACCTCCAATGTATATCATTGAAGCTAACACAGCTGCTTTGCACATCATTTCTATTAACAACAAAATTGACTCTCTAAGATTTGCATCAGAATTTAAACATTTTCTTTTGGCAATATAAATCTTAGAGAGCAGTAAATACAATAGATATTTGCATAAAACAAATTTGACATAAGGTTGGTGTATGCTTCCAAAACTGAACTTACTATCAGTGGCTTGCATGAATATCTGTTTGATTTTTCTCTACAGAACAGTTGTTCATATATCCACTTGAAAACATAGAAGTCAATTCAATATATAAAGTTGGTTGTCTGTCCAGGTATGTGTGTGTGTGCGTGCGTGCGCCAATATTACATAAAAATGTGTGACATCTAATAAATGTGGTTTTATTAATTTTATATCAACCAGCCTCTGTCTTTTATCCTGCCCAAATTGTGGTTCTTAATTGAGATAATTTTCCTAAAACCATTTGACATCGTAAAAGTGGCAACTTGTGAATAAAAGCACATAAGTAATGTTGTTATTTGGAAAATCTAACAAATATCAAATAAATCTTTGTTTCAAGAACAATTCAGCTTTAAGTGGTAGCAAATGGAAGGGATCTAAAATGGGAATTTGATTTACAATGGTAAAAATGAACCCTGACTTTTTGACAGCAGAAAATATTAGAATTAAATATAAATCTATAATGTTAAACTTGATCTCTTATGTTTGCAAATTTTGAGGCACAATCCAATTAATTTGTGGTCATCTGATTCTTGTGTCACATTTAGTGTTAATCTTTCCAGTATTTTTGTCTGAGGCAATGCCAGAAACTTCTGCAAATAACATACACATTCTTTCTATATATCCCAGTCCTTTACAGTGTAAGAAATATTAACTCACAAAAATGACTGATTATGATAGATTATTCAGTTTCATTATTAAATTGAAGTATTTATTTTAATATTTGTTGATTGAAACTTTAAAGTTGAATAGAGAACTCACAGACAAGGAGATGCTTAAAAGTCCTCAGCCTAACCAAGAAGAGATTACAAGAAAATATGTTATTTTGTCAGATTTTGGAAAATAGTCCAGACTGAGAACTTTTCGGTACTGTGTGTGTGCACATATATTTACTTTTAAATATTAAAATAAAATCTTGTTAAATCTCTTTATGCACAAGTAATAGTTTAAATTCAATAATGATCCTGATTTCATGCAGTATTCTTTACACTATATCATATTGTGATATTTTGAAAGAGTATTTATTTCATGTTTATCTATTACCAATTGTCCAAAATAGACAGAAATGCCTCAAAGCCTGTAGAAGTAAATCTTAGTTCATTGCAAGTTTTCTTTTTCCATCAAAAATAGCCTCCAGTACTTTTTCTTTTTTTTTTTTTTTTTTTTGTTTTGGTTGATCATTTCTGAACAAATTTGTTTTTTTTGCTTTTATTTATTGATATCTTCATTCAAAAATATAAAAAAAATTGTTTAAATCAGAAAAACCTTTATTGATTTTTTTTCTTTAAGAAATATTTTCAAGACTTATGCACATGATTGTGTGTGTATAAAGTTTGAAAAGTTATCATGCTATGGAAATTTAAAGCATATTTGAAGTTTATTCTTTATTTTCTCTTTGTGCAATCACATCAACTGTAGTATAAAATTTAAAATCCTGATGGAAATACTTAAAAACTAAGAAAATGACTTCCAAGTGAGATTAAGAGAAAAGGAACATTGGTCAGCATTTAAGCATACTTGTCTTGATGGACATGGGAAAAGTCAGTTTTAGATGAGGTAACCACTGGAAAATGCATCTATTAGGAGAATCTATAATGAAGAAAATTCAACATCTGAAACAAAACAAAATTTACTGAGAAGTAAAATCTATGTGTTTCAAAATAAAATCTTTATTACATATTGCTGGAACACAAACTTTTTCAATTACAAATGGTTCTTGTTTGAAAAAAATTTTTTCTATGAAAAGTAATTCTGCTGCTGAGTTTACTACATTTCAGTAAAATGTGCAAATAAACACTTTAATCCAGTAGGCTACTGTCTCATGGGACAACCCTGAAGCTAGAACTTGGAGCCTTAAACCTAATGTTCTTAATGCCTCTGTTGCTGCTGCAGCCTTGCTGTCAACTTGGTTGCTTCTTCTCATTTGATTCATAAGTTATCTCCCTTTGCCATAATGTATCTTTTGTCCTTTGTTTATTCTTAACTGCTGCTGCTGCTGGGCAAATGGCACTGCTGATGTTGACAGTATCTCATTTAAATTTTATCACCCCTCTTTGGGAAAAAATATTTTACATCAGAAAAGAACTGGAATATGTCATTAATACAAACTGTTACAATCAGATAAAAAGGTTAAAAATAAAAAATATAAATTAAAGCAATAAATACTTAAATGAGAAAAAAAAGGATCTACATAAATGTATATATATAAATAGTTAATTGTTTATGCATGAATATAAAATAATAATAGTAATAGATACAAATAAAAATAATAAAAATTGTTAATAATAATAAGTACATACAAGTAACTGAAATATTATGCATGAGTATAGAATGATGATGATGATAATAATAGCA
Organism: Acanthosepion pharaonis; assembly: GCA_903632075.3. NCBI lineage: Eukaryota > Metazoa > Mollusca > Cephalopoda > Sepiida > Sepiidae > Acanthosepion > Acanthosepion pharaonis. The sequence continues at coordinate 1,225,848 of CAHIKZ030004950.1, forward strand.
ATAAAAAATAGTCATAACATTAGTAAAAAAAAAGTAGTGGGAGAAGAAACATGTCTATAAATAAATAATAAACATATATAATATGCATCATCATCATCGCCTTGACTTTTATAATCATAGGGCAGATCTGAATGCAGAAGCTACACTCTTTTCCACAACAGTCTATTAACAGCAGCCATCAGCAATTCTGGTACAGTCATACCTGTCCATTTTTTGACATTGTCCAACCAAAAAGGAAAGAATTATAATATGCATATTTAATTATAAAAATAGTAATTAAAATCAATATAGAGGAATGTAATATATAAGCATGTATAACTAATCTAGGGCCTATATAACTATTATAACATGAAAAAATATTTGTGTAAAAACTATAATCACTGAGAATTTCTAAGTCTTTGTTAATATTGAATTGTGAGTATTAAGTATGAGAATATAATTGCTTTCAAATTTCCAATGGTTGTATAGCAAATTAAAACAAAGCTAGAAGTACACATCTAACATTGTTCTATAACAGGATTAGGTATTGTCTCTAATTGTCTTTGGGGATTATTAAATCAGATGAAACTCTGAGTCAGTCTCACCAATGTAGTTACCTCTGTGATATTTATTGCAGAAAATAAGGTACACTGTGTTAGAGCTATCACAAGTGAGGGGGTGTATTTTAACTTTTGTACCTGGTGTAATGCAGTTTTTTTTTTCAGTGACAATATATTTACAAATTTGGCATCTTGGTTCATTGCATGTCTAATGTTTTCATTTGGAAGATTTAAGTCGTAATAGTAAATTAGGTGATTGTTATCTTGCATTAAATAAAGGTTTGCTGAACATGTTATTATGGGATATGGTTTAAGATTTAAAAGGGGGCCTCTTTTGAGAAAAAGAGATGATTTATATTATGATTAAAATCAAATAGCATTGGATATTCATGGCCTGTGTGTTTTATTTTTTTGTAAACTAAAAACTATTTTTTTTTTTATGTGAGGAAGCTATAAAACTGAAGTACGGAATGATTAGATATAACAATACACAGGATGGTTTCACCATGTTACATTTGTAGAAATGGACTTGGCTAAATGATGTATGTATGACATAATAAGGTAAAGAGATAGTGTAGCAGTAGCAGCTCTGGGACAAGGGCGGTATTTAACACTGCTTCACTACAGAACAATTATTGTGACCAGAAAGATAGAGCATTCTGGGTATGATGATAAACTACATCCAGCAACAAGGCCTCTGACCAAGAGGTTTTGAGAAGCATGGAACTACCTCTTAATTACTGTTGTTACCAGGTTCACACTCAGCCAGGATAGTGCCACCTGTTGGGGTCCCAGCTATGGGCAAATAGTGAACCCCACTCCCAAAGTGGGGTCAAAATATTATGAAAGTATAAAAATAGATTTTTATAGTAAAAATACCAGCAATACATTTTTGGAAAAAAAAAAAAAAAAATTACCAGCAATACATCTGACTCTTGACAAAAACCCTCTTTACAAAAAATAACCTGATCAACAAACTGATTTTTTACAGAGAATACATATTCTATTCATACAAACCTATCCTAAAAATCTTGTCAGCATTAAATAGCCCATTGAGATTGAATTTCCGTAAAACAAAATAAACCAAACCAGAAAGATGGGGCAATTCTATATAGACATCAGCAGCATGTAAGTACCTACAAATAAGTATAAGTTACTTCACCTGGACCAAAGGACATTGCCATTGGATCATAAAGTACTGTCACCATGTCACTTGTGCAGACAAGTCAAATTTCAAGCTCTTTCATGCAGACTGTCAAAGTTTGTCTGAAAACTTTGGATCTAGTCTGTAGGCATTTGTACAAGATGGTAGTGGTTCTGATTGCATGGAATATGTTGGATTGGATTTCATAAAGAACACTAGTAAAATTAGAGTTTGTTTTGACTAGTGTGATATTCACAAGGCTTGTTGCATGCTATTTGGGCATCTTTATGCCTGTCATATTTCCTGGTGGTGGTGGTCTGTGTATTGGTGATATGAAATCAGTCCCTGAAGCACTTCCTTGTACTCTAGGAGAAAAACAGAGAAGATCCTTCTAGCATATGCCTCCCGCTTCCTCCAATACAGTAGCTACCATAATGATGCTATACAAAAATACCAAATCTACGATTATATCCTCAAATGAAGACACTAGCACTGTCGACATCAAATCAGAGTTCCTTCAGTGTGGCACTTACGCACTTTTTCTCTTTATCACCCTTGACTACATATTGAGAACTTCCCTCAGCAAACATCATCTAGGTTTTACTTTATCACCAAGTCTCTTGATATCCTACAAAAAAAAGTTGATATTGACTATGCAGATGACCTAGCGATCTCTGTAGATACCATTACCAGTTCTAGAAAATGTTGCTAACAATGTTGAACTCTATGTCAATGCCTCTAAAACTGAATTCATAAGCTTCAACCAGCAAGTCTCAGTACAGTGGGTGAATCAATAAAATCTGTCAAATTTTTTTACATACCTAGGAAGCAAAATAAATTCTATTGAAAAGGGTATATATAAAAATTCACATAGCTAAAACCTGGGCCACCTTGAATAAAAAGGATGTAACCTGAAAATCTGACTTCAAACGGAGATTCTTTCAAGCCACTGTAGATGTATGTGCCACTGCTTGTGTTGAACCTAAACTTGGATGCTGAGAGCTATATTTAGCAACTGTTTGAGATAACATCCAACTAAATCACAGCTCTATAGATCTATCCTTGATATTTCTACAATCTTATGCAAATGCAGGTCATGCTTTACTGCTGGTGAGCAAAACAAAAATTTGCAAGTGATCTACTGCTCTGTACACCTAGCCATGGAGCAAGATGGGTTGGTCGCCCAGCAACCACCTACATTGACCCGCTATGTTATGAGACAGAATGTGACCCTAATGACCTTGGGACCTTGCTGCAGGACCATGATGGTTGGTGTGATAGATTCATGAATGTCCAGCTAGCTCTACTAAATAATAAAAATAAAATCCTGTATAGCTGAACTGAGAAAATACAACTCACTTATGGACAACTCTGGAATGTGGTAGGATAGACATTCCAATATGACAGCTCCTGTGCATCTCTTAGACTTCATGTCATGTAGCTACTGTCTTTTGGGCAAAGAGAAAAGTTACATGTTATTAGGTGACTGTCTCTAATTTTTTTTACACACAAAGTGGTGCTGAAAAGTTCTTAGCTTAATGCACTTCACAAAATTTAAACAATGATCAAGCATTCTAACCCCCTTTTTGATTGGGCAGAGTACACCTCTTGAATATACACTGATTTGCTTACAATGTTGCTTTTTACCTCGATAAAGAACTGTTTCTGTATATTTATTTATTACTTATCTATGTATTCCTTCAGAATATTGTTTGATTCTTGTTCCAGGTGGTGTGGAAATGATTCGTCTTGGAGAAAGCACAATAGAGTGGAGTCATGATTTTCGCTTTTATATTACAAGCAAACTGAGGAACCCACATTATTTGCCAGAGATTGCAACAAAAGTATCGCTGCTTAATTTCATGATAACACCTGAAGGTTTAGAAGACCAGCTGCTGGGAATTGTCGTAGCAAAAGAAAGGTAAGCAGCTTTCCAAATTTCTTATCTGAATTTTCCCATTATCAACAGTTAGCTACAATAATTTCTCCTGAAACAGTGTGAATAAATTCTCTGTTAGTTTTCAAAGTTTTATAAGGGGAAAAAGAAGTGCTTCATGATTAGGATGGCCTAGTCAAGTACTTAGGTGCCTTTGAACAACACCAGAGAGATTTTCATAAAACAGTTTGCAAACTAATTTGTAACTTAAATAACATATATCAATTTTTTCTAAGACTTTAAGAAATAGAACCTTGTTTCAGGCTTTATTTGAAGGTATATACAAAAGATTTCCAATACCCTAATACACATGATCTGATGATTGTTTACACCATACACTGTTGACTGCTACAGCCATACTGTTTATATCTACAAAATGCTCTATACCTGATATGGAGTATACTTCCCCAATAAATATAGCAATTATAATTCTATCTGGGTTTAGGGTGCAAAGTTGTTCTTATAATGTTTCAATCTGGAAAAGAGAATCTCTTGGTTAGGGCCATTTATAATCACATTGTGTGCAAGCAAGCAAAAGATGAATGGTTCAATGAGAAGAGTGTGCAGAGATAGAAACATTACAGAACATAGAATTAGAAGCCATGCATGTAAGGCTAAAAGAAATGGCAGGGTAGAAAACATTCTCTTCAATAGAAAAAAAAAAAAAAAAAAGATTACATGAAATTAGTGGAGGCAATATAGATAATAGAGAAAGAGAAGATAATGCAAACATAGAATGAATACATCAGAGAGTTCTTTGACAACAACAAAGGAGAGAAACCTTAGATTACATAGAAACCTGGAAGGGACCTGTAGTATGAAAATCTGAAATAAGTCATCACTACCTTAGAGGATTTCAGGATACATCTTACTGGAATAATACAGATATTTGCAGAATCAAAATACAGAGTGTCCCCAAAAAATTAACATCATTTTGTAGTATAATAACCAATTCTTGCTCAAATGATCTCAAATTGTAACAAAATGTATAAAAACTAAGTTGTGCACTTACCTAAATGAGAATCTACCTGGAAGTTGGATCAGGCATGCCAGTGGTAATGACAATGTGCTGTTGAAATGGCCACCGCATTCACCTGAGTTGACATCTTGTGATTTTTTTTTTCCTATGGAGCTATGTGAAAGGACAGGTCTAGAAGAACTTAAGCAGAGAATCACCAAGGCATTGGAGAATGTTACGCAAGACATGCTACAGCATGTTTGGCAGGAGCTGGACTATCGACTTTTCATGTGTCATGTCACAGGTGGGGCCCATATTGAACATTTGTGAAGCTTTGTGAAATCAGTTATAAAATCTACATCCTTTTGAATATCTTGTTTGAATTTTGATAAATAAATCTTTTATTGTTCAACATGAAGCCTATTTAATTTCGCTTGCCTGGGACATATAGTTACACAGATATTCACATTTTAAATGATGTCAGTATTATTGGGGCACATACTGTATTATAAATCCTCAGTAGTCTATTATCATTGTGATGCCAAAAGAAACCAAGTAAAGACAGGAAAATAAGAAATGCTATATTTTATTATCAAAGTGACAATACATATGCAAAAAGAGCTCTCAACCTATGTTGCAGAAAGACATTTAATAAGATAGAATGAAAAGAAGCGACTTGAAATATTAGAAACACTTCACATGGGAAAGATATTTAACTTATGCAAAACCTTTACTGGGAATGAACAGACAAAAATAGAATATGAAGTAAAACAAGGATACATTTTCTCCAGATTCATTTAACCTATACAATGAAAGAATCCTAAGAAAACTAGAAGAACTACCAGGATTTATTATTGACAGGCATAATCTTAATAAGATATGTGGATGACACTGTATTGATTGCAGTTTCAGAAAGGAAAATGATAAGAAAAATTAGACAGTAAAGGAAAGTGAAAAGAAAAGACTATTAACTGTAAGATGACAAAATGCACAGCTATCAACAAAAGACACTGCCCAAACTATGAGCTATGTATTGGGGATATTAGAATTAAGCAAGTACAGAGATTTATCTATTTGGGTAGTATGGTAACAAATAATAGAAAATGTGACACAGAAATCCAAAGAAATGTAGGATTAGTGAAAGATGCCTTCCAGAAACTAAGCAAAGTATTAAGCAACAGGAAAACATCCTTAGAAACAATGAAATGGTTGCTAGCTAATATCTAATCTCTTGTATGGCAATGAATATTGGACAATCTCATCACAGATGAAGAAGAGACATATATGGTTCTACTGATGAATGCTGAGAATATCATGGACAGAAAATGTAAGTAATGTGGAAGTTCTAAGGGAAAAACAAAGAACCATATACTTATGATCAGAAAAAAACTGCTGAAATTTTTGGGAGATATAATAAGGAAAGAGGACCTGAAGAGTTTAACACTCACATGAACTATATAAGTTAAGAGAAGCCTAGGGAAGCAGCAAGTAACTTTGTATGACTTGGTTGCAAAAGAGAGACAAAGAGGGCTGGTAAAACATCAAAACTTATTGAGACAAGACAAGAAGTTGTGAAGAGCCATAATTACCCATTTCCTGAAAAGAATATGGTCCATAAACGATGTATCATGAATTTTTGCGTGTATATGCAGCTTTTGAAACCTTGGCTTGACCCTCTTCATCAATTTAGTATTCTAATGTTTCAACATTGAAATATTGATTTTTGGGAAATGGCTAAGAATTTAACAGTGTCTTCTTACACAATTGATGTGTGAAAAAGTTTCCAGCAAAAGTAAAAAAAGAAAAAAGTTTTCATCTATGTATTCAATCTATTCACACCCTAATTTATCAAAAAAGGTTTCCAGAAATTTTTGTTTTCACATACATCTATCTACATTTATGCGTGTATATGTTAATGTCTATCAGTCTTTCAGTTCATATTTATCTATCGATATCTCTTTGTATCTTTCTATTTCAATCTCTATCATCTCAGTTTGTTCTTCATATCTCACTTTTTCACCCTCTCTCTCTCTCTCTCTATCTATCTATATATATATATATATATATATATATATATATATATAAAAGGCAGGATGTGTGTGTGTGTGTAACGAATGCACGGACGCAATTTTCGATGGATTTGCACCAAAATTTACATGCACATGCTCCAAGTTAGCAAGAAGGCCAAGACCAACTTTGCATTTCCCAAGTCCCATTGATAGTGGAAATAATCAATTTTTTCATACTTCTACGGCAGTTTTCATGTAGTTCGCAACCATTTTGTACTGGCCAGTGTGAGAGCCAATAGCTGGCTGCCACGAATAGGCAGGAAGATTCTATTGGCCAGTGTGAGAGCCAACAGCTGACTGACATGAATGTTATCTAGCATGCAAAAAAAATCGATAGCTGCATTCATCACAAGTGGGAAAAATTTAAATCTGCATGGCACTTTACTCCAATTGGCTCATTCGCTTGCTTAAACTCAACATTGATTCTGATTCCGCAGAACTGGGTTGGGTGTGAAAAAGTATTTGTTGTTAACATTCTTTTTTCATTTGGTTTTTCCAGTTATGAGTCCTTTTTAAAGCTGAACGTTTTGTGTTCATTTTGTTTAGGTTTTTTTTCTTAACAGATTTAATGTTTAGTATAGAGCTTATTTTTGTGTCAAGGTCAATAGCCTTTCTCTCCTTCTTGGCAGTTTGAGGAGGAAACAAGGACAATTTCCTCTTGGTAGACATCTTGGGATTTTTCGAAGAAAAATTTTAAAGACACAAATGGACTCTGGGGGTGGTGGAGAAGTGTGTTGTACTGGGGGGGGGTCTAGCACTGAGCTTGAGGTGCACAAAGAAAATGGTAGCGTTTCCAGGAGCTAGGGTGGAAATTGGTGTATTGGCTGGTTAACAGCAGGAATTGGCTGGTTAACTTTAACACCTCAAAAACAAAACTGCTCTCTATTAATCACCACAGAGATCCTTCCCTGCCCCCCATTAGAATGTCTGTCATTCAACTTCTTGAGAGCACCTCTTTGCAGCTGCTCGGCCTCACATTGACTGCTGACCTGAGATGGAACAAATACATTGAGTCAATTGCTTTGTCCACCACAAGGAAAGTTGGCTCCCCGGAATTGATCCTTCAAATCTACAAATCAACCTTCGCCCTTGCATGGAGTATTGCTGCCGTATATGGTCTGGAGCCCCTTCTGTTTGTCTTGGGGTTCTTGATAAGATCCAGAGATGGATATGCAATGTAATTGACCCTGATCTGGCATCTTGTCTGCAGCCCCTCTCTCACAGACGTGTTGTCGCCTCTCTCTGTCTTTTTTACAAATACTTTCATGGTAATTGCTCCGATGAGCTGTTTTCGCTGGTTCCCAGCCTTCATGAATTCAAATGTCCTACAAGGCTAGCATCCCGCTCTCACCCTTTCACTGTTGAAACTTTTAAATGTAGCCGTCTCTTCTATTCCAATAGCTCCATATCTTGCACCTCTTGCCTGTGGAACTCCCTTCCCTTTTCCTGTTTCCCTGATAGCTATAATCTCCAACTTTTCAAATGTAATGTCAATTGACATCTCCAGTTGCCTTGATCTATCCACTGTCCTTCTCCTCATCCTTTCCTCTATCACTTCTATCTGCTCTCGCTCCAAATCCTCTGTAACCCCTTACGTGCCAGTGGCTTCCCACCTTGCTTGGGGTGAAATGCTTTAAAAAAAAAACAAAAAAAAACACCAAGCTGAGAAAACATTGTTGACGATGACTGTGTGTGTGTATATATATATATATATATATATATATATATATATATTACAAAAAGTATATTTTAATACAATTATAAAGCTTCAAAATAATTAAATTTAGAACAAATATCAATAATAATACAATGAATACAAAAATTTAAAAACAAGAAATTGATCCAAGACTGCCCAATGAAAAGTTGGTAACACAAATGAGAAAAATGAGGATCAGTAAATATCTGATATATTCTGGTAAAAATCATTTTCAATTGCATAAGGTACTACAATGAAAGTTTGAAGTGTAATCATTTAAAATATTCAGTGTCAGAAAATCATTTGTGACTATTCATGACCACTGCAGCCATCATTCATGGCTCAATTATTATCTGCTAGGTCAGGATGCTGCAGCTATCACTATACCTAAGACTAAAAAGTTGTCACAAGACAATTGGAAAATTATTATCTGACCACACAGGATGTGCAGGTGGTGTAATGGATAGCATCTCAGAATGAGAAATCAGAGAGCCAAGTTCAAATTCCAGTCAAGTTCCTTATATTCACCTATGTGTAAATACTCTTGGGAAAAGTATGAATCCATATCCTTCCAAGCTATGGGTTAAATAGTAAGACTTCTATCTGGAAAATCATTGTTATTCTCAAAAAATTAAGGCAATATTCTCTTGAAAGAAACAAAAAATTATTCTTCCAATCCAAAATGTTTATGCTTTAAATAAATTACAAATGGTTGATAAGCCTTTAAAAACATACCAATCAGTCAAATTCAATCTCACTGCACAGTAACAGATTTGGATATAGGGAAATCTCTAGTTAAGGAAATATCGCT
>CAHIKZ030004950.1:1240000-1457500 GCA_903632075.3 Acanthosepion pharaonis
AAAATAATTGCATCTATCATTATTATAATTGCACCACCATTAGTAATCACTTTTACTACAATACCTTTTAACTAACAAATGATTTGCATACCTTTCTTTAAATCCTTTCCCTGTTGCTCTAATGTAAATCATCTCCTTCCCTGGATCTCTCCTTTGCTGTACTTTTAACAGATATAGTATATTTACTCTACAATTTTCCTGCAGTGAACATTTTGTTTTCTTTCTACAATTTCTTTTGCATTTTTTTCTTATTTATTTATTCAAATGTAACTAATTTTTTTATGGTGTTTCAATTAAATATTTTGTTTAATTTGTATGGTTTATAGAAATGCTAATAAGCATTTTAGGGGAATACCTTTTAAAAAATCCCTTAAAATTGTACCAACATTCTTATTTTGTTGTGTATTAAACCATATTGTTTTTTTTTTATTTCTAATTTTCTTCTCTGTTTTTGGCATCTATTCTAATTTTATTTGGAACCTGTTGTTCTTTTTCTTTGACATCATCGTCTTCTTTCATCTGAAGAATTGTCTGTCATTCTTTTACTTATTACTTTTACTAAAAATGGATGATTTCATAAACTTATATATATATATATATATATATATATATATACATGGCAGATTCATTTTCTTTTTTATATGGTTGATATTTTTTCTAAGCTTAGCTTTATATCTAAAAATCAACTTCCTTTAATTTTATATTTATTTCAAATCCTATATACTTAAATCTTTTATTATAGCTTTCTTTACTCAATCTTAATTATGATCATATATTTTATAATTACTAATTCATTATCTCTATATCAACCTGTGTTTCATTTCTCTATTATTTGAGATAATTGTTACTATATAAATTACAAAATTAACCATGTGTTTCTAATGCATCATAACTCCTTATAGAAATATCAAACTTATTTTTCATGATTTTTCCATTTTTTATTTTTGTAAAATAATATATTTTTTTTATTATAATTTAATTTTTTTTGTTAATTTTTAGTTCATATTCATATATATATATTCAATGAATTATTAAATATTTTTTCTGTAGTTGATGGATAGAAATCTTTTACACCAAATTGTATAATATATTCTTTTTCTTTTTAAATATGACAAAATCTTGTAAAAAATGCAAGATAACATAGAAAATGGAATTAATTTAGAAGCTAAAGAAATAGCTGCTAAACTGAATTTAGATTGCAGAATAAGTATATTTAGAAAACACAAGCATAATCACAATTAAAGACTACAGATAATTTTAAAAGCTAATATCTATGTAGATTAATAAATCCAGTTAAGAATGGAATAAGAAATATTCAAAAAAATACTGGATAAAATAAAGTGAAAACTAAGAATAGAAATGGGAATAAAGCAATAGAAAAGCACAAAAGATGTTATTAATTGATTTAAAAAACATACAATAGTATAAAGAATATGATTTTATACAATTCAATATGAAGAATTTCCTATCAATTTATGACAGAAAAATATTTCTATTCTGAAAAACATTCCAATTAATTTCTATCTATGCTTTTATTATTTGCTATGTAATCCTTAGAGTAGATAAAAGTTTGGATTAATAAATCCTACCCATGATATTACAGGTTACATGTTGAACTCTTCCAACTCTATTTCTAAATTTCAGATTGCTGAAGAAACAGAAAAGAAAATTGAGACATCTAGAGCTGGTTATCGTCCAATTGCCAAACATTCATCCATTTTATTTTTCTCAATTGCTGACCTCCCTAATATTGATCCTATGTATCAATATTCACTCACATGGTTTGTGAACCTCTACATTGCATCCATCCATGACAGGTAAGCAAATGGACATTGATAGACACTTTGTTAGACAAGGTTTCATGCAGAAATACTCAAGTGTAATCATTCCCATATATAAAATTTTATATATACAAGATCAACAAAAGTTTTTTGTTAATCATTTTCTGTATGAATTGACCAATGTCTGAGTACTTTCAATTTCCACAAGTAATTATTATCAAAAGGTTTTTAGTTAATATTATTGTGACAATATGTAATTATTTTTTCTTTTTCTTTTTTCTTTTCAAATATTGTGTCTTTACAAATCATGCCAGTTTTTTTTTTTTAAATATCATATCTTCATGTGTTGTCACATTGTGTTTTCTTTTTTAAGTTATGTAATATATTATGTTTGTCCCTATATTTTATAAAAAAAATTTTGATGTTGGGTTGTTTGTTATATGATTGTGGTCCTTTTTTTCTATATCACCAGAAGAATCTACTATATAATGATATATTACTATTTATTATTTATGCCTGTATATATGTTTTAATATTGGGTTAAAAGAAATATTAAATTGCAATTGACTCTGTCAATAAATAAACTTTTAAAATTTAACATTTTGTTTATAAATATATATATATGTATCTTGTTACGGGACCTACCTTTATGGACTAAATAGACTCATCCTATTACTATATTATGCCTCTTGAGAGCTGTCTACGGTTGACGAGTTGACTACTGTACTTTGCTGTCAGTCAGACATGCAACACTTTTGTATTCGTTCTTTTTGTTTAATAATATGTTTTCACTAAATTGCTGAGTTAGAGTTTTCTTTCAGACCTATTCTAGATTCACAACATATATATATATATATATATATATATATATATATATATATATATATATATATATATAAAATTAGTTTCCTCTTATAGTTTTGTATTGAATATATGAAGGTATGCTAAAATGTTCCTGACTCAACCAAGAAGAAATTTAAAAAAAAAATTCTATTTGATCAGATTTTGATGTGAGTGGTTCAGGCTGAGATTTCTTCAGCAACCTTTCATAAACAAGAAAATGTAGAACAACAAAAAGTTTTCAAAATTATCCAAGTACAATACAATTGCAAAATAACTTAAATATGCTGTCCTTTTTGGTTGTCATCAGTCACCTTGTTTGGATATTGTTTGTGTAAAAGGCTTTCACAAATAACACGAATCTCTTTGCAGTGTATCTTCACTAAAATAATTCTGATGTTAGGTAATGTAGAAAGTTTCTGTAGTTTATTAAGTAAAATATATTTTTTAAAGTTTTCAATTTCATTGAACAACATATTTACTCTTTTGTTCCCTTATCTTCTGCTATCTTTGTAACTGTGGAGCTGTATTCACCAAGAAATGTTTATTTTTGACTTATCCAGTACCTTTTCTATAAATTGTACATTAACTTTTATCTAATTTTATTGCCACCATGAAACTTTAACTAATCTATTCCATGGCCTTCCTTATTTTATATTCTATTGAGAATGAAAGAAGGAGGGTGGAGCACTTTTGTTTGATATTTTTATACCTTTTTTTTTTTTTTTTTGCCCCTGCCCCCATAAAAAAGAAACCACTGAACTCTTTCCAAATGGTTCATGCATCTGATTGGAATAAATGACAGAAATTAGGGTTGCAACAAAAAGGATAAATATAATTCTTTAAAAAATTAATAATTTCATTTTAGGACATTTCTTTCTCATTGCATTGGAACCTTTTTTTTCACCATATCAATTGATATTTTTATACACACCAGCCATATTAGACTAAGATTATTATTCTTTTTCATTAGATGAGGCATTGTTAATCATCATTAATTTTTTTTATTGTATTTATTTTACCTTAATTTTAGTTAGGTTTCATAGTTTATGTAAAGGCATTTGATAAGGTACCACACAAAAACTGTTTGAACTATGAGGAAAACTTGATTTATTTCAGAAAGATATGAGAATAATCTGTAACATTTACTGGAAAACAAACTGTAAGCATGTAGATAGAAAATGAGTTGAACAAATACATAAAAATAGAAAAAAGAATAAAACGAGGAGGTGGTTTTCACTTGATTTATTTAACCTATACAGCAAGGTAATCCAAAGAGAACTAGAAGTCCTACCAGGATTTATTATTGGTGAACATAATATCAACAGCATAAGATATTATTTTCATGACAAATGAGGAAAACTGCTATGTAATATCAATCCTTGCATATGGCAGGGAATGCTGAACAATTTCCTTATAAATGAAGAAGAATCTCAAAGAGAGACAGAGGAGATGTGGTTCTGCAGAAAAATGCTGATAATACTTTAAGTTATTAAAGAAGATGGGAAGAAAAAAATACTTAAAATCAGGAAGAGGGAGTTGAAATTTCTGAACACAAATTGAAGAAAGAGTTACCTGAAGAATTTAACACTCACAGGACATACTTGAAGGTAGGAGAGGCAGAGGATAGACAGTAAATAACCTAACCTAAGGAATTTGTGTGAATGGATGAGAGAACAAAGAGTGAAGGTAAAGAGTCAAACTTACTACAAGGGACTGGATGCTGTGGAGAGCCATCATCGTCCATGTCTTGAAAGGACTTGGCAAATCAAATAAGTATTAGCAGCAGTAATATTATCTTGAGTTTTTATTATTATATGAAGTATTGCCAACCATTATTAATTCCTGTCCAGTACTTCTTTTATCTTAATTTTAGTTGCTTTTCATCAGAATTCCTCAGAACCTGTCAGTCTACAGCCATTAGTATAGAGCACAGATCAGAAACAAATAAACTCTGGGCAAGACTTAAACTTGCATCTGTTTTGCAGCAGCAAATGAAGCTAAATTAAGACACTTATTAGTGCCTCAGATTTATGTAAATATAAATATTGTCTGAAGCTACAAGGTTATTTTTATTGACTTTTTATTCTCTGAGTTGATCCAATTTTGTTTTGATTGAGTATTTAGAAAGGATGAAGAATAAGTCAGCCAAACTGTTTTACTCATAATAAAAACAATGAAAATGAAAATATTAGACTTGCTTAATATTTTTTTTTTAAACTTTTAAAATAAATGATATATAAAGTACTTCTACCAAAAAGTTTAGGAAATTTGAATAGATTTCTCAATCTATCCATTTGTGAAGTTACCCAGTGTTTCCTACGTCTCACCAGACATTTTAGTCATCTCCTGAAATCACTCCACCATTTTATATAAAACATTCTCTGAACTTTTAAGGTTTGTTTCATTATGTTATCTACTGGCCTTCATAAGATACATCCAATCCTGTTTCATGATTTCTTGTGGCTTCTACAGATTTCCAGCTTTTGCCACTTGAATCTTTGAAAAGATTTGCTCATCTTCCAGGACTGTGTCAATCTTCTATTGTTGTTGGGCTTTTTTTATGCCCTTCATAATCCTCTTTGTGTGCCTTCTCGCTCAAACAAATAAACCTCAATAAACTTTTGCTCAAATTGATCTGAATAAAACACTGTAGGAATCATCAATTTGCTTTTATGCCATTCATTCTTCAGTTTTGATTCCCATCATGGTTATAATGAGAAGACAAACTTCATCTTATTTGAAATAAGACATCTTTCTATATTTCTGAGATAAAGTATTATGTACACTATTTACATGATTCAGATTTGTTTGGTTTTTTTTAAACACATTTTTTTTCTTTTGTAAAATCATTTTTCTAGCCTTCACTCAGTGGACATTGAAGGAAATAAAATAAGAATTAATCTGTTTTTTTTTTGTTTGTTTTTTTTTTGTATTATAAATTAACCTTGCCCTTTGATTGTTCACTAAAGAATGATAACAATTTTTTTTTCTTCTACAGCAACAAGTCTAAGATTCTGGAACGGCGCCTGCGATACCTTTCAGAACATTTCACCTATAACTTATACTGCAACGTCTGCCGATCTTTATTTGAAAAGGACAAACTGTTATTCTCATTTATTCTCTGTTCCAAAATCTTACTGTAAGTATTCCATTTCCTTTTTCTATCTCTTTCTGTATTGACCAATTGAAAAATATTTATTTTTCATATTTTCACAGCTTAAATTTGAGGATATTTCGAAAAAAACATCAGTGTATTTATGGAAATTTTACATTGAAAATGAATCTGACAGCAGAAAAAAATATCCAGACTTTAAATAAAAATACATTATTAAGACATTATATGGAAATTAATTTAGTTGTAGAACTGTCTGGACTAATGTAGAATATTTTAGAATATTTGAATAGAAAGTGTCTGTTGATCCCAGTTAATGGAAGCTATCATTCTCAGAATCATATAGTTTCAATAAAATGGTCATAAAAAGCAAAAGAGATTCCAAAACAAGAGAATTTAGTTAAAAAATGTTGGAAACTTCTCTATAAGTCTAATAGATCCATATGCCTAATACCTTTTTTTTGCCCTTAATTTTGTTTTCCTCTTAAAACAGCTCTGGATATTCTGAATGGTTTTCTTCTCAAATTTTACATCAGAATTTATTACTATGTAAATTGTAGGCCATTTATATTGAGGAAATATATTAGGCTGTCAGCCAGGGTAAACCAAAACTGAAATTAAAAGAGCAGGAATTAATGAAAGTACCTTTTTAACATCAAGTTTTATTAAAAATAAGAAAATTCACTATAAGAAAGTTTTGTTGTAATGGATAAATTTAAGCTCTACAAAAGGACTTTCAACAATATAGACTTATCATTTCTATCATCTAAATGTACAGTGTTTGTTCTTATGCATGAATCTGATTTACTG
Source organism: Acanthosepion pharaonis (assembly GCA_903632075.3). Classification (NCBI taxonomy): domain Eukaryota; kingdom Metazoa; phylum Mollusca; class Cephalopoda; order Sepiida; family Sepiidae; genus Acanthosepion; species Acanthosepion pharaonis. The sequence goes on from CAHIKZ030004950.1 coordinate 1,246,547, forward strand.
TTTTTTTTTTATGTCATTTAAAATAGAAGTACACTTGATAGCCAAATCTTGAGATTGAATTTGTTAGAACAAGTTTTTCATCTTACATACAATATATATATATATATATATATATATATATATATGTGCATGGATGTCCATTTTTCCTTTTTTTACAACTATGGGGTTTACCCTTAGTTGGATGGTTAATCTTGATCTAGAATATCATATTCTCTTTATCTCCTCAGAGTTCCTCTAGTTTGTGTGTATATCAGATTATTATAATAATTTACTGATTGAGTGTAATGACACCAATAGTAATTGTTGGCTTCCACTGGAGATCAAGGGACAACAAGTTTCCTTAACATTCCTGCACTCTTCTTCAACTTCTCTGTAACATTTTTGGTAATGTTTCCTTCAAATGGTATTGCTATGTTGAGGACGCACCTCTTTTTTGTCCTTGATAATGGCTTCATATTTATTGGCTTTCATCTCTCTCTCTCTCTCTCTGCCAGAGTGGATGCATATATCCTGTGTATGATGATATCATTGTTCTCAGTGACTCTATTCAGTTGATGTTTTTACCAATTGTTTTGATTTTGTAACACTTGCAGATCTTCCGCTGCAGATAAGGTGGATTGCTCTCTCACGGGCTTCTAAATAGACCCAGTCTTTGCCAATTCTGAGCCACTTGATACAACACTGTGGTTGATAGTTTCTTCATATTTTATTCACATCCTACATTGTGAGTTTGTCCATCTTTGATAATGTGATGATGATGATAATGGTAACTCATCGTGAGACTCTCTGGTCTTATGCAAAGATTATGAACCCGCCACCTCTGCCATTCCTTCCCTCCTCCCTCCATTTCTGCTTTTAGCCTAGTGCTTCTTTCTTTATCATATGTATGTGTTGTTTTGCTATTTGGGATAACATCTGTTTTTGTCAGATATGTATAATAGTCATCAAATTGGAAAAGGCTCTTGGCAAGTATCTCTTGCCAACATTTACACCAACAACAACCCCCCGCCCCTGCTCCTCATGTTTAGCACATTTTGATGCCCAGTCTCTTTATGTCATTTTGTTTCCAATTGATAATGTTGAAGTTGTATACAATTACAGATATTTATTGTGTAGTGATAGCTTTAAATCTATCGATTATACTATTATTTTCAGTACTATACAAGGTACTTGTATATGCTAGCTTGGTTTAACTTCTTGACTAAGAATATCAATCATGGTCTAAATAGTCTTAGAAAGATTCTGAAATTTGAAGTGAAAAGTGTACAAAAGCCACTTTCTTGAAAGTGGCTTTTGTACACTTTTCACTTCCAAATTCCATCTTCATATTATTGATGAAAGTCTTGATAATAGTAGAGCTTTCTGCTGTTTATCGTCTTTGGCAAATGTCTTGACATTATCAATGTTGAACAAGTGGTTCAGTTTGCCATTTTGTGATTTGTACCTATAGCTTCTCTTGTTTAGTAGATTACTGAGCAGTACCAGTGTCAGGCAGATGAATTTTGGTCATAATGGAACCTGCTGGAGGTTCTTGTTTCTGAAGTTGGCAACCTATTTCCATAAAGGAGATTCAAGATGGTCATTCAGGTTTTCATGTTCTCTGTGAAGAATATAATAACTGTTGCATAAACTCTGAAAGTCTTGAGCCTTTTCTCAATCCAGAATTGTGGAATGCTATCAAATGCCTTCCTTTAGTTGTTATTATTGTAAATGGATTTCAGCATTTATTTTGACAAATATTAAGAAATACAAATTCTATTACCATCTCTCAAATTATTTTCTCATGTAAACAGCATTTTTCATTTCAGAGCTGAATGTGGACATGAAATTGCCCCATTATATTAGCTCTTTCTATTTTTATTATTGTCTTTTTCTAAATTTCTAAATCCAACTGAAATGTAATCGCTTATCAAATACCAGCAGGCTGCTATCAGCAAATCCAGTTGTCCAAAGCCAATAATAGTTTGAAATAATATTGAAACCTCTTCTTTATCTCCATCACTTCATAAGCCTTAAGGTGATTAATGTAATCTTTAACTTTCTTCTCTTCCATTTTGCAGAAACTAAAATTTCTTTTCTGTCTGAATTTCTGGGATGAGGAGTTATTATTACTTACACATGAACTGTTGTTCTTATCTTTGTTATCACAATATTTTGGTCATTGTGACTTCTATACTTCATCAAGTGTATATTGATCCGAGTAACCTACAGGGAATTCTGAACTGAACCCTTTATTTAATTTATGGGCATAGACTGTTCTTGTTCCACTGCCCAGGTCTAAGGATATCTTGTCCAGTTCTTATTTTTAATACTGCTCAGTTATTGCTTGTCCTGTTTTCACAGAGTCCAAATACATGCTGCCCATACCCAGGATTGAACTCACAACTACTATGTCATCGTATTCACAAACCAATGCATTAATCCACTAGGCTATTGTCCAGGAACTGACCAATGTCTTGATTGTTAAACCTGGTGGAACTACATCTGTTTAAGAATGTTAGGTCGTTTGACATCCATGCCAATTTTAATAGTTTTTCCAATCACCACAGGACAATAAGCATGGGCAGTGGAACAAGAACAGTCTACCCCTGTAGAGGTAAAGGGTTCAGTTCAGAATTGCCTGTAGGTTACCCAGATTGATATACACCTGATAAAAGCCAGAGGCCACAACAGCCAAAACATTGTAATAACAACAACAAAAGATGATGACAATACTCCATGTGTAAATACTAAAATATTTTGTTTACTTTTACATTTTTTCCCCTCTCTTGATTTCTTAATACAATTTCACTCTTTTTTTTTTTATTGCTGTCAAGAGCGAAAGGAGAACTTGATCATGCAGAACTGCTCTACTTTTTGACTGGTGGTGTTGGTCTGGAGAACAAACTTGCTAATCCTGATAACAGTTGGCTTTCTGATAAATCCTGGGATGAAATATGTCGTTTGACAGAGATGAAAACCTTCAAAGGGTTCAGGTAAGAATAATTGTCATTCAGAGTCGAACAACAATGTTGCAAAAAAAAAAAAAAAAGTTAATAAAAAAATGTTGTCTTGAATAATTTCTTCCATTTAATTATTGCTTTTGTTCAAGATGATTCTTAAGAATTCATCTGTCAGTTTTAAACAAATATTTAACCTGTCATTTACTTGGAATTTTTTGATCTGCTATTTTATATTTGTCTCTCAACAATTCTGCATTCTGATGTTCCTGTTAGTCTCATTAAAATTTTCTTCAAAATAACAGAATGGATAATGGGTGGTTTCTCTTTGTGCGTGACACAACAATGTCTGACTTGAAAGGGGCACCACAACAAATGTTCAGTTATTGCCAAAACAGTTATATTTACACACATATGTAAGTTGTTCATGTTACTGTTGCAAATATTGACTGGTACATGCTGATTGATCATTGCTTCCAATATTTGACCCATTCTACCTACATATAATCATAGTTAAAATAACCACAACCTAGACATATATGCAGTATTGAGGAAGGCTAATTCTGAATTCCATTTGAAGATGTTGGAATTAATTTACATTAAGTTTTACCAGCCATTTTTTTGTAAACAGAAGTATTGATTGTTTGGCTTGAATGTAACTGTCCTTTAACTGTTGTATAGTTTATATAACATTTCGTCTTTGGTGTTCATTTTAGTGGCTGTGCACAGCTCGTGCTCGTTCTTGATTAGAGAAGACCAATAAACTGGTTTAGATACTTTTTGTTAGTTATGTTTCAATATTACCATTTGATGGTAATGTTATTTTTTGTTACCTTTTCTTTGTTAGTTTTTATTATTTTAACATGTCCGTTTTTTTTTATCATTTCATATATTAAAAATAATGTTTTAATTATTTTTTAATGAATTTATTGTTTGAATAATTGAATTTCAAAAGAAAAAATTATTTTATATGACATTTTTTCAAGTTTTAAATAAAATAAACTCTATAAATGACTGGTATGAGGATGGATCAGTAATTCAGCTGCCTGACACATAGATATTAGCCAAATCTTGATCTGAAATTTTCACTGTATAATGTTTGACCTATGTGATTAACATTCATTGCAAGTGCCTTGACTGCTTCCCATCCAGTTTTGTCTACTGGTTGTCTTTCATATCCTGATCATTAATGTGTTATTGACTTTCAAGAATAGGGGATTTGAACTTGTATCCCCTATTCTCATTCTTTGTTTTCCAATCCCTGCTGGCTCCTGAATCATCACAGAATGTAGAACAATGGAAGTGTTGCAATAAAAAATCCAACTCAGTTGAGATGTAAAGCAAATCTACTTCCAAACTTAATACTCACGACTCAAATCAAACTTTCTTGAAGCAACAACATAAATCATGTTATAAATATGGAGAACTTTATTTTTATAATGTAACAAGTTGCTTCCAAAAAGATTGAAATCATTTTTATTTAGCAAAGGAAAAAAAAACAATTTTTTTATCTCTTTCAAAATGTTATTTTTCTATGTGGAAATTGCAATGAAAATGAAATCCTCAAAACCAAAAGCCACTTAAATGGTTTGAGAGACCTATCTTTTGTAAAGAGCAAATAATTAACTTTATCAATTTTATACCATTTTCCTTATTATATTTCACCTATTATAGCAACTACCAGAAAAGTCAAAAGAGGAAAGATATATTTAAAGAAAAGTAATAACATTCACTTTCAATGTTGTTGTAGTAGATGAAGTGTACATTATATCATCAGGTTGAATTCAGTTATTTGAATTCAGAGATAAAGCATTTTTTTTTTAATTTTATCTGTGTTTGTCTTTCGTGAATGATGACTAAACCTGTTTAGATGCAAAAGTCATTGACCAGACGAGGCATAAATTTGCAGTCCTCACATCTTGACTAAAAAAAAATTCATATTTTCTTTCTTGTTTTTAATTCTGCTAATTTTATTTGAATTCAATTTTTTTTTTTTAGCTCCTTTCCAAATTCTTCTTTATCACAATCCAGCCAAATAATGATTCTTGCAAAGCACAATCTTGCTAATTTGTAATCTTTCTAAAACAAAATATTCCCAAATTACAATCCTTCCAAATGACAATCCTCTTAAATCAAGATTCTACCAAATACAATCCTGCTAATCTACTATGGACTCCAAACCTCCTAAATAAACATCCTCCAAAATCACAATCTTCTCTAAGACTCTTGTGTTCATTTGTAACTGGGGAAACGTTATTGTGTTTATGAAGCCTGCATTATTTCTTGAATACTGCATGTTTTACATTGTTAGTTTATGCAATGAAACATTTTAGCAAGACTATCCATTGGGATTAAAACTGAGAATTTGCATTCATTTGCATAATAGAGTCAATGCTTGCAAAACAGATTTGATACAATATTTCTATTGATTTGCATAAATGAATTAAACATACTTGGCCTCTTCTTCTCATTTTCTGACAACACAAATCCATGATCTCTCTCTCCATTCTTACCTCCCTTTCTTTTTAGATTTGGTAGACAATTACCATCATTATCATTTATTATTGACGAGATGTGCATGCTGATTAAATACTTTTAATATGACTATATATTATAAAAGCACAACTATTATAAAAACAAAGGATGAAAGTAACTGATGAAAAGAATGCTTTTGTTTTTTATTTTAGAAGTTATAAAAGAGTCATGGCAAAAATTAATGCCGGACAATAACTGATAGGTTTGAGAGATAAGGAATTGTTAAAAGGCCATCCAAAATTGTTAATTAGAGAGAATAAATCAATAATAATTTCTCCATTCTGAGTATTATATAAATTAATCGATTCCTGTCTTTTTTCAAACTGATATCTTCATTATTGCTTTTGCTACAATATTTTGGCTAAGGTGTCCCTCAACTTCCTCATATATATATATATATATATATAGTCATCTAGCAATATTTGATTTCCTATTACAGCCAGTGAGTGTGCATGTATGAGGGGGTGCTAAAAGGTTCTTGTCCCACACCTCCTTCCCAAAATCAGTATATCAATGGCCAAATATCAGAATATTTTGAATGGTTAAAAAAAACTTGAGAAAGGATTTGTGAAATGTGTTGAAATAAAGAATGAATATGTGGAATGGCATTTACATTTCTTGATTCAAGATTATTCTTTTTAGTCGGGTTGAGAGCTTTTCAGTGTGTGTGTGTATGTATATATATATATATATATATATATATATATATATATATATAACCTAGATTCAATGAATCTGAACAATATTTATTCATGGGATCCAGACATGCATTGCCTTGGATGAAAAAGTTATCAAACTCATACAATATATACAAATTATTTTTAACTTGCCACTTCCTCAATTAAAAAATTTGGAGATACAAATGTTCTCTATAGTAATGGTTATATTAGCTGTTTCTTTATAAAGAAACATTCAGCATTCATTGAATGACCAGCCACTACTGGTGTTGGTTGAAATTTATAAAATTTTTCTCTTAAAACAATTTTTCAGGAAAATAGGTTTCTCAAGTCAAGAAACTGTTATCGCTCTTTCCAGTTTTTCAATTTCATTTGAAGTAGTGTGGAATGTCAACATCTTAATTTTGTCATTATTTTCTTTTTGTCTTACATATGCTATCAATTTTAGTTGTTGCTGCTGTTGGTAGTTCTGTGTTTGTGAGAGAGAACAAAAATAGAAACAAATAGGTGACACTAAAAAATTACCTGAGATACAATATATCTATGGAAAAGGCTGAAGATTATGTCACCAGAAACCAAGGATATTTGTCTGAACACTAATTCCTGAAATGGTAACATTGATTCTTGTCAGACCTTCTGAGAAGATGTCAGTAAACCTTGCAATATCAAGAAAATCAAAAATATTTTTGTTAATAAAACGTTATCTTTATATTTTCTTTTCAAACTTATTTTCTGTCTGCAGCCACACACAAAGAAATTTATGAACAGTAATAATATTATCACTTGAAGGTATTTGACTCATGATATGAGGGATTTGCTTTTTTTATGTTAGATTTGGAAGGATTTACCTGAATTTTTTTTTTCTTCTTCCTTTGAGCAGAAATTACAAAAATGTTGATATGATTAAGGCCATGTTTACTGCTGATTTTTAAAGGAAAGACTAAACAAGTCAGCGACCCAGAGAAAATGTCTCACTATCCAAACAAGTTGTTTGCACAAGACTTTAAATTAAAAAAAATAAATAAAGCTGTAATATTTTTCCTCACTAATTCCCAACATTATTCAAAAATATTAATCTGCTTATTTTTTTTCTTCTTCTGCTTTTTCTTTTGGATGTTGTCGACATTTTCTCTTCTTTTGTACATATTGTGAGAAATGTTGAATTACTGGCAGGTGATTTGTATGCATTAAGGATTACTGCATTCAAAAAGTTTTTCTTTGGGCAAAAATGTCTGCAGCATGTGGTTGAATAATCTTTTTAGTATTCATTTCTGCTGCAAATGGTATACGGATTTATGCAGACTTGTGAAAGCTCTTCTGATATTCTTTGACTTAAACACACACACACACACACACACAGCATGTGAGTCCATCTAATGAGGGTGCCAAATGTTTCATTAATAATTATAAATTATTAATATATTCATTTATATTCCTATTGCAAATGTTGATTGCTAAGCAAGTTCTTTTAGGATGTGGTGTTGATAATAGTAAAAGTAGAGACATGTTTGACTTATGTTCAGTAGTATATAAAATCCAGTTCAAATGTGTTTTGTGTCAGTTAACTGTGTGATTAGTAGTCATGAGTACTGAAATTTGGTAAAAAATGCAGCAGTTGCAAACAGTGGCAATAGGTAAGGTTGATGAGTCTTAAAGAAGAAACAACTCACAATGGCGGACACTTTTCCCTTTTTGATCATTGTTTATGAGATTCAGGTGGATGAGTGCAAAAGGCGAGTGTAGGATCAAAAAATATGAAAATTTGTTACATTCCCATTGAGACAAAGTTTGGGAGGAACTCTGGTGTGTCTTTTCTGCTCTTGAACCACCAGTACTATGTCTGAGTTCTGTATAAAGCAGTAATAAGAAATACTGGAACTTTTGGCACCAATTGGAATTCACAGACATTTAACTCTAACCATGAGCACATTCAAACTATATCTGAAGAAGACGACCCGAAATGACTTCATTTTTGGTAGGGGGTATCATGTCAATGCAAGGACCCATTGCAATCAAGAAGGGAAACAGACAGTGAGATTCTTGGAATTCACTTTTGTTGTACACTGTCCAGCAGATTTCTGATTAATTCCCAGATTGAAAAAGGTATTGATCAGATGTCAAAGTTGAAGTTGCGGTGAGCAATTGGATTAAAGCACTCTATAGACATTCTTTATGGATGTAATGAAAAAATGTGGATAGCGTGATTGGGAAAATGTGAAATGGTATAAACCTGAAAACCTGAATTCACTGTAATGATTGTATATCATAGCAAATACTAAAAGCTCATCTAAGAAGTAAAAAAAATGCCAAAATCGCTTTCATGTATTTTGAATACAAACAAATACAATATAAATTCAGATTGTTCAATAAGTTCTTCTGTATATAACTGTTTCAAAATTTACTAAACTTTGTACAATACAAGGTCAAATATGGCAGGGAAGATTGTATTGTACCAAGCTTCTAAATAGGGAGGGGTTATCTACTTTAAAATTTAGCTGCTTTTTTTAATGCTTTGTCCAAAAACAGAATTTTAGAATAGCTACAAAAAATATCCTTGTATGCATATATAGAGTTTCTGCAACAATTAGTTAATTGAAAAATTCAAGAGTAATGCCAAAGCATACAGTATATCAAGTTACATTGTGTGATGCAAATACTGTGATAAAAAGCATGAATAGGACAAGAAAAATGTCCAGCTTTAGGACAAGTATGCTGGAATTGTGAAAAGAAAAATCATTTCCAGTCTGTGTGCACATATAAAAGGAAAATAGAAATCAAAGAAAATGTAAACCCATCAGAAAAATACATCTGCATTTGTGATACAAAGACATAAAGAGAAAAATGCAAGAGAAAAAATTAAATTGAATGGCATAACTTTTCCTTTGCAAGTATATTCTGGGAGTGATATCATCCTAATCCCAATAAATTTCTGGAAATAAATGGGCAAACCCAGATTAAAGAAAAGTTGGCTTAAATTAAAACAGTTCTATGGCTTTTTCATCAAAACATTAGGTTGTTTTGAAGGAATTTTGAGACCAACACATGCTTTAAAATTATTCCCATCAAGGTTAGTGAAATGTGAAAAAAGTCATAGACCGATGGGAATAGATGTCTTTGAAGTGTATACAAGAAAATTAATTAAAATTGTGAAGTCGGAAAGTAATGATGAGAGGATTTTAAAAGGCTACAAAGCAAGCATTCAATTAAATGAAAATAGTCAAGACTCTTACTTTGAATCTCACAGATTAACCATTCACATGAAACCTTTAGTAGTTACTAAACTGAAAACAATGTTCCCCTTGGTGGTACTAACTAGGTCTCACCCATTTAATGTTTTACAAAAACCAGATGGAGATTTAAGGATATGTGGGAATTACAAAATAAGAGTAAACCACAAAATATGCTTTGATTCGTTCCTTATTCCTAAGTTTGAAACTGCTGTTCACAAGTTTTTGGGAATTAAATACTTTGCTAAAATTGACATCAAATCTGCTTATAATTAGATACAAATTGGTGAAAATTTAAAGACATCACTACAATTAACTCTCTAATAAGCTTACTCAAATGGAAGCATATGCCTTGCTGTTTTTGCACCACAAGTGCTATCTTTCAAAGTGACATTGAAAATGTACTGATAATGTTAAGAATACTGTCATTTATCAAGATGATATATGCATTGGTGCTACTAGTAGAGAAGAGCTCAAACTAAAAACAGATTATGTTTTAAACAAATTCAAAAATGCTGGGATGGCTATAAACAAGGATAAATGTGTGTTAAGATGCATCATAATAACATATCTAGGATATCAGATTTCCAAGGACAGAATTTCACCAGACACAAATTTGATAAAGAAAATAGCAGAGGTATCTTCACCTACAAATTAAAAAGAATTAGAATCTTTTTTTAGGGTTAGTCAATTTTTACAATAGATATTTGCCAAAGTATAGTGAATTGATGGAAGCCTTTGCAGAGTTACGAAAAAGAACAACAGATTTAAATGGACTCAATGGCAGAATGCAGCATTCAAAAATTTAAAGAAAGAATTTTTGACTCTAAAAAAGAAGTAAATTTAACTACTAGACTTTATGAATTTAAATGCAGTACAAGATTGGTATCAAGGTGTCATCAATTTAAAGTTGAAATTACTAGGTGTAAATGTAAGTTCTATGCTGACAGTTTCTTCTATTGCACTTCTCACTTGTGGAACTCTTTTCCAATTCCTTGCTTCTCAGTCAAGTTTGATCTTCAAAAATTGAAATGCAATGTCAGTAGTTATCTTCTATGTTAGTCCGTGTTCTTTTATTGTCCTACCTCCTTAATAGTATTTTTTCTAATATTCTCTGTCATCCTTTGTGGTTTTATTGCCTTGCTTCGAGTAAAATGCAGAAAGATCTAGAATTTGGTCCAGAAATACCATAACCTTTAAACTTGTGAAAAAAATGAGTATACCAAACTAATATCCAAAGCAACAGCCAAAGCCTCACTCTTATCTAAAGCTTGATACACTCTTTAAGCAATAATCGTTAATACATCAGCAGTTGACTTAGAGACCTCTTTTAATTTTGGCTCTTTTATTTTTCTTTCATTTATACAATATTTTTCCAAACTTGATTTTACTAATATTTATTTGTTTTTTTTTTTTTATTCAATTTATTTATTTTTTTAGGGAGGACTTTGAGCAAAATCTTTCAGTCTGGGCCAAATTTTATAACAGTAAAGAGCCCCACCATGAAGATCTACCTGGCCAATGGCAAAAAAATTTAAACTTTTTCCAGAGGATGACCGTTTTGCGCTGCCTTCGGCCTGACAAAGTGAGTGAAGGTTACATTTCTTAACTAATCTTTACCAAAGTCGTTTATTTTTCTCCATCTATATATTTCTTAATAACCAAAAAATAAAATTTAGAAAGATTTTTTGTGCCTTTAAACATATCATTTTAACAAATTTTCCAACAAAATGTTTCAGTAAGTAAATGTTCTTTGCAAATTCTGCTGTGAAAATCTAAGTAAATCTCTCCTTGCATCAATCTCACCAATCTAGAATCAACACAGGATTATGGGATTTAGTAATGGAAAATCCTTCCTTCTGCCTGTAAGCCCAAAAGCCTGTATAAGAAGAAAACCCCAGATTAGGGAAATATTTTTATATCCACATTAAGTGATGCTCCAAATTTAATGAAATGACCATGTAAAGAAATTATAAACCTTAATGCCTAGTTTCACCATATCCTTTGAAGTAGACCCCTTGTTTGTCATCAAATTTCTTCATCAGCAACTTGGAAAATTGTAAAAAGAGTTAAAGTGAAAACTTGTAAAGAAGTTCCATGATAATTTAAAAGCAGTTGGAATATTGATTATTAAAACAACTACTAAGTAATGAACTACACAAAAAGATGTTGAAAATCTCTTCCTGCACAGAAAACATCTTGGTTGAAGAAAAACTGTCACCAGAATTCTTGAATGAAGTCCACTTGTGAGCATTTGGAGAAGCCTAATAATTTTAGAAGGTTCATTGGATGGACGAAACAATAATTTAACCCATTTCATTAAGCTCTGGGCACCAAACCTAATACATTAGAGTATTGTCGTATGTCCAGAAGTCGCTTTCTGTCTGCAATCCGTCTAGTCTCGCCGAAGCCCTAGAAAAGCAGTGGCCTCCCCGTCCACTCGCCGGGTTTTTAATCGGTAGCGTGGTTCTCTTATGCAAATAAGTCTGCTGCATAAAATGGCAGTAGGCGACACGCGACCGACTCTCAGAGAATGGTTCGACACGCCGAGGCAACGAATTCGCTTTGCTCCTGGTAAGTCACTGTCACTCCTATTACACTCCCCTGATCGTATGATCACATAAGTGACAGTGAGGGCTGGTCGTTTCACCCTTGCACTTCTTCGCGGTGGTATAACCATGACTTCCTCCCCGGCTGAATCGTCAGATGTGTCCTGGTCTGAATCATATTCCGGGGATCATTAAGGTTCAAGTCTACTTCTTTCTCGCTTTCAGATGAGGTGTCGCTGCTGCTTGCACTGGAGCTTGGTTCTTGCCATTCATTACTCCCCTGACGTTGTGTCACCGCCATCATCCGTTGGTAACAATGAAGTGAGGCGTGGACGTACATCTCCCACGTGTCGCGGTATCCCGTCGATGACTACAGACTGCGGACTGTTTATTCCCGTGACACGACCTTTCACAAACTTTGGCGTGCAGCGTCCGTGCGGATTTTTTTACCCAAACTGCGTCTCCTTCTTTATACTGAGTCGAAGTCGCCCGGTTAGGCGAGGGCACAATGTCAATTCCTTTTATTCGAATTCTGTACGAATGCAGCAGATTGGCGGGCGCAGAAGAGGCAGACACATCATCCCTGGGTGTAATGTTATACCAATACACGGCCTCCATAATAGAGCAGCTCTTTTCGGCGCAGCAATCCGTTTGATTGTCTGATGACACCTCTCTACAATACCATTTCCAGATGGTTTGTGCAGCAGTATGGTCGGAATCGGACGCCCCATTCTTCCATGAATTGTTTAAATTGCTGACTGTGGAATGCAGTGTCATTATCAGCCAGGATTTCTACCGGGGCACCACGTTCGAAAAAAACACCGACTCCAATTGCCGGATTACGTGTGCAGCGTCTTGCCGAACTAGTGGTCGCCAGATCGAAAAAACCGTGTGGGGCCGCAATCGATCAGAGTCAAAAAAAATGGCGACCGTTATAGTGTGTAATGTCCATTCCCAGACGACTCAAGTTTCACGACACTGAGCTCTCCTTCTGCCATCGCACAGAAGCTGGATCTATTGACTGACACTGTTCACAACTTCGAACGACCGATCTTACTGCTGCTTTTCGACACGGACGGGTTGATCCTACGTGCGAAATATAGTGTCCGTTTAACTCCAGGGTGCCCGCTGTGTCGATGAATCTCAGTTAACTGAGCAAGGCTCTGGTTTCCTACAGTAGAAGCATATACTGGTTGAACAGGTTCAAATTCCTTCACATTGTTGAACCACTTCTGGGGAACTCTCGTCAACAAGTCAGCTCGGTTCTGGTCGGATCTAACTAGCGCTATGTCAACGGAAAGTTTATACTCTTTCACAAGAGACGTTAGAGTTTCAAGTCGTCGCCTTATGAGCATCTCGCTAAGCGGCCTTGGTGTTCAGCCGAGACTTTCCCGTAAGGGCATTAGTCACCCAATGGTACACGCAGAGGAGTCTGTGTTCACATGTAATACCGTAGCCTGCTATTTTAGCGCGAGGTTGATTCCCTTCAGCACGGCATCCAGTTCAGCCACATTGATATGCTGGGTGTTTTTTATCGGCCGTAGCCAGCATGCGTCCTCGATGATAGCTCCCTTTAGCCTCGGCGCTACTCCGACAGCCAGCGAACTCGCGTCCACCCCACACGTCTAGCTCCTTCAGATTCATTCACGCACCATTCTCCCTGTGCAGGATCCAGTTGCTGAGCCCGGGCAAGGGTGTCCGTTATCATCGTTCCAGGGGAGCATCACAAATGTTGTCGTCCCAGTTCTGCGTTACGGCGGTGGCTCGACGTTTGATGACGCCTTCGCAGCCATCCACACACGGGAAGTGTCCCACCAGCCAGCCACACATGGAGAAAATACCTCTCCGTGTCATAGTCATAGGGCCGTCTACCATTCTGCTTCCCTCGCCGCCATCGCATCGACCCTGTTCCTTCCATACTTCTAGCCCCAGCACTCTAGCTCCGTCTTGTAACTTCTCTGGATCCTTGCTCGTCAGTCCGTAGAGCTGAGATGTTTCCTCACAGATTCGCCGACGCCACATCCTCGTTGATATATATATCATCAATATATGCAGACGTTGCTCTATTTATAGTTTCATTCTGTGCTAACACAGCATTAAGCACAGCTCGCATTATCAGGGGCGCCACATTCAGGCCGAACCCCAGCCTGGTCAAACAATATCGCTTCCCTTTAAACACAACTGTTTGATATGGCCACAGGGATTTTTCAACACGAATCTGTAGATATGCTTTCCTGAGGTCCAGAATGGACACGTTCGCACCATGCTGTCTCCAGTCTCGCAGTTTTTCTCTGCGCAAACATCAGCGGCACCTGTGAATGTTTCAACGTAGGTATTTAGTTCCCTATAGTCCATCACAGGACGCACTTTATGCTTGTTGGTCTGCAGCACAGCCATCAGTGGTATCAGTCCCTTGGGCGGGCCAAACTCCTTGTTACTGCAACGGCACCAACCAACCATTGTCCATCCATGTTTGTAAATCATGCTCGTACTCCTCTCTCATCTCAGTGGATACTGGATACTCAGAGATCCGATTCTGAAGTTTCCTGGTGCATGACCTGCCAACCACTTCCAGGCTGCGACCCAAACTCCCTGCCGTTCATTGAATTTAGCACTGAAATCGGCTTCGCTGATACGAATCGCTGCACAGACGGACCGTGGTTTTTCAAACTCCACGCTTCCATGCTGCGTGATGCGAACTCCACCGAGTGCCTTAATGGCGTCGATGCCAAGCAACAGGTCGAAATCCAGGGCTTCCCTCGCATAACCAGCACATCGATTGTAGCAGTATTACCAGTTGCTGTGCAAATTCTGACGGTGCCCCTTCACAGCAAGCCTGCGTGGCTCCGGTTAAGGTAGATACCGCCATACCCTGCTTCGACCAAGACCGACATAAACTCGCGCTCAAGATTGACCATGAGCACCCTGAGTCAAGGAGAGCCGAGCATGGTGTGCCGTCAACACACACAGTAATGATGGGTAGCACCGAGTTTACTTGCTGTTTGGGGAGTGGACGGCGCTGAAGTCTCGTCCCCGCCTCCGTTTCCCGGACAATTTTTGGCCAGATGACCGGTCTTGTTGCATCGATAGCAACGTGCGTTAGTTGCCCTTCGCCTCTTCATGCAGTCCCTCGCGAAGTGATTGGGCCCATTACATTCATAGCATGTGACAAGTGGGCCCATGTCTGGGAAGAACGGGGAATCTGGAGGGCTGCACCGCAGCGACGACTGGTTCCTCTCTGCTGTCTCGTCCTTTATGATTGCCCGAGCTCGGGCCAATAGCTCCTCGAGAGACATATCATCCGCCCTGGCCGAGGACCGCAGGGAGCCTTTTCACAGGATCAGGACCCCCCCGCACGAACACGCATGCCATCGCACTGTCTGGCACTCCTCAAAAAAGGACGGAGAGCTTCCGTAGATCAGCCAAATATACATCTACGGTCTCACCCGGACGTAATATCGTACTCGAATTGTTCGTATGCGTGAATTTATCAGGGGCAAATGCTGTCATCAATGCTCCCTTGATTCGAGCCCGTCCGATTTCTCTTCCGAGATAGTTGCTGGTAAACCCTGAATGCTCCCCTGGTTAAGCGAAGGGGATGACACGATCAAACCGCTTCACTCCCGATAGGTCGCACACCAATTCCAATTTCTCGAGCCATTCAACCACAGATCCAGTCCCGTCAAACTCGGGAATTATCTTTAAATCAAACCGGCCGTCCATGTTTGCCGAAATAGCTTGTCGTATGTCCAGAAGTCGCTTTCTGCAATCCGTCTAGTCTCGCCGAAGCCTAGAAAAGCAGTGGCCTCCCACGTCCACTCGCTGGGTTTTTAATCGGTAGCGTGGTTCTCTTATGCAAATAAGTCTGCTGCATAAAAATGGCAGTAGGCACACGCGCGACCGACTCTCAGAGAATGGTTCGACACGCGAGGCAACGAATTCGCTTTGCTCCTGGTAAGTCACTGTCACTCCTATTACAAGTATATTAGTTGCTTTTTGTCATAATTTCAACTTTTCATTGTCATACAAAAATATATTATTAAGCTTGTTGGCTGGAACCAATAAAGATGATGGCCAACTAGTTGGGCATCATGCATAAATGAATTAACTTTTTGGCTACAACCTGGTTTGTCATGTTTGGAGAAAAATGAATGCACTTATTAAAAAAAAAAATCACCACAGTAAATCATGAATGTCAAATGTTTTTTTTTAATGGTATGAAGACATAACTGAAAGAAATATGAATGGATTAAGATAAGAAAGTATTTTGTAAATATTTATTTTCTTCATTTCCATTCTCAGAGCTTCAAAAGAACTTGATCTATAAGATAATGATCTGAAGTATACATCTAAACTAATTCCTAATTACTTTGTTCAGAACAATTAACAAATGTTTCAATGACCAATCTCCTGACTTAAAGGCAATTGCAAAGATATTGCAAGACATAAAAGAGCTAATTAATCAGTGCCACTCCAGAAATATTAATGATTTAAGAGGAAGTGTGGGTCAAGATTTCAAAAGAAGGTTGTCAACAGCTGAAGGGGCATATGAAAAACATCTCCAAGTAGTAACTGCAAAGGTGCTATGCAACTTAGTAATAAAATATAAAATCAATTTGGTCCAGGTACGTTCTTTCATTGTTACTTTTGTTTTGATTATATATTTAAAAACTTTAGTAATTTATTTTATTTCAAATTCAATCACTTATATTGTAAGTACTTTCACTTAACTGTAGATCTCTGTAATCATTTTCATTCTAATGTCTTCAAATAAAAATGAATCAAAAATAAATATGGGGGAAATGAATAAAATGTAAAAGGAGAGAATATTGAATAATGTGTAATGTGCTTGCAAATTTAATTCGAAAAAAAAAAATCACTTAAAATGAAGTGAGTAAATTCAGTCGAGGTTAGAATTTATGGAACAAATGATGACAAAGGGAATAATACTAAAAGCAAAGATAGAAATTAATTGGAAATTATTTGAATACAAGCTGTTTATGTAACCTGTGATATAAGAAGTTAGGATTTATTGAACAAATCCATCCAAACTTGCATTTACTCTAATAATTTCATATATATATATATATATAATGACAAAGTGAATAGTACTAAAAGCTAGACATTCATTGAAAATTATTTGAATACAAGCTGTTTATGTAACCTGTGATAGCAGAGGTTAGGATTTATTAAACAAATCCATCCACTCTAATGATTACATCATTTGAATGATTATACACAGGCAAAGCTGCAGGTCTTCTTATCCCTCTCAACTGACTTCTACTCTATCAAATTAATGATTCCCATTAGTAATATTTTGTGTTAATGTATATTTTTGATGTAAAAGAAGAATACTTGATTATATACTGAATTTATCATCAGACTAAACATGGTTTATCTAAATTTTCTCATTCCATCTGAATGAATGAAAACATTGAATATGCAAGAGACAGAAGAATTGTCAATGACAAAATACAATTAAGATTTTCATTTATAATCTTTGTTGCTATCTTCAGTATTTCCTCTTTTACTCTTATCCAACTTGGATAAATTATTTTCATCATTTTCTCTCTTGTAAAAATACTGTTTTCTGGTAGATTTCTCTTCATGAAAATCAGAATTAAACCAATACATGAGTGCAAAGTTCATCTTTGTAAATCATTCTTGATTCCTGACTATTATGACGAAAAGGATGTCTAAAGAAAAGTTTAAAAAAAAAAAAAAAGTGAAGTGTCCTGTTTATTAATCTTCAAATTATTAGTAGTAATGTTATTATAACATATTAAAGATAGAATATTAATCATGATTTTTAACTGGTCAACATCTGTAAACCTTTTACAAGGAAAATACTTTTATTTTTGCCCTGAGACATGTTAAACTGAAAGTCATTTTAATTACTTTTTAGAGTATCTAACATACTTTTGTATCTTTAATTTATTTTTGTAATTGAAGACTGCTACAGATTAATGAAAAACAATGAAAATTAAGATGAATGAAAACCGAATCAAAAATGAATAAAAATTGACGATGCTTCATCTAATAATAAAAATTCAAAATAATATTACTACTATTAATACTAGTATATATAAAGACAATAACAAATATGATGCCAAGCAATTGTTTTGATGGCAATAAAAAATGGATTTAAGATTTCAAATTGATGTTCTGCAACTTCCAAAATCTACTTACAGATCATACCTGCCATCACGGATTTTGTGAAAGAGAAACTGGGAAAGAAATTTGTGGAACCTCCTCCATTTGACCTTGCTAAGAGTTTTGTGGATTCCAATAGCTGTTCCCCTCTTATCTTTATCCTTTCCCCAGGTGCTGATCCTACAATGAGTCTGCTAAAATTTGCAGAAGACAAAGGATTTGAGGGTAAAAAATTCCAGTCAATATCTTTGGGGCAAGGACAGGTTGGTACTCATATTATTTTCATAGTTTGCACTCATCACAACTGATTGAATGTAGAAATGCTCATATATTCAGATAAATATGCACAGACGATTATAGTTAGCACGATATCAGACTGAAAATCTGATTGACATCACAAAAGAAACCTAATGAATTTTCCCCACAGAATTTATTTGGTTTATTAAGTAAAAATAAAAGACAATTTTTTTTTTATTAAATTTATTGAACAACTTATTTACTATTTTGTTCTGCTATTTCTGCCATCTTTCAAGCAATCATTACAGAAATATTTAGCATTCTCGGCAATGAATTACTCTAAGTGCCTTTTGCAATCTTTCAGGGTATTGAAATATTTTTTTTTTTTTGTTTTTGTTAAAGAAATTCTGTAAGATTACAACAAATGATAATATAAGATGTAATATCTGATGACTATGACAGGTGAGTGAAACTGTTACAATTTCTACCTGGTTGCAAAAAAACATTGTCAGACTAGGATCATCTAATCTCAGACTGACAAAACAGGAATTTTGCTCACTATGGCCTTGTGCGTCTGGTTTGAAATGCCTCAGTAACTTTGAGGTATCACTCACCTGTTTCTCTCTGGATCAGCAATAAGTTTGTTCGACGAGACTGGCAATTTCACCAGAATGCGTTTGCTGTGCTGTGTAGGTGAAAACTATTGAACACACCTTTTTCCACTGCAGTGTCGTAGGCCTGTTGTGTAGGCTAATTGAAGTCTTCATGGTCCACATGCTGCATGGAGAGTGTTTTATCCTTGAAACTAGTTCTGTTTGTAGCAATGTAGTACCACTGTTGACAAAGACTGAGCACTATGTGTTCTTTTGCTTGCTCAGTTTTCATGCTATGGATGATGCAACAAAAGGAATTCTATGAGGGTTAAAAGTTTACCTTTCTCAACTGGTTTTTCTTTAAGCATCAGCTTAAAGATCAGGGCAGAAAGGAAGCAACTCTCCTCACTGGAATTTGGCAAGAGATGGGTGAGAGTTTTGTATCTGTGTCAAGTAAATGTTGCTGACTTAGAGTGGCATTTGGATGCCATTTAGGCATCTAGGACATTGTGTGTTGTTTTTTTTGTTTTTTTTCAATTTAAACAATGGTAGACTAGGAAGTTTTTGTTTTTTACTTTTCTCTTTTTTTTTTCCTTAACTCAACTTAGTTAGGGTATGCATGCTGATTGGCCCCTATTATTTTTGCCCCCTCTTTCTTTAGTTTAATTCCCCTTCCTCTCAGTTAGGTAACAGATATGTTAGTTCTCTAGTGGATGAAGGATGCTTTTCACATTTTCTGTGCATATTTCATAATTGTTATAGAGTGAATGTATGCGAATAGTTTCATATTTATTCAGTCCTGCATTATTTTTGTCTGGTGAACTGATATTTCTACCACAATTTGGTATTGTTGAGGGGGCCATACTTACTAACAGTTTTGTTTAGGTTTTACAAATAATTTTCTTTTTTTTATTTACACATTGTAAATATACATTGGGGATAGATATTTTCAAAATTGTCATTTTAATGCCCCACTCCCACAGACAAAAAATGTACATATGGAGACTAGTTAGCTCTTCCTAAAAAAATTGTGAACCCAATGGTACCCAAGAATGGCATTATGGTGAATGAAACATTATCAGATGAATGGTTTGAAGTTTGAGACTATTTAAGTTAAATATAAGACAGATGAAGACCAGCCTTCCCAGTCTCCTAATTTTAGCCTTCTGGCATATTTGGTATATATATTCAATAAAAAATACTAAGCTGAATTGCTCTCTCTCTCTCGTCTCTTGTATTACTATTATATTAGCAATTTAGCCATTCTGGTAGAGAAAAATGTGTAAACTAACAAGAAATGCTGGAGTTACTGACAGGGAATTCTTTCAAATGCTGAACAAGACATTCCGCTTTATCTGTGACATTGCATCAAATAAAAAATAAGCCTCAGCCTATAGTTTGTATTTTATATATATATATATATATATGATGATGGTTTTCTAAAGTCTCTGCCTTCATAATTATCATTTGTTCTGTTCCTACATTGAGCTCTCTCTGGATCTATAACCTTTTTGGAATTATCCATACGGATTACCAAATAATATATATATATATATATAATATTAGTGATCATTATACATAAATTCCCAAGATGATAGAATCCAGGTAGAACTCAATGTTCAAGACAGAGTAAGAATATAATATAAAAGGCTCAAACACTAATATTCCATGGTTATAATTTATTTATTGAAAATTTATATATATATATATATATATATATATATATATATATATATATATATATATATATATATATATACACACACATTTCCTGAAACTGTTGCAATTAATATAAAAGAAATGAAAGTATGTAAGAAGTTGCATCTTATAGATGAAGCAAAACGATATAATGTTGCTTTGACATAGCCAAACAAAAATAGCTCTGATAGTTTTGGTTTTTGTGTTCAGTTATTGGATCTTTTAATTTAGAGTAGCTTATATTTCTCATCATCAATGGTAGTGAGTCTTTACAGTTACAACATGAAATTTTAATATTATTGTAAAGCAATTTTGGTTGAAAGTCTTTTGAGCAACAGATTAAATGAAAGACATGATGGAATTCTTTGTGAAATATCAATAAGTCTCTGGAGGATATTGCATTGCCCTGGCCAGTGAGTTTGAAGAATAACTTACATTAATGTACATGGGCTCACTCCTAACCAGCTAGTTTTTCAATAACAATTCTTACCTAGACAATAATTTGGTTAATTGCCCTCCAACCTTTGAAAGAATTACAAATAGCGAAGTGATAGTTGATAATTTAAATGCAAAATCTACAACAAGAAAAGTCTGCATAAAAGTTAACCCTTTGAGAAATTCAAAAGGGCTCTGACATACTGACAAGACATAGTTTGGCATTAATCTACAACAATAGATTTAAATATATTACAAGAGCTCCTGGTGTTAATCATTTCAATGATAAACTGCTGTCACTTCAGGACAATAACAAGGATAACTTAAAGGGATGGTAGCTTCCATAAATATGTTAGTCATTCAAAAGCAAAGCAGATTACAAAAGTGAATTGAATTTCTGTAGAAGAAAAAATGGCTTACCTCCTGGAACAAAATGTGCTTACATGGAAAATATGTGAAAGAAAATATGGCTGATTCAAAAGCTGCAATTTAAAAACAACTTGATTTTGCAGCTTGGATTTTGCAAGATGAATTTGTGGCTTATGCAAATTTCCTAGCCTCAGCCACTCAATGAAAAGAGCATGAATGAGAGAACATCAGACGGGCTGTAGATGCTGAGTCGAGTGGTTGTACACTGTGTGGGGAGTTTCACAGTAGTCACACGAATTGAGACTGAAAAGAGGAGAGCGTACAACTGGTATTCCAAACAGCTGAAATAGTTTGTCACAAAAAAGGTACAGCTGTTTGAAATACTAGGTGTACCCTGTCTTCTTTTTAAAGAGATTCAAGAAGTCAATAAAATGGTGCTTGTCTGGTTCTAAAATAGATGAAGAAATTTACAAGAAATGTAACAAAGAAAAATTTTACATTTCAGAAAATACCATTAACAGAAATACTTATACCAATATTTATTTTCATAGGTTCAACTGAATCCCATCTCAGTTTTAAACAAGGCTTATTAACAATATATGACAGTTGAATTATTCCAAAAGTAATATAAAAGAAAATATAGTGGATCTAAAAGGGATTTTCAAAAAACAAGATCAGATAAAAAGCAGAATGCTAAAGTAAAATAAATTTTAAAGAAAAATAAAACTTTAATTATTTTATTAAAAAAATACTTGTCAGAAAAAGTTTTTTTTTATTGTGTACCTTAAGATTAAAAGCACACAGTCTACATATTTACATCAAATTTAGATTTGGTATGAGGCCAATCAGACTACTTTTAAGGAATTGGTAATTGTTTAAAACAAAAACACTGGAATTAAAAACTAATATAATTCCATTTTTTGAATTGAAAATTTTTTAAAAACTGAGGAAAATATTTTTTTTTATTTTTGTGAATTTTGTTTTTCTCTTTTTAGGGTCCCATTGCTGCCAAGATGATTTCTAATGCTAAGAGTGAAGGAAGTTGGGTGTTGCTACAAAATTGCCACTTAGCTGTGTCATGGATGACAGCCATGGAAAAGATTTGTGAAGAGCTTAGCCCAGAAAACACTAGCTCTGATTTTCGACTTTGGCTAACCAGTTATCCTTCACCTAAGGTGAGACTTTTGCAATTAAGTTTCTGATGAAATAGGCTTATTATATTATGTAAATATATTGCTAATGATTTTAATAATGAAATGCATTGAAAATCTCTAAGATATGGATTGTCAGTAGTCAGGAAAATAGCATTACTGATAGAATATGTTTTTTATATTCTGAATCCATCAGTTATCTTAATTTTTGTTGTTGTTCTTAACAGAATGAGTAGATTCTAAAGAACAGATATGAAAAGCGCCTGAGGAAGAAAATATATTAAGAACAGAAAAGAAAAATAATTCTATCTTTAATAAAATATTTGATGAAACTCTTCATCTTCACAAAAATTCCTATTTTACTCTTTTATCAATTTCATATTATTTTAGGTTTAAGTCTTAAGATGTTGATTATATTATTAATAAGCAATGGTAGATTATTTAATAATCAATTGCAGACAATTGTCATTAATAAGACAAACAAGTATGAACTGTCTCAAAGTCTGATGGTCATCCAAAGAATGTGATGCTGTGTATGGGGTGAGATTGAAATAGAATAGTCTGCTAGGAATTTCTTCTTCTTCAACTACTGCTGCCAGTAAGACCAAAAATGACAAAAATGTTAACAATTAAAGAGAAAAGATGAAATATTGGTGAACAGGCCAAAATTGTTATTACTTTATTGGCAAGTCTTCACTTATCAATTATATTCACTCGATTTGAGAATTCTCTTTGAGAAAAATATTCCAATTCCTTGGAAGACTACAAAGGATACATACAGCAGTTCTAGGAGGATGGAATTATGAAGTTGCCTGAAAGATAACAGTATACAGTGAAACAAAATGGGAAATATTTTCTTTTTTTTTCTCAGTTCACTCTATCAATCAGATATATTGCATGTCAGTTAAAATGGTAGATTCTAGGGGCAGTATTCTCCTTTAAGGTGGCATGTGGCTACAAGTATCCTTGACTCATCCAGTATTTAGGACGGAACCTCTGTCAACCCAAATGCCACTCCTCTGTTGTAACCACTAAACCAAGTCAAAAGCTCAAGTCCTTCTTCAGACTTAAATGTATTTTTTCACATTTTCCAGTTTCCAGTAACCGTTTTACAGAATGGTGTGAAGATGACCAATGAACCACCAACAGGTCTCCGTCAAAATTTGCTCCAGTCTTATCTTAGTGACCCTATCAGTGATGCAACATTCTTTAGTGGTGCCAAAGGCAAAGAACTGGTAAATCACTTGACTTCTCATTCATTCTCTTCATAATTACCTAAATACTACTGCTGCCCATTAGTTTGACCTGCTTATGATTTCTTAAGGACTTTTTAATGACCACTCCCTGTCAAGGATAATAACAGGTGTAACAACTTTCTACTGCTACTACTGCCTAAGTACTAGCTATGGGAGAGCGATTTGCTCAAGTATCTACTCACTCAACATGGAATGTTAATGAGGAGATAGTTTATGATATAAGGGGAGCTAATTCATGCCTTTCTCAAAAGTCTTAGTGCTAAGTAAACACAACCTCGGTTGAAATTTGAACTCTGTTAATTTCATTTTCCTGATCTTTTACTCTTTGGTAGGATTTCTCAATTCAATGATTTTAAAATTTGCTACTGACAGTATTTTTTTTTCTTTTTTGTGATCAGATATTTACAGTAGAGCTAAAAATGCAAATGGTAGAGTCAATGAACAAATCATAGTTGTGCTTTGATAGGGACGCAAAGGGAAATTGCTATGAATCAATATAGTTCGCTTTCTGAGGTTTATATGAGAATAGTGCCTGTCAAAAATGATATGATTATTTACAGATATCTACTGAGGATCAGTTAATTATTTGTTTGCTATGCCAAAGATGAAAATCTTACTTTCCAGTCTTTTGTCTAGGATAAGAGTGTAATATCTGTGAACTTTAGAGAAAGTGTTTCACAAACAATATATATATATATAGATCCACACACACACACACATATATATATATATATATATATATATATATATATATATATATATATATATACATACATATATACAATGCAATGGATAAAATGTTATCTAAATTACACAAAAAACTAACACTGACATTTCATTTTAACAGATATATTTACTGAAATTATATAAAAATATCTTTAGATACTAATGGGTAAATCTATTCAATAAAATAACCGTCAGCTTCTACCACAGCCTCCAGACAACTTCGGATTCTTCTGCAACTCTTCTGAACGGTCTCCTTGTTTAAGCTGGTGAATGCTGCCATAATCCTTGCCTTCAGTTCATCTTTGGTATTACAAGAAGTTTTGTTGGTCTCTCGCTCAGTTGCACCCCATGCATAATAATCAAGGGGGTACAGTCTGGGGAGTTTGGTGGACAGATGTAATGATTGATGTGGTCGCTGAATTGTTTGACAGCTATCACTGGGTTCCACTGCTTGTGGGGCATGGTGCAGAGTCCTGTTTCCAGTAGCCACTCTCTTGACCCAGGACAGCATTACCTCCTCAAGGTAATTGATGTAGGCCTCCATGTTCAGTCTGAGACCCTGTTGAAAAATGAATGGAGGTATAACATTGCCATTACTAGTGATCACGCCAAACAACTTTGTAATCACCATTAGACTCCTCCAAATCATCTGCACTGTCCTCTGATTGACACCCAAACACTCTGAAATGTTTGTATTGGAGCTTCTTACCCAAGGTAACAGAGGTATGGTTATACAGAAGGATGCTGCTAAGAATACTATAGACAGAACATGTGAGCAATGATGAGGTTTTGGAGAGAATACAAAAAAAAGCCAGGAAACTTATACTTAACATCAGGAAGAGGCAGATGAAATTTCTGAGGCATGTAATGAGAAAAGAGGGCTTAGAAAATAAGATACTCACAGGGCAGATAGAGGGAAAGCAGGACAAGAGAAAGCAATACATGACATAATGGGCTTAAGCAAGTGGATGGCAGAACAAGGTCTAGGAGAAATAACAAAAAGACAAAACTTATTGAGAGAACAAATGGAGAGCCATGATCACCTACATCCTGAAGGGACACAGCACATAAAAGAAGACCTTTTTGCTGATTATGTAAGAATATACTCTGTACTTTTACTACACACACATACACACAGTAGACATATTTTTCATTTGTAAATATGTCCTATCTAACAACGAACAACAAATTTGATTAGGTATGTCCATGTATAACTTTGCTTCAGTTAAAATTTCAGTTCTCCTCCAAAGGAACTTTATTGAAATGTATTCACTATTTCCATATTTACATTTTGAAATAATGCATTAGTATTTTTTTTTCATCATTTCACTCCAACCAAGGCAATAAAGTGTCTAAGACACAGGGGGTTTCTGAGTGTTAGAGAGTATGAGAAAAAAAAACTACCATTAAGGAGAGAGAATGATAAAAGAACAATAATTAAGAAGACAGAAGATAATGATTAATATTGCATTTAAATTTTTGATGATGTAATTGATTGGAAAGAAAGAAACTGGAAGAGAGTTCTACAAGAAAGAAGTGCAATAGAAGAGACTGATATTTATTCGTACAAAAAGTACAAATTGTGGCACGAGGCCAATAAAGGGGAGGGGTAGAGGCTGGTCAACACTAACTATCTTATACCTAGCTAATCAGATTCGCGACCCATTCGTACATTACATTTTACTCATTCACCAAAAGAACTCGTCCATCACCAAACAATCCTTCAACCACCATAATACCACGTGCTCTCAAGGGAGACCTACCAAAATCGCGCCCCATGCCAAAAAATATTTTAATGATGATATATATATATATATACAATTCTAATAATGATAAAATGAGAGGGGAGGGAAATGAACCCAATAATAAACTTAAAATAAACACAAATACAAACTAAACATAATTGATGTTAGTAGGGACCGTCCAACCCATAAAACAGAGAGACCGCTGTATTCTGCCCAGGGGACAAAATCAAGAGGCGCTCTCGCTAAAAGTGGGAAAAAGTATAAAATATTAGGCTGGAATGGGAAAATATAAAACTGACCCAGTCAAGATGAAAGGTAGGGGGGGGTCAAAACAAACTGGGGAGGTTGGGAATCTCAACTTGGATCATAACCAAAGAACGGCCGGGATGCAGGCCAGGAACAACACTTACATTAACTAGGTACACTGAAGCTTGTCTAACCTAACCAAGGGGAGGGTTTCACAGGAAGCCACCCCGATGTGCAATAGGTTGACCTAGAAGAGAAAATCAAGGTTAGCCCCGTTCACACGAAGCAAGCTTGCTTCTTTTACCCACCTTTCGCTAAAGACTGTCGAATGCAATCGTTTTCTATCCGATCTAATCTTCATCTTGAGCTGATGCTCAAAGAATTGAATCAGATCCAAATGAGAAAGACGATTGCCTCGCAAGACTTCCTCCTTTCGCGTCGTCCAAATCACCATTCGAGCCGTGGAAACACCATCCATTTCATCCCGGAATACGGGGGCGACACATTGTCACACGTGTATGCGCGATCAATGGACACAAGCTGTTCGGGAGGCGAGGGCAGGCGATCAGCTCGCCGACATGGTCCCATAAGGGGCGGACCTGGGGGCAATGGTAGAAGGCGTGCGCAGCCCGTTTCTTCTAAGCCAAAGGCCCACCGTTTCAGTCTGGCAAATCCATAAGCCCATATGAAAGCCTTGTCGTTGAGAGGCAGCGATTCGAGCCAATCGCCAGCTAAGCGAAAACTCAGGATTACTGAGGTAATCCGCCGCTGGCGCCCAAGACCAGTAGGGCGAAACTCCTCCTCCGACATGCCGAGCATGTCTCGTGAGAATCCTTCACGGGTCTCTCCACTAATTCACGATAGAAGACCTTCCTGGGGCGAGAAAGGTCACTGGACGAGGAACAGCCCTCAAGGCCGACCGACACTTTCGAAGGAAAACCGATTGATCCGGGGTTTC
Organism: Acanthosepion pharaonis; assembly: GCA_903632075.3. Taxonomy (NCBI): domain Eukaryota; kingdom Metazoa; phylum Mollusca; class Cephalopoda; order Sepiida; family Sepiidae; genus Acanthosepion; species Acanthosepion pharaonis. The sequence goes on from CAHIKZ030004950.1 coordinate 1,274,041, forward strand.
GACTCGCTCAACCAGCGAGATGGGGGGACTGATGGTAAGGCCAGGGGAGCGTCCCTAACAACCCCCCCTCCAGAATCGGATCTCCTCCAGTCAATGCGCGGCGTAGGAAAGCCAACCTAGAGCACGGATGTGACTCGGCAGGTGACATTCCCAGCCCCCCCATGACACGGACATTTAGTGCAGGCGCATCTGTCAACCCGATTCGCGTCCCTCCATAAAATGGAGGATAGCGGCCTTCGAGCGCCTTCTTGTGGGTCTTACAGAGGAAGTATGGACAATCGATAAAAAATCAGGGGAAAATGTATGCCTTTTACACCTCCGCCCTGCCCTTCACAGACAACCTCCGTCAATTCCAAGTCTGACCCCGGAATCGACCTTTGCTCGCACTTCAGACCAATTCTTCTCCAGCTGGAGGTCAGGCCCAAACCACACTCCCAAGAATGCGGACAGGACCGTCTGTCCATCCGAAGCGGCCCGGAAGAAGCGACCCCCCTTCCAGGCACCTAACCGCAAAGCGGACGACTTGTCGCGGTTTATTTTGGCCCCTGTCACCTTCTCGTACCGATCAAGCGCCTTCTGTACCGCCTCAATGTCGTTGCGGGACGACATGAAAGCAGATACGTCATCGGTGTACACAGAAACCCTGGCTCGAGACCCTCCAGGAGCAGCAATTCCGTGGCGCCCGGACTGCCAGTCTGCAAATCCTTCAGCTGGCGAAGAAGAGGCTCCAACGCCAAAGCATAAAGGAGAGGCGACAGGAAAACCCTGACGAACCAACCAAAACAGCGCGAACGCGTCCGACAACCTTCCGTTCACCTGTACCGCCGGTTGGGGGGGAGTGATACAGGAGGCTAATCCAGCGGCAAAGTTGCTTTTCAAATCCAGCGGCCTGCAGGACAGCAGCAAGGTAGCGATGGTCGACCCTATCAAATGCCTTGGACTGATCCAAATTGATCAGCGTGGCTTCTTCGTCGTCTTTTACACCCTCTATGATCGTGCGGATCAGATGCAGGTTGCTCTGAATTGTTCGGCCCCTCACAGAACAAGTCTGCTCAGGTCCCAACAGAGACTTGGCAACTGACTGCAAAACGCTCCTGCAGGATCTTGGCCATAATCTTTAACTCTGTGTTTAGCAGAGTTATGGGCCTGTAATCATCTAGGTTCCCCCCACCACCTTTGCCCTTTTTTCAACAGGTGATCACACCCCTGGTGATCCGGTTGGGGATGGACCCCGACCGAAACCAGTTGTTGAACACTGCAGTCAAAATTGGAACAAAGATGTGCGACAGCCTCAAGTACAATTCATAGGGCAAACCATCCAGACCCGGGCGACTTGCCTCTGCCGACCTTCTTCAAAACCGCGTGAACTTCACCCTCCGTAATCTCTCCCTCACAGCTAGCCGCTTCAGTCGGCGAAAGCCGAGGAAAGTCAGCCAAATAGCTATGAAACTCCTCCTCACGGAGACCAGGCTCCTTGGTAAACCGGTTCTCAAAATGGCGCCGAAACGCTCCACACATGTCGTCAGTGGCCCGAAGTGTACGCCCCTCTGGGGATTTGACTTCACGAATGTAACGATCGCCACCTCGACGGACCTCTTCCCTGCGCAGATCTGCGCCCAAGTTCCGGACTTCAGAAGACATCTTGCTTAACTTATGTCTAATTACCTGACCGTGTACTGCTCGCTATTCGATCGATCCAGGGCCTCCTTAGCTAAGGCTATCTCTAGGAGATCCCCGAGCCACCGGCCAGGAATAACTAGCTTTTTAAGCGTCTTCACCTTTTCAGCTCTATCTAGAGCGAGCCGTTTGCTGAAATCAGTGGTGAAGGACCTAATCCTACATTTAAGGCGTTCCTACCATCTATTCCCGATAACTGCCCCCACTAGCTCCCGCTGCACTAGTCTAATTATCTGCTCCTGGAAGTCCCGCCTGTCCAATAAAGACAGATTGAACTTCCAGTACCCAGCCATTCTAGGCCTATTGTCTAACGCTACCCGTGCACAAACGAGTTTGTGATCCGAGTAGCCTACCCAGTGGAACGTAGGGAAATCTAGTAGTTCTATGTCGGCTCTTCTCACTAACATTCTGTTAAGGTAGCTAACCACCTTGTCAAAAGGCCAATTAAGAGCCCACGTCCACATTTTTTCCTCGGGATGATCGACGCGGTATCTATCGACGAGACCATAATCGTCGATCAGATCGCCCAGGCTGTGATCACCCCCTCTCCCGCTAGCACCCCGCCCCCTGTCTAACTTGGAGTCCAGGATGGCATTCCAGTCCCCCTGGTCATTGGGTGCATAAACCGCAACGACCTGGAACGAACCACTTTTCATGGCAATATCGGCCACAATCAACCGGCCCTCTGCATCGGTATGCACAAGGTCCACCTTCACATCAGAATACGTCTGACAAGCAAAAAACACCTCTGGCAAACCGGTCCCCCATATGCTGAATAAACGACAAAGTCATCCTCCAGCACACACGCGCCGGAACTGCAAACAAAGTGAGTCTCTTGATCGGCGGCATCCACATCAAGGACAACAGGTCCCGGAGCAGGCGGGCAGCCTTACCCCGATCCCTCAAGCCATTCACATTCAGTGTAGCTAACTTAATTGCCATCGTCTAGGCCTGCAAAAGAAAAAAGAAATAAGCGCAAAAACCTTATACACATACGGGGTGGAAATCTGCGTTGAGCAGGACCCGACGGATTGTCGAGACTACCAGTGCCCAATTCCGTCGCTTTTCATACGACCGCCCAGGACAATACCGCCAACGTCAATAGGGTACATTAATTTAATAGCCCTATATAAGGAGGGTGAACTAAAACCAGGACCCTCCCAGAGCAAAAAGTTGCGCAGTTTCTTCAAGTCGGGGTTGTCCAATTCACACATTCTAATGTTGGAAAGGCCTCCTTGGCCTCGAATATGGCTCCCCACACTTTTAGGTAGCCACCATTGTCTCTGACACAGGTAATGACACCTGGAGCCTTTGGGAAATTACGGAGGTCCTCGACACTTTTGCCGTCCACCTCCGTCGTTTTGTACAGCACCTCCAACATGGCTTTCCTTTGTTTGGACAGGCCCCCTTATGTACTCTTCTTTGTCAATTTTACAAATTGACTCAGGGCCCTCAAACAATTTCTTTTTCTTCTTTTTCTCCCTAGCAGGAAGGGGAGGGGAGGAGGTGGACGTGTGTGGTGGCGTGTTCAACGAACTTGGGGAAGATGTGGAGGGGAAGGGGAGGAAGGAAGCTCTAATGCAGGGAGAGCAGGACGATCTCATTGGCGAAGGGGAAGGGCGCCTCCTGGTTTTGACCAGACTGCGTTCCGCCCAGCTATTTGACCAGAACAACTTTTCTTGTGTTTTCTTTCTTCTTCTTCATCCTCCTCCTCCTCCTCTTCTCTGCACCTCTTCAGAGACGCCACTCGAGGTGGAGGCATGTGTTCAACTTCCATCGGACTGTCTCTTTGTTCCTTTGGTAGCTGCTGCTGCTGCTGCTCCTGCTGCTGTGGTTGTTGTGATTGTTGTTGCTGCTGCTGCTGCTGTTTCTGTGGGGGTTTTTTGGTCGACTGTTTTTTCGCCACTTATTTTTCCCCTTTTTTCTTTTCCACTTATTTTTCCCCTTTTTTCTTTTGAGGCCTCTCCTTTTGGCGGGGAGCTGGTACATTCTTCCCCTTCTTTCCATTTACAACCTCCTTCCAGGCTTAAAAAGCGTTTTTTTTCTGCTTCTGCCTTTTTGTTGTTCACCTTTTCTGCTGCTACTGGTGGCGTGGGCTGGCTTACAGGCTGAGGCTGTTTCATTGGGCAATCTTTCGCCATGTGTCCCAGGACACCACACACCCAACAATTCGGTCACCTGCTTTCCACCATGACCCACATCTTTCTTTTCCTGCAAACCAGGGTGTTGGGAATTATCCTAAATTCTTTCTGGTTTAGGGTCACCTGCAGTTCCACGTCACCCGTAGCAATGCGGACTTGCTCACTATCACTTTGACCTCCTTCACTTTTCCATACTGCTGTGAAGAAGGCCCCCATTCTGTCCTCGAGATGTCCACAGGCACGCCGTGGACTGTTATTTTCAAGTGAAACGGGTGCCCATGTATTCCGTTTGCAGCTTGAGGTTTTTGTTGTCAACACTCTGCCTGCCAACTGCTTCGCATCCACTTCTTTTGGTAGGAGAATGTCCCACATTGCGTTTTGACCTCCTAGCCAGCACCTTCGGATAAATTTTCAAGGTCTTTGGGACCTCTTCCATTGTCTCCCTGCTGACTCCGGTTAATTTCCGACTTTTCACGTCGGACGTCAGCAGGAAATGATTTTCTTTTCTACCGCTTCCAGTGCTTCAGGGATCGTAAGGAATTCATTTTCCTTAAACGACCGAAAAAAGTCTCTCTTTGAGCTACGTAATATTCGGCATCTTTTTTCTTTGGCGCCTATTCTCAGACCAGGCGAATTTTTCTAAAAGACACCGTCAGTGGTGTATTATTCGTTCTCGTCCATAGTGGCCTGCGACAACCACCACGACAGAACGAATGTCTTTTAAGTGTAAAATAATCATTTTTTTTTTTTTTCTAAAACAAAAAGAAAAACATAAAGAAAAACAGTGGACAAATAAAAATAAATTTCAACAAAGGAGCAAACAAAGGTAAACGAAGGCAAACAAAACAGTGAGGGGGGTTAAAAAGGTAAGAAAAAAAAAAATTATGCACAAGTACAGAAAAAATCAAAAACAAAAGGCTTTTAAACAAAAATTAAAAAGAAAAAAAGATTTGCAAAACTTATCAGATACGTAGGTCAACACAGCTTGTCCAAGCCATTCAAGAAACAAACAATACGGATGCTAAGTTCTGACTGGTATCGTATAAAATCCATAAAATAAATAAAATACGATAAGACGGACATAAGAACCAGTGCAATAGAAGAGACTGTTAGCATAGAACTTACAGTTACATCTTGCCATTTCAACAGTAAAATGATGAGACCTTGCTGCCAATCTAGTAGAAGATCAAAGTTGATTGGGAAGAAAGAAGCCGGAAGAGAGTTCCACAAGTGAGTAGCACTAGGGAAGAAACTGTTAGTATAGAACTTACAGTGAAATCTAACCATTTCAACAATAAAATGATGAGACCTTGCCACCAATCTAGTACTGCATGTAATTCATAATGTCCTGGTACGAGACAGGAACATTTTTCAGTACAATTACCATGAAAGTATTTATAGAAAAGGTACTGGGAAGCTGCATTACATTGGTAGGAAAAGGACTGAAGCTGATATGCCAGGCCAGGAGCAATAACATTGCATATTCTTTGAATTTTATCAAGAATCACTAAATACATAGCAGAAAACACCAGACATTGCGACTCTGGCAGTATCATATCCACAATGTGAGCATTTGATTAATACAGCAAAATCCTAACAAGGATATTACCTGTTGTATTTGCTTTAAATAATTAATGTTAATTTTCTTTTTTAATTAGTTATCTTTGAAGAGGACATTTCTAAAAAAAAAATGTGCCTGTAGGTAATAAGTTTTAACTAATTTGTTAATTTTGTAATGTTTATTTATACCATTTTGAGAATAAGAAAACTTTAGCACCCACCCCAATATTTATTAATCTTATCAGATCAACTCCAAGTAAGTATAAAATTAAATGTGTTTAAAATATAGTGAGATATGCTTATGAAACTGCTTCATAAACAGTAAATCAGTATTAAACCCTGAAGAAAAGAATTTAAAATATAATAAAATTAAAAAATTCCATTGTTATGGTAATCTGAAAGATAACATGTAAACATCATATGCATTGGTAAATATATTAATTTTCTTTTGAAGAATAAAGATCTGAGAGAAATGCAAATATGCCCCTACATTTTTCCATACCTAATAACTAATATGCATCTGTAATCATACCAGTAAAGTGAGTAATGTTGCTTCTTGTCGAGTTATCATTGTTTGTATGTATTGAAAAATTTTGTGGTGTTTATAAAGTCTCAGGTGTAATGGGCATCATTAGGAGGAAACTTTTGTGAAAAGATTTATGTTTGTTGGGAAATCTTCAGAGCAAGGAAGGCAGATCTTTTGACTGATGAATTTGTGCATTTGAATGACCAACAACAACATTGCTTTCCTGTATGGAGTCAAGTTTAACAAGGTTTCTTTCTCTTCCACTCACATATTCCTTTATCTTTCCATAAGAGTTAATTAGCCTTAAGTGGTCAGATGGTATTTGTTGTCATAGGGAACATTCTTATATCAGAACATTTCAGGCAAACAAGCACTTGTAATACTAAAAATTAGTATCTCTGAAGTACCCAAGATAATTTTGTGACTCTTCAAAAAAACCTGATAAATTAACGTTTCTCACTGCAATTAGTTGACAGGGCAGCTGTCTTTTTCATTCAACAAACATGTCTGTCTATTGTATTTCTGATCTCAGTACTGTAAAATTGAAAGTACCCTTAAAATTCAAATTACTTCATTTTGGTATCATCAAAATTCAAGCATGACATAAAAGAATTGGTTGATTGAAAGAATTAATTAGTCTAAGAAATGAAAACATTATCAGTGATAAGTCAACCATAACCCCATAGCAAACAATATTTAAGCATTATAATTTCTTTATCTTTTTTCAACTCTTACTGATAACAATATTTTGTTTTGCAAAAGCAAACAAATCAGGTCAGCTGACGTACACACATACACACTGATTCTTTGAACTATAGAATATGAATTTCTAAATTATTTAATAACTGATATATTGTTTTTAATTGTAGCAATTTGAGAAGTTACTCTTTGGTCTTTGCTTCTTCCATGCTCTGGTGCAAGAACGTCGAAAGTTTGGTCCTATTGGCTGGAACATTCCTTATGGTTTCAATGAATCGGATCTTAGGATATCTGTTCGACAACTTCAAGTAAGTTTTGTCCTATTAATGGAAATTAAACATCAAATCAGTTCTGATCTGTTTTTGAATTGTTTCCTTTCTAATGAAAAATTGTTAGAAAGGAAAGCAACTAAAATTTATTTTTTGATATGTGTTTTGTAAAAACTAACCAATCAAGAAATCTTTAACTCAAACACTGAGTATTTATCCAAAAGGAAAAAAAAATTTTGGTCTGCTTTGGGGTTAAGACAGTTTTGTATTTCTAACTGGTACCAGATATCAGTATTGAAGGTTAGGTAAAAGCTATTGTTTCAGACAGAGCCTCCTCATTTGGTGGGGGGAAAAAAACAAAAACAACGCAACCTAATCTTTCTTTTTTGTTTTTTCCCCATTTGACTTTGTTCTCTTTATAAATCTAAACTTAATAACTAATCCAGAAAAAAAATCTTTGATGATAAATGAAACCTGGTTTTTCCCAAATATATTTATCTATTTTATTTAAACCAACTTTGTAGTGTCATCATCTCTCTTCTTTTCTCCATTCTGTCTTGGATATGACAATAAACTACATTTAGCAGCAAGGCCTCTGATTGGGAGATTGGAGGTTTTGAGAAGCATGGAACCACCTCTTAGTTGCTGTTGTTTCCAGGTCCACCCTGATACTGAGTGGTAGCACCTGTTAGGGTTCCAGCTATGGGCAAATAAACTTTTATAATAAAATTACCAACAATACGTTTTTATAGCAAAATGACACTCAATGCAACACAAAACAAATATCAAAATACATCTTTATAGTAAAATTACCAACAATACATTTCATGATCTACAAATTATATATCTAAAAAACATACCTTTACCTTGAAAGTACAAAATTATGTACAAAATAGCATAGAATTACATTCAAAATATTTAGATTTCATCATTAAATAGCCCATAGAGATGTTGATATGCCACTAAACAAAATCAGCCAATCAACAATACATTTTATGTTTACTTGAAAGCATACAATTGCATTCAAAATATATTTAATTGAAGCCATAACATTGTGTTCAATATATTTAGATTTTAGCATTAAATAACACATAGAAATGTTGATATGCTGTTAAACAAAATCAACCAACCAAGGTTTTTCCATTGTTATCCTAATCAGAAAACTTTTCATCCAAAATCCCAAGTTTATTTCAACAATATATAAAAGAATTAGCTTCATACTGGGCTTTTATCTTTGCTCATAATGATGATGATGTGCTTAGTTTATTTGTTTTCACAACTAAATCACACTCTCTCTTGTATTACAGTTGAATTATATTTTTTTATTGTCTATGAAGTTGAGATCTTATTCTTGCAAATGACATAAATGAAATGAAAACAATTGTTATTCTGCTTATTTGTTCATTTTCAGATGTTTATTAATGAATATGAAGAGATTCCATACGATGCAATTACATACATGACAGGTCAGTGTAACTACGGAGGACGTGTTACTGATGTTTGGGACATGCGTTGCTTGACTACCATTCTAGCAGACTTCTATAATCCAGCCATTATTGCAGAACCAAAGTACAAGTTTTCCACTAGTGGCGTTTACTATGCACCACAGAAAGGAACTTATGAGGATTATGTAGAATTCATCAAAGTAAGTATTCTGTAAATCAGACATTCAATCTATTTCCATTCTTTTGCCTTAAAAAAAAATGGTTACAAGAATTGTCATTGTTTCTCTGATTTCTGTTCATCATTGGCCAAATGTTCGTATGTTGTGACACGGAAAGAATTTCCTTTGCATTTTTATACTAAAGAGAAAAAAAATGATATATATTTATGATTTTTAAAAATTTCATTTTGATCATTCTTTCAATAATGAACCTAGATTAGTGTTTGAACACAGGTAAAAGTAGGATTTTAAATATAGGAAGGCCCTCCTCACTCAGATTATTGATGTAACAATCTTCCTAATCAATCTCATCCTAAACTATACATATACCACCAACAACAACAACATAATTGACATCTATAAAATGCAATATATATATATATATATATATTGTGTGTGCAGGTGCATATATATTTTGTGTGTGTGGCCATACTAATACATATATATAATACTTTTCAAACAACATACAGATAATACACTAATCTTTTAGCAAAAGGGCTATTGAATTATAATGATAAAATTAAACATTTTCTATTCAAGAACTATTTGGCATTCATTGACTAAATAGCCTTACTGTCAATTAAAAATTTTTTTTTTCCAAAAATTATGCTACAGATGAGAGTTTATGGTAGTGTTGTGAAAAGTTAGCAGTTTGATTATATCATTATTTTTCTTTCTGGTTCTAAGTGCTACCCATTGTTGTTGTTGTTGTTACTGTGGGAAGTCTTGAAGTGATGTGCAGAGCACACAGACTGATCCTCGCCAAAAATGCTGAGCCAGGCATAAAAAAAAATACATCTTTTTTTTACAAATATGCTCATAATAATGATTACAATATGGGTGGGGGGATAATTCACATGACTGAGATGACTGCTTATGTCCTATTGGCATTAGAAATTTGGGGTTTCTACTAAAAGAACAAATAAACATGATTTTGAATGCAGGGAGAGAGAGACTCTCTCCCCACTTGAAAAATGAACAAAAAACATTCCTCCTCACCCTATTCCACCAACACCATATTTTGTTCAGTAAATATGATATATTCAACATTTTGTCAATACAATGATTTTTATGTGTATATAAAGACACGTAGTTTTGTTATATTGACTACTGTGTCAGAATTGTCTAGTGACCATGTGTCATATCAGAATGTGTTGCAGCTTCCAATGTCAATAACTTTAGGTGGCTCAATGCAAAAAGAAAAAGAAGAAACATTTTCTTCCTATTCTGCTCTCTGCAGACTACACTTCTTTCCTCCCTGATTCAGACATTAAAAAATACAAATTTCTGAATAGGAATAATAAAAAAAAGGTTGCATTTCTTTTTAACACATTTACTGTTGCACAATATGCATATGTAATTTGTGTGATATTGCATATTTCCTTTGATGCACCTATGCATTCATTTCAGGGTTTTTATTTCAGGTAGAGTGTCAATAGCTATGGCATCATAGCTTTTGTCAGTGCTCTTTGTTGTTTTGCCTAAAGGACATGCATTAACATCAGATTTACCAAAATAAAGCAGAAATAGTTTTATATGACTATTTCTAATGGTATCTCTACCAAAAACATAGATGGTGTTATGTAAGGGTTCAAATATCCAAGGTAGCAGTAAATGTTATAATAAATTTAAAGTAGACTTATATAGCAATTTATATTGGTAATTTTAACAAAAAACACTGATGACATTATATAAGTGAACTAAAATAGTGCATCAGCAAATATCCTCATGCTTGTTGTTTTTGTCACAATGTTTATATGAAAGTAATTTACAGCCTTCTTTCAGCTCCTTTGTTTCATTTCATCACCCTTTAGGTCCTTTTGACAAAGGAATTCAATAATTGGTCTGACAAGTTCCATCCTGATGTAGTGAACATACCAAAGTATGCACTAATTTGCTCAATTTACATACAAAATGCTAACACTATTCTTTCTTGCTTACAAAATTCTGCTTTGGCTCATCATCCTTGCCTCACTCAGTTTAGATTTTCTGTATGCTATGGACTTTTATAGTGGGTCTGCTGATGCAGTCTTAAGCTGATTTATATATGCAGCCTTTTGTAGAATAGATATTTTCTAATGAGCTTCTCTATAATTTTAACCTCCTTTCAAAGCCAGTTAAGGTGAGTAAAGAGGAGGCATGACAGTAACGCTTCTTGCTAGTCAATTGTTGCTATCTTCTCTCTAGTTACGGGAGTGGGGAAGCAATCATGTCAGAGTTGAGTCTCCCAACTTGAGCTCATCTATCATCCTGTCCAGAGCTGCAAACCACGCACAATCCTGACATCACAAAAGGTATTTTATTATTTTTGACAGGCATCTTATCTATTTTCATTTTACGTCAAGTGTTTTTCTGTAATTCTAGCATGAAGTATTGTTATTATTCCATAAATGTCTTGTGTCAGGTTCAGACTTTGCTCTGTTAATTGGTCACATGAAGAGGGAAAATGAGTATCCTAAACAACCCTGAAGAATTCTTGAAAGTGACACACACCTGAAGAATGCTGATTGAAAACAATGACAAGATTATTTTGAATAATTTGTAGAGTAGTATTTTTATCCTTAGGGGATGTGTTAATTTTGTAGTTTATCTTCTCTCTGAATTTCTGGGATGAGCAGTTATCATTATTTATATTCGCCTCCAATGTCCTCATTTTCTCAGTGCTTTAGCTAATGTGCTCTCCAGCCTTCTTCAGGTGTCTATTGTTCCATTTAACCATCAGTTAATTTTAAACTCGACCCTTTATTAAATTTGCAGAGATTGTTCTTTTATGCTGTTTACACCTCATCTTTATTTTAGTACTGCTCAGTTGTTACTCATTCTGTTTTCAGTGAGTCTAAGCCTGGGGTAACTTACTGATACTAAACTTTATATAATGGATAAGTAAATAAAAGTAAACAAAATTTCTTGTAATTTAAAGAAACAAACAGAAAACACCCATCAGAAATTTACTGTTATTTTCTTAATGAGATTTCCTTTGAAAAGGCTTCTCAAAAGCATTATAGGAACATAATAAGAAATGATTTTATAATTTTTGCCAATAACACTATTATTAAAAATATTTATATACCAATATTATAACTTGCTACTTTATTAACATAAGAAAAAAGTTTCTTGTTAATGCACACAATATCTTCATTTATTTGATTTTTTTTTTTTTGCCACATAGTATGTTCTTCAATTTTGAAACTAAAATTATGGAGATTTGGAATAAAAAATCAGACTTCAAATGACATGTGCTGTAACTTTATATCATGTAGCAAAAGTTCTCAGATTCAAGAAATAAAAACTATGTAAAGCAGTTCTCAGATTCAAGAAATATAAACTCATATGGAAAGCTGTTCTCAGATTTAAGAAATAAAAACTCATAGAAAGCTGTTCTCAGATTCAAGAAATGAAAACTGATATGGAAAGCTGTTCTAAGATTTAAGAAATAAAAACTCATATGGAAAACATTTCTCAGAAACAAGAAATAAAAACTCAGGCAAAGCAGTTCTCAGATTCAAGAAATAACTCATATGGAAAGCTATTCTCAGATTCAAAAAATTTAAATTTGTATGGAAGGCTGTTCTCAGATTCAAGAAATAAAAACTCAAACGGAAAGCAGTTCCCAGATATAAACTAATAAAAACTGATATGGAAAGCCTTTCTCAGATTCAAGAAATGAAAACTGATATGGAAAGCTGTTCTCAGATTCAAGTAATAAAAACTATGGAAAGCAGTTCTCAGATTAAAGAAATAAAAACATGGAAATCTGTTCACAGATTTAAGAAATGAAAAATCATGGAAAGTTGTTCTCAGATTTAAGAAATAAAACTCATGGAATGCTGTTCTCAGATTCAAGTAATAAAATCTATGGAAAGCAGTTCTCAGATTCAAGAAATAAAAACTATGGAATTCTGTTTTCAGATTCAAGAAATAAAAACATGGAAATCTGTTCTCAGATTTAAGAAATGAAAAATCATGGAACGCTGTTCTCAGTTTCAAGAAATATAAACTCGTATGGAAAGCTGTTCTCAGATTCAATAAGTAAACACTCATGGAAAGCTGTTCTCAGATTTAAGAAATGAAAAATCATATGGAAAGCTTTTCTCCGATTCAAGACAGAAAAACACATGCAAAGCTGTTCTCAGATTCAAGAAATGAAAACTGATATGGAAAGCTGTTCTCAGATTCAAGAAATAAAAACTCAAATGGAAAGCAGTTCTCAGATTCAAAGAAAAAAAACTCATATGGAAAGCAGTTCTCAGATTCAAGAAATAAAAACTATGGAAAGCTGTTTTCAGATTCAAGAAATATAAACTCATATGGAAACCTGTTCTCAGATTCAATAAATAAAAACTCATGGAAATCTGTTCTCAGATTTAAGAAATGAAAAATCATATGGAAAGCTTTTCTCAGATTCAAGAAATAAAACTCATATGGAAAGCTGTTCTCAGATTCAAAAACTTTAAATTAATATGGAAAGCTGTTCTCAGATTCAAGAAATAAAAACTCAAATGGAAAGCAGTTCTCAGATTCAAGAAATAAAAACATATGAAAATTCATATGGAAAGCTGCTTTCAGATTCAAGAAATATAAACTCATATGGAAACCTGTTCTCAGATTTAAGAAATATAAATTCATATGGAAAGCAGTTCTCAGATTCAAGAAATAAAAACTCATATGGAAAGCTGTTTTCAAATTCAAGAAATATAAACTCATATGGAAACCTGTTCTCAGATTTAAGAAATAAAAAGTATGGAAAGCAGTTCTCAGATTTAAGAAATAAAAACTCATATGGAAAACATTTCTCAGATTTAAGAAATAAAAACTCATATGGAAAACATTTCTCAGATTCAAGAAATAAAAACTCATGGAAAGCTGTTCTCAGATTCAAAAAATAAAAACTCATACAAAGCAGTTCTCAGATTCAAGAAATAAAACTCATATGGAAAGCAGTTCCCAGATATGGAAAGCTGTTCTTAGAATTAAGAAATAAAAGCTTTGGAAAGCAGTTCTCAGATTCAAGAAATAAAAACTCATGCAAAGCCATTTTCAGATTCAAGAGATAAAGACATGGAAATCTGTTCTCAGATTTAAGAAATGAAAAATCATATGGAAAACTTTTCTGAGATTAATGAAATAAAAACTCATGGAAAGCAGTTCTCGGATTCAAGAAATAAAAACTCATGGAAAGCTGTTCTCAGATTTAAGAAATGAAAACTGATATGGAAAACAGTTCTTAGATTCAAGAAAGAAAACCTCATATGGAAAGCTGTTCTCACATTCATGAAATAAAAACTCATAGAAAGTAGTTCTCATATTCAAGAAATAAAAACTATGGAAAGTAGTTCTCATATTTAAGTAATAAAAACTATGGAATGTAGTTCTCAGATTCAAGAAATAAAAACTATGGAAAACTGTTCTCAGATTCAAGAAATGAAAAATGATATGGAAAGCTGTTCTGATATACAAGAAATAAAAACTCATGGAAAGCTGTTCTCAGATTCAAGAAATAAAATTTCATATGGAAAGCTGTTCTTGAATTCAAGAAATAAAAACTATGAAAAGCTGTCCTCAGATTCAACAAATGAAAACTTATATGGAAAGCTTTTCTCGGAAGCACTAAAGTATTCAATAGGAATGGTACTGAGGATAGCAATGTAAAAAAAAAAAAAAAGCAAAAAAAATTAATAATTTTGAAGGCCTTTCATCAATGCAGCAATATTGGCTTCTCCAGCATATTGTTGAATGGTGAGCTGGCCCCTGGCAAGAAAGCACAAAGGCAGGTCCATCTTCATTTTCAATATACCTGTAAGAGGGACATGAGTCACTGCACATGAATATTGAGAAATAGGAAAACATTGAAAGTGACTGTTCTCATTAGTGGCTGCAACTTTTCAGAATGTTTAAAGCATAGAGTAAAGAATCTCAGAGATTCTATTGAAGAAATAATGCACAGTGTCAAAAGAAGAAAAAAAACATCAACAACAGTACCAAGACAACACTAGCAAATAATGCCTTCTTCAGGTGGAATCCCCGCAGCTGGGACTCACACTGCTCCATAGAGCTCTCCAACTATTACAGATGCTGCTCTACCCACTCATACTGAAGTTAAACTTTCCAGGAGAAAAACCATGATCAGACATACAACAGGAATTATCTCTTTTAAAGAAGAGTTTGTTGACATTTCAACATTTTATCATACTTGCTGATGGATTTGTAAGTTATTCCTATGGATTTGTAGTGAAACAGAAAAGATGAGGATATTAATCTGAATAGTTTATGAAGTAATAATAACCAAAATAAATAAATCCAATGACTTATATAAAATACAACACTGTAAAGTTTTATGGTCAAGCTGTTTCTGGAATTTTGAGTTTTGCCGTCATGCATTGTTCATACTATATATATATATATATATATATATATATACACACACACACACACTATAGTCAAAAAATTTGGGGTCACCCTCTATTTCTTTAAAAAAAAACCATTAAAATGAGATTGTGAAAGCTAAAATTTCAATAACTATAGTGTATTTGCTTTTATTTTGAAAAAAATAAGCCTGTTACTATGAAAAAAAATTATCATACAACACAATATTTGGTTTTAAAAAATTATCATACAACACAATATTTGGTTTTAAAAAATTATCATACAACAGGATCATATTTTGTTTTCGTCAATAAAACCACCACTTACGTTATTTCCAAGATTTAAAAAAATAAGATAGACTTTCTGAAGCATTCTTCAAACACTGAAAAAGCTCACCCTCACTTTTTAGGTATTCTCTTCAAACTCACCTATATCCAATTCATTTGATACTAATTCAATAGGGGAAAGGTCAGGAGATTGTTATGGCCAATCATAATATTTTTCAAATTTTTTTTTTCTTACTTTTCATGGTAATTTTGAAATAATTTAGAAAAGCGTTTTGGATCATTGTCTTGTTGAAAGGTGAATTTTTTTTTTCCAATTATGTGCAAGCCAGATGGTATAGTACATCTCTGCAAAATCAAATGATATTGTTCTTTGTTCATAATTCCCTTGACCTGAATTAAATTTCAAGCCCTCTCTCCCCCAAAATCCCTACCCACTATGATTAACTGTTGGAACCACACATTCATCCTTCAGTCTTTCTGATGGTTTTTGTTTCACACTCTCCTCTTACTATCAAATAACTTAATATAATGTGTAAACAAAACAGTGCTTAATGTGGTTAGAGCTTATTTATATATATATATATATATATATATATATATATATATATATATATATATATATATATACTAGCAGCATTAGCGTTGCCCGTGCTTGATTCAAAAAATCGTGCGACTCATACAGCAATCGCTATCACTTGAATTAAGATATTTTTGCCCTTCCTTGCTTTTAAAGGAGTGCCCTTTGCCATGCTGATGTTGCTACATGCCTTACGTCTTGCCTATCTCACACTGCAAATTTTTTCTAAGCTCTATACTAAACATTAAATCTTTTACAAAAAAGAACTAAACAAAATGAACACAAAACAATCAGCTTTAAAAAAGGACTTGTAACTGGAAAAACCAAATGAAAAAAGAATGTTAACAACAAATACTTTTTCACACCCAACCCAGTTCTGCGTTATCAGAATCAACGTTGAGTTTAAGCAAGTGAATGAGCCAATTGGAGTAAAGTGCCATGCAGATTTAAATTTTTCCCACTTGTGACGAATGCAGCTATCGATTTTTTTTTTTGCATGCTAGCATGCTAGTTAACATTCGTGTCAGTCAGCTGTTGGCTCTCACGCTGGCCAATAGTATCTTCCTGCCTATTCGTGTCAGCCAGCTATAGGCTCTCACTCTGGCCAGTAGAAAATGGCCACAAACTACATGAAAACTGCCGTAGAAGCATGAAAAAAATCAATTATTTCCACTATTGATGGGAGTTGGGAAATGCAAAGTCAGTCTTGGCCTTCCCACTAACTTTGTGCATGTAAATTTTGGTGCAAATCCATCGAAAATTGCAGCCGTGCATTCGTACACACACACACACACACACACACACACACACACTGCCTTTTATTTGTATATATATATATATATATATATATATATATATATATATATAAAATAAATATGTGTGTGAATGATGGTTCCTACTACATTGTCAAGCATGATCATCACAAGATATAATTCCAATATCAAGCAATGCCTGTACATAAAATTTTTAAAAGACAGAAAGTCATCACACTGGTTCATTCTTTACGCTAAGATAGAACAGCATGTATCCAAAAAGAAGAACCAGATAATGTTGGATGCTGTCAAGTTACAAGTTTAAAAGTTGTTTTTTTTTTTCCTAGTTAGATACTATGCACCTGGACACCAAGCTAGGTATTTTTACATCCTGTGCTAGTTGGCTGTTGATCATATGTGTGTATAACACACACACAGGGCAAAATGTTTAGGGGCCAGCCTGCATGTCTTAAGAAAAAAAAAAAAGAGACAACATAAAAGGAGATATTTTTGTATTTTCTTTTTAAGTAAAAGACTAAATTTCACTTTGCGTTTATTTTGACAAAAATAAGCACTATGAAAAATTATCATTCAACAGCATCATATTTTGTTTTCGGCAATAAAATCACCATTTGCCTCAATTATGATTTTACAAATTCTTGGTATTATTTCCAAGAGTTTAAAAAAAAAAAAGATAGACATTCTGAAGCATTCTTCAAACACTGAAAAAGCTAACTCATTCTTTGGATATTCTCTTCAAACTCTTTTATCCAATTCAATGGAAGATTGATCAGAAAGCAATCAAATCATAATTTCCAAAATTTTGTTTTTGGATCATTGTCTTGTTGATAGGTAAATTCATCATTCAGTCTTTCTCCTGACTTTCTTCTCACATCCCTTCTTCTCATACTAACAAAATGTTTAAATTTGAATTCATCTGTCCACAATACATTTTGCCACTCTTTCAATGTCCAGTTTTTATACTTTTTTTTTTTTTTTTTGCACATAAGTCTTTTCTGCTTATTCATCTTTTGTAATGGGTTTCTTGATAGATCAGCAGGGCTCAGGGAGTGCATAGCTAAGTTGATTTTCACAGTTGTGAGCAACACAGGTTGATATCAAAAGGAATTAAGTTCAGATGTCAACTCTGGAGTAGTTTTCCTTCTATTTCTTTTGCTCTTAATAATCAAGTGTGTTTATCATCAGCAGCAGTTGTTACTTTTGGTGCTTCAATACTTGCACCAGTTTCTAACAGCCTTCACCACGTCTAGACATCTTTAACTTCTTTGAGAGTAGACTTCTTGGAATAAAATTTCATTTTTATCCTCACCTGAATGCTTTGCTTAGCTACTTTGGTTTTACCATTTTGTGCAAATTACTTCAAAATTAAAAATAAATTAAAAAATAAAAAAACTGAAAATATTGTCAGTGTCAACATTTTTATTATCTAATAAAGTGTTTAACACATTCTCTTTACCTGCAAGAGTTGGCTGGAAAGTATATGAAAGAATGCTTTGTTTTGCTTGATTTAATATAAAATGGATTATGAAAAAATTAATTAAATTTCAAATTCCAGGAATGAAGAAAGCCTTCCTGTTTGAATTCCTAATATAATGAATTATGATTATTCATTAATCTTTTTAAACTATTTATCCTAATCTTTGTTGTTATAATCACAACATTTTGACTTTAACTTTCTAGAAAAAAAAAAGTTCAATTTGAAACTCCCAGAAAGTTATCAAATGTGCCAGAATCTGAAAATGGCCAGAATCTAAAATGGTCAAAGTAATCACTAAGTTGATGAATTCTCATCTAAATAGATTTAACATATAATGGGTGAAAATTACTTGCCAAGTACTCTTGTAGCAACAAAACATATTTCTAGTTTTAAGTATTTTTAAGTATAAAGTAAACCTCAACAAAGCTGTTAATTGAGTTATTTTATTGTCTTTTTTATCTTTTTCTGTGTGTGTGTGTGTGTGTGTGTGTGTGTGTGTATATATATATATATATATATATATATATATATAAATTGTGTGTGTTTAGGCAGCATTTTTTCATTGATGCATGTTTCATTAAATAATATAGACAAGTTTTGTCTATTTATTTTATGTAAATTCTTTTCATATCATCTGATAAGCTTAATAATATTATCATTAGGAAGAGTGAATAGTACCTTTGTATAATGCATTCATTTTCTTTAATATTTTTAAACCAGTCTTGAGCTTCAGATTTATTTGTAATTTACATGAGTCTATGCGTAATTTCCTCCAGTTGGTCCAGGTTAGTTTTATATTTATATATATATATATATATATATATATATATATATATATATATACACACACTCTGTTGATATCACCAACCTCCATAAAATTCCTATAAAGTTAGCCTCAACCACTCTTCATCACAGCTTTGATAGACAGGAACACAAATTTTAGATTGGGTTCATGTTGGGAGGACTGACTAGGCCCATTCTCATATAATATGAGAGGGTCCTGAAAAGTTATTGACCTCAAACCATTTCTAATGGTTGGTCATTAAAGTACTGATTTTAAGAAGTGAGACATGAAAAACTTTTCAGCATTCCCTTATATATATATATATATATATATATATGCATACATAAACATCCTTTTTTCATCTTTATCCTTAGACATTTTACATGCTATAGTGAAATTTACTTAAAATAGAATTTGATAGCATTTATCATTTGCTGTGTTTTTCATATACAAAATAAAAAAGAAAAGAAATATCTTATTTGATAGAAATTGCTTTTGACACCCAAACCACCAGAACCAAACTTTATTTCCTGATATAAAAACTGACTGACTCTCTACAAGACTGGCAGGAGATATAGTTGGAAGCAAAAGTGAAAATGGTAAAAAAGATGGAATTGATAAAGAAATTGTCCACAATGTGGCTTAAATGTCCAATTTGTACTTTGAACAACTTTGCTAACTGATGATATACAAATACTAGCGAAAAAGAAGTAGTATTAAAGATATGCTACAAAAAGTTTCCTCTATTTGCTTACATGTAAATATTTCCATCAAAATTATACCAAATAAAGGTTTTATCTTTTTTACATTAGTAAATATAAGCAGAAATATCAACTGTTGCATTTCCATAAAATTATAATTTAAAAAAATAAATAAATAAAAACTAAAGACAGTATTTAGTACCTCTACACAAAGCAAACAGAACCTAATACTGTGTTGATAACACCAACCTTCATTCAATTCCTATAAAGTTAATCTCAACCACTCTTCATCACAGCTATCAGTTCAGTTTCATCAGACATTACTAAGGTTGGTAGACAGTAACATAAGGGTTCATTTTAGATGGACTAACTAGGCCACTTCACTAGGTTGATTTTCTTATTTTCAAACCACTGTTTGGTTGCATTTGTGGTATTTTTAGAATTTGTTGTTCTGTTGAAACACTCAATTGCACTTCATTTTTAAAGCTTGGACAAAGGTAAGGAAATTCTTGTTCAATATATCTTGGTATATGGCTCCATTCATTCTTCCTTCAATTATATGAAGTCATCATCTACCATGGAATGAAAAACTTCCTCATGCCCTTTACATTAGTGATTTCATACTTCACAGTTTAGACTGTGTTTTTTGGTTTCAATTCTTCATTCTTCTTCTTACAAACATGGCGATTTTAAGTGGTCTCAATAGATGAAAAATATTATTCCACTCAGTATGTGATTTATATAACTGCTCCTTAACAAACTTCAGATGTATCTTCACATGCGATTTCTTCATAAGCAGAGCAACCATTTTGTGTGTTGTACAAGATGTCAACACAGTCCACCATCATGCAGACAGCTTGTGGTGTAACTGTTCTCTTTCATACTTGAAGATCTTCTCTCAGCAAATAATAATCCTTGTATGTTTCTTTATCGTTCTCCTTGTAGCACAACTGGAAATCTTTTGAGAGGTATGTCAGATGGAGGATATATTCCCTCGTCCTGTAACTTTTTCCTTCACAGTAAAGACTAAGTACAGGATATCTATAATATGTTGAGTGTTCCTTAGTTCTTGGCATTATGGTTGCTGCTACAATGAGAATTTGCAGTTAACTGATACACTCTACCATCATTTAAAAAATGGTGCTGCAATGTTGTGACCATGTGCCTGACAAAACAAAGCTCAACAAATATCTAAAATATATACTAAGTCTGCATGAAATGATCTAGACCATATTGAGCTTGGACATCATCTAAATTAATGCTTCATTCTCAATTATAACACAAAGAAGATTTGTAAATTATTTCCTAAAATATAACTCGGTTGGAAATATATCTATCAAGTCTCCACTAAAATTCTTTACAATTATTTAATATTACAACAGAAAAAGTAGGATAACTGATTTTTTTCACTGAATAGATACCAATAAAATTCAACAATTGTTTTTGTCAGAACTAAAAATCTGATATTGAGAGAAAGATCAATCGATTGGTTCCTAATAGGGAGTTGCAGTAGTCTCTGAGATAGATTTTTCACTGACAATGCATATATTTTCTTTGAATTTCATGAAATACATCCAAAGTAACTTTCATTACCTACCATAATGTTACATGTTCAAATTAGTGTCTCATAATTGTGAGATGGTTAACAAGCTGGTCTTGTATGTCAGTATTGTAGTAGAATTGTTGGAGACAATACGTATTTGCTTATTAGTAAGCTTTAATAAACTCTTCATATTGGCAAAGTTTTCCGGAATAATATCTGTTCAGGACAAATCCGTAAATCGGAGAGAGAGAGATCATACCATATTCTCTCCTGCCTTATTTTTACAGAGGGGAAGAATTCCTTGAATCAAGCACACATCCTTTTGCAGTCTGCAAAGCTGTGTCAGGTTGCCAATAGCATGATGAGGTTCTTCCTCTTTCTCACTAGAACTGGATTTAATTCTGCTGTGTTTTCGTAATCTTATATGAGTGGCTTGCTCGTACTCTAAAGTATCAGTAGCATGTTTCTGTTTCTTTGTAGTCAGTTGAAGTGTCCTGAGGACAGCCCTCACTTAGGCTTGTGGGTCCCTATTCATCTCCTGCTGGAGCCAAGTCTTTTAGTGAGACTGTCTCTTCTCGTCCATCAGGGTAGCAGACACACGCATACTGAGGTTTGGTGTGTAGAAGCACTTGATCTACCAGAGGTTTGTTCTTATTCAGTTGCATGTGTATTTTTAGTAATATCACTCCTGGTTTTGAGAGCCAAGATGGTAGGGATGCTCCAGTCAAATGTCTTTAGGAAACGGGAGGAATCATTCATGAAGTGTCGCGTTAGTGGTTAGCAGAATTCTAATGCATGCAGGGCCTCTGGGATTAGTTGTTCCCAATTCTATAAAGCCATCCCTTTATCAGCAGCTGCTAGTTGAACAGTTTTCTAAAATTCCATTATACCTCTTGCACTGGCCATTACCTTGATAGTTATATGGGGTTGTTCTACTTATGAATACTCTTTGCTCTTACAGGAATCACAATATGCATTGGGATATAAATGAAGCCCCTCAGTCTAAATGAATATACGTGGGTCACCTGAAGACAGCAAAAACTAAGCAAAGTGTTTAAATGACCATTATACAGGATACATCGGGGCAGGGTATTTATTTCAAAAGTTAACAGCGAATATTTGTCAATTATTGTCAGCATATATTTGTTAGGAGTTTTTGATGAAAGCAGTCCTTTAAAATCCAATGTGATTCTTTCATAGGGTTGTGTGGCTTTTATGACCTTGTTGCTGTTAGGATAGTAAAACCTTGGTCTCTTCTACCAGAGGTAGCGTATGATCGGACGTAGTAATAGCTGCTTTCACTATGCCAGTCTTTAACTCGTTAAATGCTTTCTTGGCTATGAGTGATAAAGGGAAATTTCATACTATTATTAGGGGGTGGATTTTGTCTGAAAAAGACAATATCCAATGTGCATCGTGTGCAAACATTCTTAATGCACGATGAAGAGCAGGTAAATGTCTTGGGACCAGTAGGCTGAGTAATGGATTCAGATGTTTTGGATCGTGTTTTATGTTGTTTTTACTTATTATGTACCCAAGTAATTTTATATTTATATGTTGGAAATAACATTTGTCTTGACTAAGAGTAAGCTTGTACTTTTTAACAGCTTAAGATAAAGCACTGTTTATAAGAATAGGTTCATTCTTTCTGCTAAAAGACCATTTGTAGTTGGGAAACAGGAGCAAGTACTCATAAACTTGTGCTGAGATATATTTGGTCAGATAATGTAGCTTATTAAAACTTTGGTCGCAGTACATACTCAAGAAGTTCATGAAAGTTACTCTTCAGTGACGATATTCCACTTTGGCATCAGACACATTGGGTCAATATCACTGGACAGAGTAAATTGGTCATTTTCCAAATGGTTAACAACAAAAGTCTATTAAATTGTAATAGAATTATTCAAGACAATATGTATTGCTTATCATAAGTTTTAATAAACTTGGTATTTACCTGAGACCTCCCCACAAGGAAGGATGTGTCACAAGGCCGGTTTTTAAAGTAGGGCTTTCTGAGCATATACACTTGGGCAAAAATTTCTCACAGACCCCGCATACACAGAGTCAGGTGGTTGTCTACCTCCCTCTACCTGTAGGTATAGCCTCTTCCGAGTTCTTCTCTGCCCAAAGGCAGAGAGTTTGACAAGCTAGAGTAAAGTTCTCCTGAATATACATGTGTTCAGGACAGATCCATTAATGGGGAGGGGGGGGTCATACCACAAGTATTACTGAGCAATGAGTTTTAAATATATTTTTACTTAATACCCTATACTTCTGATCTTGTGTCAAGCTCTAACTAAGGTTAGGAAATAATAATTCTTACCTGATTATTTTATCTACCTTCCCTAAGATAAAAGATTTGTTTATAAGCATAGGCTCATTCCCTTTGATAAAGCACTGTTTATAAGCATAGGCTCATTCCCTCTTATAAAAGACTATAAATGAGAAACAGGCGCAAATGCCATTTCTCGATTGTTATGATGTGTGTGATTCAGTTTTTACGATTTGAATTCTCCTTTCTTAGTAGAACGTCTATACATACAAGTCTATGTGATCATATATAAATGAGGCATGTTGTTTGCAATCCTGCAGATTAATGTTTATCTAAAAATGTCAAAATATATTTTTTGTGGTACAAGGCCAAAGGGAAAATGTGGAAAAGGCTGGTATCACTATCTTGCATTTAGCTGATCTGATTCACAACCCATTCATTCTTAGAATTGTCTCTTTCACTACAAGAACCCATCCCCTTCTACACCCAATCCAACATTTACCTCAATATCATGTATTTGCAGGGAACCTAAAAAAAAACCATGGCATAAATATTCCACAATGTACAATTGTTTTTTTCTTTCTTTCTTTTTTTTTACAATTTTCATATAAAAATAAATAAAAATTTATCATGAAATGTGTTGGGAGGGAATGAACCCAATAACAAAATTAAGAGAAACCAAAAACATTCAAACAAAAAGAAAAGCTCACAGAAAAATAAGAGCGGCCGCTGTATTTTGCCAATAAGCAGAATTAAGAAGATGACTTGCTAAAGGCAGAGGAAAAACAAAATAAATTACAGAGTGGAGAAATATCAAAGGCTGATCCATTCAAGATAAAAAGGGGGTAAAAATAAACTGGGGAGATTGTGAATCTTGACAAGGACCTTAACAAAAGAGGACCAAGCCAGGAACCCTCACTCACTCACATTAACTAGGCAAACAAAAGAGTCTAGCTTAACAAAGGGATGGGGCCCATCAAGAATTTGCCCCATTGTGTCTATAGGAGATTAAAAAAAGTCACTACTTAGATGGGCGATCACTTGGGGACACTTGGTACTGTAAGCAGAGCATAGTTTCAATCTATGGATCTCTGCTACATGGCATTACTCTACAAGGTAAGACTTATTTCAATATCCCTACACCTCCCAAAAACTAAGGGATTTTAGGTTCCTTGTGTGTCTTGAGGTTCTTCTATATGCTGTTTGATTGTTTTCTTTTTATTTACAGTATTTACATTAGTCGGACTATTGTCCTCATCTTTGTCGCCATATTTGTCACAACGTTTCGGCCGTTGTACGCTCCGGCCTTCTTCAGGTGGTTGGAATTTCGAACTGAACCCTTTATTTCGATCGCTGGGGTAGACTGTTCTAATTCCACGTGCCATGTTGGATGGATGTCAGTTATCAGTTATCTCCTGCTAATTTTCCCTCTGAAAGTTCTCCACTGCCTTAACCAGGAATTGAACTCACCTTCTTTGGGTCTGTCACTGGATCTAACCAACGCCTTTATCCACTGTGCCATGTGTCCTTCTTTTTATTTGTTGACCTCTTTCTCTGACAATCTCTCTGGGAGATCTAAGATCTGTTTTGTCTATTATTGTGATCTTGGAACTGTTCTTCATTGTTTATATCCCTATCCTCTAGGTTCTAGAGATCTTTCATTGGCTCGTTGTCACTAGTTTCACTTGTCACTTTTCTTTGTTTAAAGGCTCTTGGTTGGAATTACTTACTCCAACCTCTTCTTGAATTTCCTCTTCAAATTCTTGTCTGGGTCTTAGTTGGTTGACAGGGATGATAACATTCTTGTGATTTTTTTTTGTTTTACACTAATGCTCTATTTTGTCCCTTCTGCATTATAAATTTGATCCCTTTAGGAGTTGATTTGTTATTTTTATTGTACCACATTTTCTCATTAGCAGAACTAGACAGGGGAGGGGGGCCTGATCAGCCTTCCCATTAATGAAAATGGACTTTGTAATCTGCCAGCACATGGCTTAGTTTGATAACTAAGCAGTAGTTTTAGTAGAAAATTGTTAATATTATTCTGGTGCAAAAAAAAAATACATGTTTTCCATTTTTATAGACAATATCATTCTCTATGCAATTTCATTTGTTTGTGGATAGTATGGTGAAGCTTTATATCGAATGTATCAAATCAAGAACACAAACTATTATCATAACATTCTGGGGTATTACCTAATACTAAAGTTTTTGGGGGTCCATTTCTTCTATAATAAGCACAAACAACTTCAAGTAAAACATTGTCCGGCATTGTTAGCCTATACATGATCCATGAGAACATGAGCCCAGGGCTCTGTTTCTTTAAGCCAGCAATGCAATTTATTCTGTTGAAAGTTTTTTTTTTTTTTTATTTCCATATATATTGGACATTTGTGGATGTAGTTTTCAACATCACATAAATACTCTGACCACTATGCTTTTAATTTTAATCATTTCTGAATGATTGTGATTCCACAATGAATATCATTACCTACATTCTTTAATATATCTTTTCTGAAATTTGCTAGTGGTACTACTAAGTCTCTTTTGCATATGATACCAGTTTCAATGGTTAATTTATATCTCATCTCTTTATATGGCCTTTCAGCTTCAGAACACTTACTCTGTGTTTCTTTTTATTCTTGAGGCAATTTTAATTAATATTGGAACATGTAAATTTTCTGAGGCAAGTCAATTCAAATGTAGGTCAGTTTCAATTCAGTGTAAAAATCTGTCTTCAATATTTGATCTCTCTTTATTCAAATTTAAACCGTAATTGTGATTATGCATCAACAATAGGGAAAATATTTCCTGTTACATATTCAATATCAAAATCAAAGACAATGAATTTTATAGCCCACATTAAAATTGTAGATGTAATTTTTGGTAATTACTTCCTTGGATTCAAAATAAAATTTAAAAGCCTGTAATTGGATTTCAGAAAAACTTTTCTGTCCAATAAGAATTGGCAAGCTCTACTAATGTTTGAATAATTAGATTCTGCAGCTGTTAACCTCCTTGAGATGTGCATTACTGGGTGTCCTTGCTGAGATAAAATTGCTGATATGGAATGTTCACTTGCATCTGCAATTAATGACATCCTTTTTAAGATCAAAAAGTTTCACAATGTGTTCTTTAGTAAGGGTATTTTTGAACTCTCAAATGCTGTTTGATGTATATTATTCCATTCAAATTCAACATTTTTTTTACATAAAATGGAAAAGGTTAAATTAATTCCAAATATTTCAGTAAATACCTACTATAGAAATTAACTAAATACCAAAAGGCCTCTATATCTTTTTTATTGGTAGAAGCAGATATGTTTAATATTTTTTGTTTTAAACTTAGATCTTGTGAAATATCATGTTTTGGAATTTAGTATCCAAAATTGGATATTTTTTCACAATTGAATACACATTTACTCTTATTGTTATACTTCAACCAATGTAGTTGTTTTTTTTTTTACATCTACTGTACTTTTCTTATTTTTAAATTTGACTATTTGGTTATGATTTTTCTTTTCACATGTTTTGCATAGTTGTCCAAATTCTAGGCAATTTGGGTTTGTATTTTTCATTATAATATTTGCATTTTAAATTTGTCGTCTTTATGATACATGTGTCAGCAATTTCTTCTTGATTTTCATTAGAGTTAAAAATCTTTTCAACTCTTGATGTTGTATAAAATCAACAAAAGAATTCAGTGACATTTTACTCAATTGCAATTATTCCAACATTTTATATTAATGAGAAACGTTGTCCATATTTAATGAGTCTTAGTTGGATTAATTCTTCTTCTATAGACACTTTGTCTTTTCCAAGTCTTTAAATTCTTTTTCATATGATCTTAAAAATTTGAGTTATTCTGTTTTGATTAGTCTTACTCTTATGTCTATCGTCTTTTCATGTTGACTTGAATATCGTCTAATGTTAATTATGTTTTAATAACTATGTACTGAAGAAGGTCTACTAGACCGAAACGTCTGACGTCGACATTGAAATAACATTAAAACAGCATATTTGCATATTCGGATTTTTGTTTTTCCATATATTTTTCTTCATACTGTCGGATCTATGTCCATATATTTGCTTACATACACTAGCATGCAAAAGTTTTGGGCCAACTATATAAAATGATTATACACTTTTATTTTATCAAGAAGTTAAGATTGATTGGCAGAATGCTTTTATCAGTAGAGTCTGTGGACCTTAAGAATTAGAATCTCAGATAGCAATTCAAAATTAACAGCCAGACAAGTGAAGAGTTAGATGCCATCTTTACAGTGATGTTTCTGTTAATACAGTGTACAGAGTATTACAAAAAAAACAACTTGAACAGGTGTATAGCTGAAAAAAAAAAACATTGAAGTGGTTAAAAGAACATCTAACATGGGATGCTGGGAAATGGCAAAAAGTAATTTTTAGAGATGAATGCAAAATAAGAGTTCCATTTAATGCAAGAGAATATGTGAAAAGATCAATGGGAGAGAAAGAAGGAATGCAATGTATTCCACAAATATGGAAACATTTGGTGCTGGCCATATAATGTTGTAGAGTTCCAACAAAATTCTTGGTAGAAAAAAATTGGTAAAACCTGATGGAAACCTAAACAGCAAAACTATACTAGTTTACTATGATCTAAAGATTTCTTATGGATGAAAAGGTTCACCTTTTGGAAGACTGACCAGTCCAAAGTCCTAATCTTAATATAATTGAACCATTCCAGTGGGAACTGAAGAAAGAAGTACTCCAATGAAAACCACACAATATCCAAGATTCATGGGATTACTGCCAAGAAGAATGGGAAAAAATTTCCAATTAGAAAATCTGAACCTTGTTCCATTCAATGCAACTTTGAATTGAGGCAATTATTCAAGCCAAAAGCAGAAAAACTAATTACTAGCTACATACTTTGATGTTTTGTATTTTCTGTAATAATAATTACGTTTTGCAAAAATAAAAAAAATTCCTTTTGAACTTAGCAGAAAAGTGAAATTTTCAATGGTGGCCCAGTATTTTTACAGGGGCCCTTTTTCAGCATCACTATGTTTAAGATTCTGAATCCTCCACCATAGAGCATTAACTAAAATGCAGTAACTTGTTTTCTGGCCCTGAAATATCATAAAATGTACTGAGAAAACTGCTACTCACTCTCAATTTGGAGGCAACATTAGCAAAAGTAATTAATTTACCATGGTGGCCTAATAGTTTTTCATGCAAGTGTAGCCATTCACACCTTCTCTAGGGTAAAGTAGAGCTTATAGACTAAATGATTACTTATGGTAAAATACCTTTTGTCTGGCTTTCAAATTATTAACCCTCTAAAGAAGTTGGTACTAGAATTGAAATTTGAATTTTACTGTTGCTAAAAATGAATGACAGACTTATACAATGATTTTTGTCTGGCATATTTTTGTATTTAACTATTAGAGAAGATTGCTGGCAGAGGCAGTAGTAGCAAAATGGCTTTTATAGCCATTGACAATTACAACATGTCTGCAAATATCAAAGTAGGAAATGATTGGAGCAAATGAAGTCAAAATGATGGAAAATCAAATGGCCATTTAAGAGATAATCTTTTATTCACTGCTCTAGACATTAACCCTGATGCACCCACTGATTCTCATGTGTTTGACTTACATTTACAAATAAAATATCATTTATCTTCAGTCTGTATCATTTGATTAGAAAACTACAATACAAATATCATCATATCTATAAAAGTGCATTTATCATAAAGCTGGCATTCATATTAATGACTGTTATAATCATCTATAGTTCAGATCTTAACCAGGCAAGTGAGACAAAAGCTTTCTCTTTTATTGAACTATCATTAAACAATGCAAATCCAACAAGTTTTTTTTTTTTTTTTTTTTGCTAATTTCAAACATTGATGATAAGAAGCCTTTGTTGATTGTTATTATGATTGGAGACTGTGTGTGTGTGTGCACGCACACACACACACACGTCTTAGGCTCCCCTTAAATTTCTTTTATTTCAACATTTGCACTGGGAATTAATGTAAAAGATTGCTTTGAAATGATGAAACAAAATCTGAGACTTTGGGATCTAATCATTTCTTATTATAGGTGAAGGATTGTAGGGAGGTAAAACAGTGAGCATTTGCAACTTTTCTTCTAGGAGGTTTCTGTAAAAGTATGGAGATACATTTCAGCCAGTCATATGGGGGTCAGGGCAGATATTGCTAGGATTGGTGATATCATGGACACTGAAGAAAAGTATAAACAAATTCTCATTCATAAAGTGATTACTTCTTTCTAGATATTGTTTCATTCAAAACGGTCTTCTCATTTTTCAACATGACAATGTTTTGAAATATACAATTAATAGAGTAAAATTGAATTTGGATGTAAAAGCAGCTGAAAGAACATTGGTGGGATAGCCTCCACTGATGGCTTGACTTAAATGTTATAAAAGTGGTATCAAATCCATTTAACCAATAAAGGAAGAGAAGATAGTCTAAGTCTTAAGAAAAGCTTAGGAAAGTTTTCAAAGAAACCTTATATACCTTAAGACTTTTTAAAGTTTTTCTAAGTTCAGAGAGAGTTTGTCAGGAGAATCTAACTTTAACCTGTAGACCTAGAACTATACTATAAACTCTAATAACTCTATGTTCATGACTATATAGGCAAAAAAAGTGAATATGTACAGATTTTCCTAAGAATCTGGCTAATATTTAAAATATGCAATTAAGGATAGCCAAAAACTTTTTTAATGGTGTGATTGTGTGTATGTGTATAATATATATACACACAAGGATTCTGAGCCTGAGTCATTTCCAAAAATTTGGCTAAACATCAGATCTTTTTTTATCAACTTGGTTGAACCAAAATTTTTCAGCCTCATCGCACACACACACACTGTCTGAGAGAAAGAGTAAAATTGGATGAAATTTGATAGAATAGAAAATACATAAGACAATTTACAAAAATTCTAATTTGATATATTTCACCAATAATCTGGTCTCATAAGAAAATCATTTTTCCCCTGATGACAAAAAACAATTTTTTAATGAGAGAAATGTAGTTAATTTATTAGAGTTTAATTTGAGAACCACAACTACAATATATTACAGGTTCACATTCTCACCTCTTTTTTTTTCTAATTCTCATCCCAACTTTTCTCCCTTGGTTTCAAATCTGGCTCCCAAAGCTTTGTTCAACTACTCACTTAAAGAACTTTTAGGTGTTCAGAGAAATATTTTGAGCAAGCATTTTCTTTTTTATGAACATTTTTTCTTACTTTAAAATTAAAGGAATTTTCTTCTCCCTTTCTTTCTCTCCTAATTGTGCATATCCTTATACCCTTTTTTTCTGCATGTAAATAAACATTTTCTTGTTGTTTTTTTCAATTTTGTTGCATTTTTAACCTCAACCCTTTCATGTGGGAAAGCCAGGACAAATTTCCCACAAATTTAAATATAAACATTATTATAGGCACTTAAAAAAAAATTAACCAATGTAGATGCAGAAGAAAATCTTCCATTAGAAGCAGGATTTTAGCAAATATAATGTAAACAATACCTTATAAAATATATTGTGAAAACATTGCAAGATTTCAAGGAAAGAATAAACATAAAAAGAACTGAAAATGAAACAACATACTCGGTGCTCTTGTATGTCACTGAAATGTTCAAGATCTCAATTCTGATCTGGAAATTATCATGTTAACAACAACAACTGAATAGACTTTACTCAAAGATACATTAAATATGTCAGGATCTATGAGTTACAATGTGATTTATATGTGTGCATGAGAGTGTGGTTAAAGATGGAGAGATGATATAGTTTTACAAATTATTATTTAAAATATTTTGTTTAATTATCATAATCTAAAACCTCAATTATAAATATTTTATAATCAAACTTGACTTCATGTTGTTACTGTGCCCATAATTTTGGTTTTTTTTTTGTTGACATATTGAACTGCTTAATTTGAAAGGATACAGGAAACAAAAACTGATTTATTTGTGTTTATTTCTTAAATGTCAAAACAAGGTACTTTTTTTCTATCCCTCTCTAACTTTTGTTTTTATATAAATTTACTCTCATTTTTTTTACAAATGTCATCCAAATGAGCATAGACCAGGCAAAAGCCTCTCTAAGACAGAAGTTTGTTTTGAGAAGTAAAAAGAAAAGCCACTAATTTCCCCATAGCAAATAGCAAAAGTCATCAAGCTAAAGGTAGCCTATTGATATTTAATAATGAGTATTGGTTCCTGAAATAGCACTTAGCAACCAGAAGAAGCCAAAAACCCAGAATGAAGAAAAAGCCCCCAAAGAGGAAATTTTCTTTTTTTTCTTCTTCTTTTTCCAATACATGAGGCCTTACAGAAAGGATTTTTCTTTCTTTCTCTATTTTACTCTGCCTTATACAAACACTCACACAGTAATTATTTTCCCCATTTTGTATTGTTACATCCACATTTCTCTCTCATGTTATTCTTTCTTCAAAGACATTCTAATTTTATCAAAGTCTCATATTTGTTAGATTTTTCTGTGTAACTTTACACATTTTCATTCAATACATACTTCTCTCTTCTTCATTCACTCTCTTTCTCACTCTTTTCATGTGTCTCAATGTTGTCTCACAATGTTTGTTTTCACTTTCAGTTAAGTTCAAGGAGAATCCAATTCATTCTTTTTTTGAAGGCCTTAGTGCTTCAACCATTGAAATTCATATTCTCTTTACCAATTCCATTTGCCATACTGAAAACTATTACATTGACTGAACTCTATTAAAATATATAAAAAATCACATCTAATTGAAATCTACTTTTGAATACAAGATATTCTTGTCTCTGTTTTTAATGTCTTTTACCAGGTTTCTTATAATTTTTGTCTTTTTTACCTTAGAATTATTACATAGATATTCCATTAGATGTTTGTTATTAGCAATTTTATTATAGAAATGATTTTATAAGAATATCTTTAATCCTTGTGCACAAAAGGTATGGGCCATATTTTATATTGTCTCAGTAACAGTAAGACCAGTTGCCATCCAAGGCTATGGGAACCAGTCTGTTTTGCTATTTACCTGAAGAGAGAAAAGATGGATTCATACCTTTCCCAAGGATATTTGCACATAAGTGAATGTAACAAACTTATCTCTCCAATTCCACAATTCAGGCTATTTATTTATATATATATATATATATATATATATATATATATATGATTGAAATTGGATGGAATCTAATGGAATGAAAAATATGCAAAACAATTTAGAAAAATATTCAACATGCTTTGCCAATAATGCAGCCTCATAAGAAAAATAATTTTACTTCTGATGATATTCGATTATTGATGAAACATATCGAGTTGAAAATATTTCCAAATTGTCTTGGGTAGTTTTCCTATATTGTATATCAATAAGTCCACAGCTTAATGGCAAAAAACATTTATTTTGCATAACAGTATTTTTCAATATAACCTTCTCCCTGTCAATGCACTTAATCCAGTGTTGTTATGTCTGAAATATTTGATACATTTATTTTCCAGTGTTGCCTAGGTGTGTGAAACTGTTCTGCACATGACAACATTTGTACAATGCATATATATTTGAATTTAAAATTTTGAAATGTGACATTCTAAAACTGTCAGCATATAGGTAACCATTTTTACCTATAGTACAGATATTTAATTCCTGCTAATGACAATCAAAGTGGGGTTGAAGAGAAATAGCAACTTTTCAATTGTTTATTCACAATTTTCATCTGAATGAGCAACAGATTATTTAAAAATTGGATTCCCCCACACACACATATCCACACAAAAAACGAAACAGACAGACCTTTTCAATTGAATTTATTACATGGTGCTTATATACACAATGAGATGCTGAAATGTTCTTGGCCCGTCCAAGGAAGACTTAGTGTTAGAAATACAACAATTAAAAAAGTGATTTTTTGAGATGCAAGATCAAAAAATGTACTTCCACTTCTTTCACTAACAGAGAATTTTGTTGATGCTCACTTTTTGAAGACTTTTCTCTCTATATTCTTGATTAATGCAACACTAAGGATTAAAGTTCAATCAGTAAAACTCTTACGTGGTATCCTTACTGTTTTCATTTTGCTTCATATACTCTCTCTCACACACACACACACACACATTTGGTTGGTAAATGTCTTCCGTTTTGTCAGATTTTCTTCACCTTATACACATAGGTTCATAAATTACAGAAGGACTCTACAAAATACAATATATATTTATTATATATATCTTTATTATCTATCTATACCAGAGGAAGGTTGGTTTGTTATACATAGCCAAACGTTGTGATTCGCATAATTATGAAAAAAAGGTTTCAATTTAATTTTTTTTTTTTTTTAATCACAAGCAAAGATTTACTGCTTTTCCGTTCTACAAAAATATATTTTGTAATGGTAAATAACATTGATTTTTATTCAATTCTTCTTATCTTCATATACGTGTTTTCTTTTCTGGAAATAAAAACTGTCCAGATGTTCTATATATCTGATCAATTTTGGCTATTCTATTTGCCTTTACCAAGGATGATTTTTGATATTTAACTGAATGTGTAGATTTTTATATATGTGTATCTGCAGTGATGGCAATATTTTCTTATTTTACAAACAGTCAGCACATTGAGGGCATGTTCATAGATGATATTATTGAGTTTTTACGCACTTTATGTCTAGAAGAGAGGCACAAGAAAAAATTGAATAAAAAACTTAATCATAATACCTTGTCAGCAATCTTTAATTAAACTTGTAGAAAAGAGGGTTTTCTGCCCAAATACACAATTTTATATAATATATATATATATATAATATATATATATATATATATATAGTTAATACAAGTAAAAGGTTTGTCACTTAGCTGATTGATGTTACCTTCAGAATCTCAATTCCAGAGTTTTTTAGGCAGACTTGTTTGTTCACTCTTCAGGAGATATCAGCAGTTTTCTGTATATATTTTTTCCGTTTATGCATATTTAACACTGGTGTAAGTTTTCTTCTGTATTCCCTATATTTGTGTGTGCATGCAGCTATGCGCCCATCACTGTGGATGTGTGTTCACTTGCATGTGCGCATACATGTAGGGAATTGTGATCATTTTGCTCTTTTCTTTGTTTTTATTTTTATTACACTCACTCATTTAGCCTTCTATACTTTTTTTGTTTTTCTCTCTTTTTCCCATTGTTGCTGATTTTGTCTGGGTTTGTTCCAACTTTAGACATGTAACTGATTTTTATTTTTATTTATTTTTTATTTATGGGCATTCTAGTTTTTTTTTGCTTCATTTCATTTTTTACATAATTGATATTAATACTGAAATGATAAATATCTTATATATATATATATATATATATATATATATATATATATATATATATATATATATGTGTGTGTGTGTGTGTATATATATAATACTAATGATATTAATACTTAAATGGCAAGCATTTATACACACACATACACGTATATTTATATATCTTCAATGGGAGTGTAAGTGCACAATGACTACACTCTGATCTTAAGCAAAGGGTAAAGGAGAGATACATTGGAAGAGAGCACTGCACTGCCATTCCATTTGGAAATAGAATGATGTTTACTACACTCTAGTGTAAAGCCTTATTCTGTTGACAATGCTACTGTTAGTTTCTAACCTTTCAGAATTCCTTTTATTCTGATTTTCAACATACAACAGACTGAGTGTAAAAACTTGTTTAAACAAATTTCAGGTCATAAATGGTAAAATCTAATCTTAAGGCCTTCAATTGTTTTCTTTTTTTTGTCTTTTTATCTACCATCAGAAATAATTATCTTATTTGTGCACCAAATGACAAAAGTTAAAAACAGTAACATCAGTCATTTGGCAGCTATAAGAATAGATAAAACCTTGCCCACCTTGTATGTCCTTTCTTTTTTAAATGCCTTGTCCTTTCAGTATGTAAGTAATCATGGATCTCCACATATTCTTTTTCTTTTTATCTATGAATACAAATTTCTGTCTGCTTAGTTCATTGCTTATATCTTAATTTTCATTACTCCCACTATCACTGACAATAAATACATCACAAGGATGATTACATTAGATATCTCAAAGCCCTTTGACAATGTGTGGCATAGGAGGTTGCTACATAAGCTCTCCAGCTATAGAATCACTGGAAGCATTTTCTCAATTATCAAGTCCTTCCTCACAGGTAGGTCTGTGAAGGTAGTTGTTAACAATTAGTCCTCCAAGTTCCATGAGATCAATGCAGGCTTCTCTCAAGGCTCGCTTCACAGTCCAACTTCCTTTTTTGATTTATATTAATGATCTGCTTAAGAGTATACTCTGATCTTTTGTAAAGATCTATGCAAATCATAGAACAGTATATGATTTGCACCTCCAAAATCTCTAGATGACCAGAGCTCTCCTCTGACCTAGCTAAAACAGCCCAGTGAGGGTAAAAAAAATGTCTGGTCATATTCAGTACATCAAAAACCAAACTAGTAACGTTCCACTATCACCAAGCAGACTCTGAATTTTCATCTATCACAATGAACAGGTGTTCTCCCAAAGAGGGCCACTTGCCTTAAGTGCCTATTGGGACATTAACTTACTCCAGACCTCAAGTGGAACTCATATATAAAATCCATGGCTAAAGATATTGGAAAAATGGTTAGTTCCCTGTACTGCTCCAGTAAGTACCTGACTTCTCTACAAGAGATACATCAAATCAAAATGCAGTCCTGCTCTCATATCTAGGCTGGAGCTGCATAGTCTTCATTTTCCAGTCTTGAATCTTCTATCTATGCAATGAATTATTCTCCATTCTACAAACCCTTTTCTACAGGTGAAATGTTTCAAGCATCTCACTTCTCTATCACTATATCTATTGAAAATTTTCAGGCAAGCCATATTCCTTAATTCCACCAACTGTAACCATCACAGCTAAGACCTGCCATGCAGCATACACTGAAGCAGCCACCCACTTATTTCCTTTATATTTCATTAGTAAGGAAGTACTTTCCACTTGAACAACAACTTTTCATGAACCATTACTTTGTGGAATCAACTCCCAAGATGATGCTTTCATGACCACTACAATCTAAACCTATTCATGTCTAGGGTTAATCATTGTCTTTCCCATATATTATCATAAACTTCTTACTTTTATCACTCACGCAACAACCTCTTTCAGTAACCTTCTATCTTAAATGACTCTTGGGTCTTATAAAGGGTGGATATTAGTATTAGTGTACTAGATTTAATTGTACTGAAGTTAAAAGTTTTAATCTTTTATTAATTTTAAAATATTTGTCCACAGATAGCTGAATTTATTGTGTTTGCAATCTTTCTGTTAAAGAGTTTCTTTTGCATACCTACCTTAAAATAAGTGCCAGAAAAGCCTATGACTAGAGTAAATTAATTTTCCACAAAATTCCTATCATCTAGGAATCAAGTGGAAAATTAACCCACCACCATCTCATCATTTAAAAAAAAAAAGTTCATCCCATAACACTGTATGTACTAATATAATGTTGGGTTGTAGCATGTATTTTATTTTCATTTATTTTTTACTAAAAGTTTCTGTATAGGCGATCTCTCACTATTATTTAGCATTCAAACAATTTTACCAATAATAAAAATGGTCTTGTAAGTATTTGAAAAAAATCTTATACTATTTATTTTACATATATATATATATATATATATATAGTTTTCATATTTATTGATTGACTTCTTCATTTAAACAGTAATTATGTAAACAGTAAGAACAAATAGCCTATTTGACAAAGTTTTTACTCCAATGTCAAGTGTAAAATATATTTGTAAGTGTGTTGTGTTTTTGTATATGTATATTTCTACTTGAAAGTTTTATTTATTTTAACTTGTTTATATGATCTAATCATGTGTTAATATGCCTTTGATTTCAACTCCTAGGATAACCCTCAGTGAAGTTCTAATAATCTAGTAATTCCCCCTTGGCATGGAAGGATTCTAGAGCCTTTTTTTTTTCTTTGGCAACCTTCCCAGTAGTGAAGGGATGATAACAATATTTTTACCAAATCCGATACAATTCCCAATATTTTTGTAAATTTCTGATTCCGATACTTACAATGATTAAAATTAATTATTTTCAGGCCCTAAAATTGCTTTGAGAAACTTAATGAACAAAGTACATTTATTAATAAAACATTTAGTAGAAAAAAGAATACAAAAACTTATGAAATAAAGTTAGATATCCTTTTTATTTAAAAAATTGGGTAAGAGTTTAAACATAAAGAGAATAATTTCTTTAAGTAAATCACTTAAATAGCTAGTTACTCATATTTAAGTCCTAAAATTCTTAAGTTATAATGTAAGAACATTATCATCTGTCCTGTTTTGCCTTTCAGCCGACTTCTTTTTGGTAATTCAAATGTTACCTCCAATACTAAATAACCATTCACTTTCAACAGAAGGAGGTGCTCATAGATATTTCCTGGTTAAAAATGCCATGATAGGAAATTCATTTTTATTTGAATTCCACCACTGGAAACGTCATCACTTTTTATATTTTTTAATGTAATATATTTTGCCATTTCAAGTTTTAATAAATAGCTTTCTTTGCTTGTTTCACTGACTGCTTTATCCTGTAATCTCGTACACATTAGCTCCCCTTTTCCTTCATCACTTTTTTCCTTTAACTCACTGAGGCACTTCATAAAATGGAAATTAAAGTCACTATCATTATCACTTTTCTCTTCAGGCATGTCATTCTCCATGCCTTGTGATACTTTGAGTGAGGTGTGTCTTTCTTTCCTTCAATAATAGAATAGATATCTTTAGTGAACTATTCTGCAATAGTCTTGTCATTAGGCAGGCCACTGTAATTATTTTCAAGGAAACCAGCAGTCTTGAATCTGGGATCAAGATATGTTTTAGACTAAGGTTTTCGTCTTGGCATTAAAAGAAGCTTTCCATGCTGAAAGGGTTGAACCTAACCTACTGA
The DNA here is from genome assembly GCA_903632075.3 of Acanthosepion pharaonis. Taxonomy (NCBI): domain Eukaryota; kingdom Metazoa; phylum Mollusca; class Cephalopoda; order Sepiida; family Sepiidae; genus Acanthosepion; species Acanthosepion pharaonis. The sequence goes on from CAHIKZ030004950.1 coordinate 1,312,325, forward strand.
ACAGTCAATTTTTTTCTTCCCTTTTTAAAAAAAAAAAGAGAAATGACTTTAATGTATGGTATTTACTTGTCTATTACTTAATAAATTTGTACAATCAATTAATTGTTTAAGTATTTTCAGTAATTTGTTTAAAAATCTTCCATTGGTTAGATTCTAAACAATGTGGTTTTGTATGATCACAACAATATGAGATAAGAGCATTTTTGTTCAAATACGCTGGACATTATATAATACTGACTGTTCCATTTTGTCTGGAGGTCCTGAATAAATTTATGATATGGTAAATTATTTTTTTTTCTGGTATTCCTGGTACTTTTTGCAAAAGCTGCAGGTTAGTGATTGAAATGACTATTTGTTTACAAAGCATATCCTTCATATACCTTTGTGCAAAGATGGCATCATTAATAGCCAACTGCAAGGTGTGTAGAAAACAAGGTAATGACTCATATTGGGCTTGTACAGTTGCTGCTGTCATATTAGCCACATTATCTCTTATGAGAACATGAATTTTACTATGAGAAATATTAAATTGCTATACTGTCTCCATGTTACTTATTTCAAAAGCTATAAAATCTGAAGAAATGCATGAAGTTTGTAGAAACAAATTTAGGTTTCATAAAAAGAATGTTTACTATTTTAAGTCTTGGATTATTGAAAAGATTTATTTTTGTTTACATAGTATGCTACATAAACAAAAATAAATCATTCTGTCAGATTTAATCAACAAAACATTTTCAGGACATTATAATTATATGGAATTTTATTTGTAATTTCTACTTAAGGATAATTAAAAATTTGAATTTTAAAATAAAATTTTATATAATATTCTAATTTTTTTTTTTAGGTTTTTAAATGCAGACCACACTTTTGTTTCTTTTTTATAAATTAAAAAAAATAATAAAAATTGTCTTAAAAGAGGGCCCGACAGAACAACATGAATCCATTTTGTGTTTATATTACATAATTTTGATTATAATTATTAAATTAATAATTTATAATATTAAATAGGTGAATTAACAATGTTTAAAAAGAAATTAAAAATAAAAATTTTATTTTGAACTGAAACAGACTTTAAACTCATGAACTTTATGGAAAATTGAGAACTGAGTACAAACTTGCACATTTTTTTTTTTTACACAAGAAAATAAATTTACATCATACTTAGGTGTTATGATCTATAGATTTTAGTTTTATTGATAGTTTAAAATTAATAAATATTTATATATTTTTATCATTAGTGCGAAGAATGGAAAATTCAGTTTTAAACTAAAAAAAATACAAAGAATCATTTTGGAATTGGAAATTAGGTTAAAAATTCTCCAATTCCAATTCTTGATTCAGTGGGTAACCCTAGGCTACATTATGCTTTATTCTTAGCCACCTTTTGACCACACTGCATTGCCATAGACAATAGGGGTAATTATTTTGGCCTTTTAGTTCTTGAAGTAAAATCTTATGAAAGATACCTTGAAAAGAAATATGAATCACACACAGTGAACAAAAAATCATCTACCCCTTAACTTTTCTTTGTCCAGTATTCGTGGAATATATTAAAATGTCTTTAGTATATAATCTTTTTCTTGAAACGTTCTCTTGCACTTTGCAAAACTAATTTAAATTCTTTTATGACTGCCAATGAATTCTCTGTTCCTGGCTGTCTTCCTCTTTATGAAAAAGATTCTAGGTTACATATGCATAGTCTTGGCGTTTATATCTTGAAAAATCTTCCAATTGCAAGGGAATTGTCACTTGAGTCCCCAGTCTTTCATGTGCTTTCCACTTTCATTATTGCACTCTGTTAGACAAAATTTCAGAAAGTAAGGAAATGATTCTCTCTCTCTCTCTCTCTCTCTCTCTCCATTGATCTTCAAACATTTTTATGTTTGTGTTTGGTGATTTGAATGATCTTCACATCAAGTGGCATAAGCATTCTAATGTTACTGACTTTGCTAGTATTCAGACTTTAAATTTCTCTGTGGCTCAGTTTCTTAGTCAAATAGTGGATTTGTCTACTTATTTCACTAATAAATTTGCTCCTAAACTGTCTCCCATTCTCTCTGAACTCTAAATGCCTTGCTGCTTCTTGTTTTCCTACTTGTTGGAAATCCTCTTCTGTAGTTCCAGTCTTTAAGAACTTGTGCAAACCATCTGATCTTTCTATAAGTCAATTAGCATTCTACGTCTTTTTGGCAAAGTACTAGAGGCTCTAATCAACTCTAAACTCTAAATTGCTTAAGCATCTCACCTGGCAGTGTCTTCTTTTCTCTAGGCCAACTGCTGATCTATTAACCATTATTACTGAAAGACTCTATCAAGCTTTAGATAAGAATGGTGAAGCTCAGGATGTTGCTTTGGATATTTTTAAGTCATTTGACATGGTTTGGCAGACTGGTCTTCACAAGTTGAAAGGTTATGGTATTTCTGGATTAATTTTTGAACTGACTCCATCTTTCTTATCAAATTGTGAGATGAAAATTGTCTTGAATGGCCACTCTTCTAGATCTTTTTGTACTAATGCAGGTATTCACCAGGGCTCTATCCTTAGAACTACATTGTACTAATTTTCACCATCAGTTCTCAAATTGGTATCTATGCTGATAGTATAAGTATTTACTCCTATCTTAATCTTATTGGTTCAATATGATCATATTGGCAGCTGATCTAAAAAATGACCTACATTTTGTTTCAAGGGGCAAGGAATGACTTGTTAATTTTAACACCTCCAAAATGAAACTCCTCTCTATTGCCTGAGAGAATGCTTTCTGCCTTCCATCAACATGGCTGATGCTAATCTCCAGGAGAGTGCCTCATTGCACCTTCTGGGGCTAACGTTTTGACTGACATGAAGTGGTTTGCTTTGTTTTGTTTTATGGCATATCAACCTCAAAAGATTATTTAATGCTGACAAAATTTTCATTGTTGGTAATATTTTTTCCAAATATCTATTTCTAGTAATAATTTTCCTTTGCTGGTAATATTTGCTTTTCAAAAATGTATTGCTGGTAATAACTTTTTTACAAAGTATTTCTGATATTAAAACCTATTTTTACACTTTCATAGTGTTTTTTACCCCAGTTTCAGAGTTAACTATTTGCCCATAGCTGGGACCCTAGGAGGTGCTACCACCCCAGGTGAAGGTGCATCTGGGAACACCAGCAATTAAGAGGTGGTTCCACTCTCCTCAAAACCTCCTGATCAGAAGCCTTGCTGTTGGACGTAGTTTATCATCTTACCTAGGACGCAGATGTAGCCAGACAGACATGATGTGTAAAGTGGTTGAAAATGAATTTGACTGAAAAACCAGCATGGAAATAGGTGGTGAATGACAGGCTTGCAAAAGAAAATGTCCTTCCTTTGTGATCCTCTCCACTAGGGTTAGGTAACCACAGTAATAACACCGTCCTGGGTATGACGATAAACTGCATCTGCATCCTGGGTAAGACGGTAAATTACGTCCAACAACAAGGCCTCTGATCAGGAGGTTTTGAGGAGCATGGAACCACCTCTTAATTGCTGGTGTTCCCAGGACCACCCTGACCTGGGGTGGTAGCACTTGTTAGGAACCCAGCTATGGGCAAATAGTTAACCCTGAAACTAAGGTAAAAAACATTATAAAAGTGTAAAAATAGGTTTTAATACCAGAAATACTTTGTAAAAAATTATTACCAGAAATAAATTTTTGAAGGAAAAAAAACTATTAACATCAATATATTTTTGAAAACAAACTCTTATCAGCAATATATTTTTGAAAAAAAAAAAAAACTATGACCAGCAACATATTTTTGAAAAAAATATTACCAGCAATACATTTTTGAAAAAAAAAAAAAATATTACCAGCAATACATGTTTTAAAATAATATTACCAGCTATACATTTTTTAGGGAAAAAAAGTCTTACCAGAAATGGATTTTTGACAAAACAAAATATTACCAGAAAAAAAAAGTTGTTGGCATTAAATAACCCATTGAGGTTGATATGCCATAAAACAAAACAAACCAAACCATAGTAATAACAGACAGGAACAATAACAACAACTTGTTTTGTTGTTGGCCAAAAAGCCTGTCGAGCATGAGGTGAAGGGATTTTTATAACATACCTCTGGCCTCACCTCTTATGCCAATCCAAATGGAAGGCTATTAAAACAGAGGAGAATGAGGTGTTCAGACCTTAGGACTCCCCGGTTGACATCACCAGCTCACTCACATAAGTGTATTCTCCATTATTTCTGACAAAGATTATATTGAATCAATTGCTAGGTTTGCTACTCTGTCACTTTCCTATCACCATAATATATCTTCCCTGTGTTTTTCTATAAATACTTTAATGGTAATTGTTCTGATGAATGTTCCTCTATAGTACATAGACTTTATGAATTTAAGCACACTGTTTGATTTGTGGCTAGGTCTCATCATTTTTCATTTAATGTAACCATAAGTTCTATGCTAACGTTCTTTCCAGCTTCTTGGTTTCCAGTCAAGTTTGATTTTCAAAAATTTAAATGCAATGTCAATTGGTATCTTTTGTTTCCTGTTGTTCCCACTCCTTAATAATGCTTTTCTACATCCAACAGCCAAGGCCTCTGATCCGGGGTGGTAGCACCTGTTAGGGTCCCAGCTATGGGCATATAGTTAACCCCCCAAACTGGGGTCAAAATGTGTATAAATAGGTTTTATTACCAGCAATACATTTTTGTAAAAAAATTATTACCAGCAATGAATTTTGAAAGAAAAAATTATCAGCAATACTTTTTTTGGAAAAAAAATATTACTAGCAATACATTTCTGAAAAAAAAAATTGCTAGCAATACATTTTTGAAAAAAGAAATATTACCGGAAATACTTTCTTGAAAAAAAATATTACCAGCAATAAAAATCTTGTTGGCATTAAATAACCCATTGAGGGTGATATGCCATAAAACAAACTAAACCAAACTTTTTCTCATATTCTTTCACACTCAGTAACTCCTTGCATCTTAGTGACTTTATTGCCTTATCTGGGGTGAAATGACTGAAAAAAAAAATCTGTCAATTGCCATGCATTCTTGGGAATTATATTATAATGTTTTCCCCATTACCTTCTCCATGGTTTTGTATTCAAAGTAGTTTTTTACTCTTAGACTGGTTGTCACCCAAGGCTAGAGATCTCAATATACTCTGAAATTTAACACGCACTTGAGGGAAGAAAAGATGGATTCATGCCTTTCTTCAGGTCATGTACAAAAGTGAATGCAGCATACTAGGGCCAGAATTTGGATTTGGCATACCAATTGTACTGTCTGCACCAATAAGTATTATGCTACACAGTCCAAGTACACAAAGTGTTGAAATGTTGTCTCATTATTTTTTATTCTTTGCTCAACCATCAGATGTTGGTGTCTCTCTCTTGATGACACCATTAGAGTGAATTTAAGTTTTTGATATTCTTAAAGACTCTTATATGTAATATCCCCACTACAATACGTGTGTATGTGTGCATGTGAGAGACAAATTGTATTTCATATTCCTTTGTGTGACATTTAATTAAATGTCATGTATTAGGGGACCAAAATCTAGACAAGGCTTCTTCTTGCTGAGTTCACAAAACTGAATTGCTTTACTTTCAAATAAATTAATGATTTCTTTGTCAAGTCATGTACAGCAAACAAAGAAATTTGTTCCCCTGATAATTTTATGAATTCTTCACTAAACAGCTGTACTGTTTAAGTTTCCAAACAAATATGCCAAATATCTATTTACTGTTACTGTTTATAAAATGAATCAGAAGACAAACTAAGAAAGTAAACATCAACACATTTCAAGTCTGTTCTCAAATTACATAATGTTTTCTCTTCAATAAGCAAATAGGGAATAAAGAAACTAAAATCAAAATGGTTCCAGTTCAGACAAAACTAAGAACAAAAATCTGGAACAATTCTAGAATTTTGTAGAGAAAACATTATTTTAACATTATCATTGTGAATTACACTGTATTTAAGATTTGTACTCTCATTTCAAATTTATTTTCATTTATTTAAAAAGAAAATCTAAATGAAAGTGCATTCAAAAGATTTATCCTTTTACTGGATGAATTCTTTTGTCTTCAACAAATATTCTTCTCATTTTCACATTGCCAATTTGTCATGTTGTAAATATTAGGAAAACTCGATTATTATTCGACTTTAAGTCTATTTTACTTTTCCACTTAAAAGAACACTTTAAACCAAAAAACTTAATACATTATTATTTTCTCAAATGCTTCAATCATTACAATTTTCTAGAGACTTGAATGTTTAGTTGTACTTTATTTTTGTCTCCCCTCCCCTCTCATTTCATACCATATATTTTTGTAAAAAAAAAAAATGTATCTTATCAAATTTTTATGTCAAAGGTATTTTAGTAGGATTCCTGTGAATATGCAGTATTATGGTATATGTTGGATCGAATGATGATGGCTGAGTTCTTGTTGTGATAGAGTAAATAGTAATGAATGAATGAGCGGATTGTGACTCAGATTAGCTAGGTTTAAAATAGTCAGTGTTGACTAGCCTCACTCCACTTCCCCTTCAGCCTTGTGCCAAAATTGTAATTATATTACAATAAATAATCATTATCTGCATAAAATACTGTAAAAACCAAAAATCAAACTTTAACGCTAATAAAGAAAACTCTTCTTGAAATGTATTTCTTTCTAGTGTGTATATATACTTTTAAATGTCTATATTAATCATGTCAAAAGATTCCTAAGACAACTTGAATTGTTTTCCTTGTTATAAAGACATAGAGATGAAGAATATCAAGACCTGGACAATGACAGCCTTCCTTTCTTTTCATTCACTCAAATAAAACACCATTCTTGTGTCACTATTGAAATTTTTAATTGTCAATACAAATCAGAAAATTAAATGAAAGCAAAAAAAAAAATTGTTGTCTTCAAATAATTCAACTGTTTTCTCATAAAATGACATCGAAAAAGAAATTGTTTTCTTTTATGACTGTTTGAGTTGGATTCAATGTTGGATTTACATTTGTTTTGTTTTTTTGCTACAATCATAAAAAAATGTCTTTTTCTTATTTTTCCCTTGTTCTCTTGTTGATGACTTCCTGACAATAAGCAAAAGTGTTGAGTTCTTATTTATATTCTGGTAACCTTTTAAAAAAACACATTTCTATTCTGAATTCATCTTTATGCTTTTATATGTCATTTGTTGTCCATTCTCAGTCAGCCAAAGAATTTTTGTATGAAAATTAGCAAAGAAGTCATTTCCACTGCATTTCAATCATTTGTTTCTCTCTCTCTCTCTCTCAATAATATTTGTTGATACCTGTCGAAATCTCTTGACCATTAACAAAGCCATATGGAATTACAAGAAAGACATGCAAATACACTAGAATCTAAAAGCCAATGAATCTGACATTTCATCAATAAACCCTAGATATCACTAATGGTATGTCTGTAACATTTAACATTCAGACTAAAATTCAAAAGTGGTTGAGATATTTAGCAAGCTTAACCATATCTGATACAAGACGACATGGTTGTATTAACCATTTTCCAAGTGTGAAGAGCCTGGCTTGAAAATCAGCATTCAAAATTTTTGATATCTTATTAGGATTTGAAGAGTGATTGGATATATGCCACTATATCAACATCATCAGTTTAAATATTAACTATTTACAAAAGAATTATCAACATTTGTATCTACCAATAAGGTTTCAACTCTTACTGTCAGCTCCTTGAATTGATCAACATGAATAAAATATTCATCTCAGATTTGCAGCCTATCCAAATCTACATATTTGTTTGCAAACAGTTTGGTTTGAAGAATTGGTTATTTATGTAACCAATTATATATAAAAGTTGTCTTTGTCTCTGGCAAACAATGCTATGTGAAAAGAGAAAAGAATAACTGCAAATGAACTAACCAACTAATAACAGTAGTTGTTGTTATACAGTGATTAGGAGGGTGAGAAGCTGTAGAGAGCCATGATCATCTGTGTCTTGAAGTGACATGGAACATAGAGAAATTATCAGCACTGGGTACTATAACCATTATCAATTATAAGGACTAATGCTAGAAGATAAGGCCTGCATCTCATATGCTGCTAGAGGTTGTAGAGTATTGGGTAAGTGGGATACAAACATTTCATAAAATGCTTATCAGTAAAGCATTGAAATTGTTAGAAGCTATAAAAAAATTAGGTTGTGTGGGTAGTATAATGCTTATTAACAGGCTGTTGCTTTCATTTAACACTTTTGCCTTTGAGAAAGGCATAACTTCATTTTTTCTTAACCAAAACCCCAACCCCACCTAACTATGGGTAAAGTAGTAGACCAGACTGATGTTTATTTGTTTATTTTGTCTTACAGCAATTGGTCATTTAATGCCAACAAGATTTTTAGGATAGTTTCGTATGAATAGAATATGTATTCTTTGTAAGAAATCAGTTTGAAGTCAGGTTTCATTGTCGTATTTTTGTAAAGAGGGTTTTTGTTAACAGTCAAATGTATTGCTGGTAATATTTTTTTTTTCAAAAATGTATTGCTAGTATTTTTACAATAATATATTACTATTTTTACACTTTCATAGTGTTTTGACTCCAGTTTGGGGGGTAACTATTTACCCATAGCTGGGACACTAACGGGTGCTACCACCCCAGGTCAGAGTGGACCTGGGAACACCAGCAATTAAGAGGTGATTCCACTCTCCTCAAAACCTCCTTATGACAGGCCTTGCTGCTGGATATAGTTTAGACATACCCAGGATGCTAGCCCAGACTGAAATATTTACCTTTGCAAGCAATTTTTGAAAAGGAAAATTCTAAATATTAGAAAAGACAATATGAATCCACTCTACTCCCATTCCTGAAAACAATTATACCAATGTACAAATTGCAGTTATTAAGAGAAAGGAAAATGTGGAGAGCCATGATTGCCTCAAGGGGAATGACATTTTAAAAGCAAACTGAAGAAATTACATTTTTCTCCATCTTTTCAAGGGTTTTTTTCTCTTCATTTGCCATTACATCATCCTGACAAAAGGACACATAATCAAACCTAAAAGATTATGATGTTGGGTCTACCTAGCAAACCAAACCAACCATGAAAATCTACAATCAAAATATACACTGAAAAATTAGAATATGTATTGATTTACTTTGCACACATCACCAGATTGCTCTTATTTTGGCTTGTGGAATACTCCTGTCTGTCAAAAAATATAGTATTTTGTGAATTATAAGAAAATACATATTTGTCTTAGGCAGCATCTTGCAAATTCGCTGATCTCTTTATTAAAAAATCATAATTAGATTACATTATATCCATTGGTGTTAACAATAACCAAACTTCTCATAGAAATCTATTTGCTTTAAAATTACTATCATTGTTTTCATTAGCAATTGAAGACTTAAAGCCAGGTATTCTTATTAAAGGAATTGATTTCCAATGATAAAGAAAACCTGTTAATGCATAAGTCTCTCTTGATATGAAAAACCAAATTACAATTACTGTAAATGTAAACCTGATAAACTGCTTCAAAATGTGTATGATCAAAGGTCAGTGACAATTGACTAAGATTGTAGATGACCGTCTTGGTACACCATGAGTGTGCAATTATCTGCAGTATGCTTCTATGAACTGCTTTCAGATGGACTGTGTGCTGCATAAATATATAGGTCAAAGAGTGACCTATCCAGGTGCTATTAGATTTAGATAACCATGTTTAATTTTTTGATGGCATGCTTTAGTTCTTGGGTAAGAACAAGTTTGAAACTTATCTGTGCAAGCTCACAGTCCTGTTTAATGCCATTAGACTTGATTCATTAGCTGATGTAACACTTCAGGGACAATCACACACAAACGGCATCAGATGTAACCTTTCATCATGGTCAGCCCAGGGTGGATCCTGATTTGATCAATGGAATGGTCTCTTCGATCATGACCTGCCTTACCCCAAATTATGATTGAGTTGATTATGAGGAGGCCAAGATCAATTCGTTGCAGGAATCTTTGTGTTGGGCTGGTTCAAGTTGTGTGAAGTCATACAATAAAACTGGAGAAAAAAAACAGCATGCAAAATATATATAAAAATAATATATATATAAAAAATAATTACTATTTTTATATGGAATATTGCATACAATGGTTCCTTTAGTAGTTGTGTTCGCATACAAGTGTTTGTCAACCCAACCTGTTCCTAAATCAAACACAACACTTGGGTAAGCTGGTAAGTTTTGGCTTGCAGAGTTAGCAAAATTTGTTTTACTGATTTGGTAAGTTTGGGTCAAATTGAAGTTGGAGGTTCTTGTATTTGGCAGGAGTTGTTGAATCTCTCAGTGACCTCTGCCATTTCATTTCTCAGCTCTCAACTTTTAACTGGCAGATGTAGGCAGGGTTTCGGTGAATTCCTCTGATTTCCAACAAAGTCTATTGTTTTTGGTCTTGAGAAATTAAATTAATTCAAAATTTTGGGGAATTTTCCTTGTCTCATGGGAGATGGTTGCAGGCATAGCTCCACCTGGCTGCTTCTACTCTCTCTTATTACCATCTCCCAACATTGCCTTCTAGTAGCCATGAGCAGCTCCTTCAATCTCCTTAATGTTTCTTCTGTGCCTGCTACCGTTCAGTGGGTACACACAGCTCCTCATCCTTCCTTGATCACTCTTCTGCACCTGTCACCTCTAGCATTCAGTCAGAGATTAATTTTAAAAAAAATATGGTTTCAAATGCTCTTATAAATGAATTGACACCACAATTGGGTTTCTTGCCTATAACCCAAGAGACACTTTTCCAGGAAAATTTTTGCAATTATGGTGACAATTTGTTCAGCCAAAAGTCACCATTTTGCAAGTGTTCAATTTATTGTTTTTCATTCCGACATCTTGTAAAATGAATTCATTTAGTTTTAACCAAGTTCCTCTCATGTCAGATCCAGACATTGTTTGCCAATGGCTGTAAACACTTGTTCACACAAACTGAGAATTGCTTTTAGACAGTCAGCTGGGAACAATTTTATTATCAGTCTATCTTTCCTTATAGTGTTTAACTCTTTTCATGCTAAGTTATTCATCATTATCTCATTTTCTTTGATATTCCAAGTCGCCATTATTATTATTAATTACCAGCAACCCAAATAGTATAACAATTCTCCTTTACCCCTTCTGTCATTTACTCATAAATGACATCTCAAATTCCCAAATCTATTAATACACTATTTGGCATGCATATTAGTTCATGCAATAATAATAAAGAAAATGGTTAATTTTTCATGCAGAATCTATAACTGTCCTCCCCCTCTTCCTCCTTACATGCAATATGTAATGTTCATAAAAAGTCCTCTTTTTCAATTTGACATGCAATATAAAAGTCCTCTTTTTCATTTTGTTTACATGCAATATGTAGTGTTCATAAAAGTTTGGATTCTTGCTTTCTGCAGTCAATTTTAATTCAGTCTCTTCATCATCTTTATTTGATCTGCTTGGGCATGGATCACTGATCGGTATTCCCCCTTCAAGTTGTTGCATACTCACCAAAACACTTTTTAATCTATTTTTCTCTATACTCTTTAATTTTCAATATTACTGCTACTATTAACAGTGCAATGATTAACAAAGTACCTATCACCATGGACCAGTTTATCACAATCCTTTTATTAACCCCTCTCCCCAAATCCTTACCTTCCTTTCCTAAAATATTTAATCTGTCTTTTAACTGATTCATGCTAATCCTTTCTATTTGGTTTCAATAACTCTGGCAGTTTTTCTAACGTAACTCTAGAGAATTTGTTCATTATCGGCTCCCATAATTCTGTGCAATTATTTAAGCTTTCTATTATTGAGTTTTTTCTTCATATTTTTCTTTGGCCTGGTAATATGGGGGTAAGGATATAGATATGCCAAATGCTAAACACCCCAGGGGGAGTTTAATTAGGGACAAGAGTGGTTTCACTCTCAGCATGCCACAAGACTTCCCTTCATATGCCCTGGACAGATCAATTGGTTTCTGTGCGACCACTACCCAAACTTCATCAGATACACTGATAGCTCATCCTTTCCAACCAATCCCACTGTTAATTACTGGTTAGGGTTTTGAATGAGCCTAATGTCGTTGCGTGTCAACATGGAACCCGTCTATCCCCCTCATTTACCGCTATATTTTCTTATCGAGATTCAGGGGTTTACCGCTCCTTTCAATCTCTTCTTAAGGAGTAATTCAGATTTAGTCTCTAGCTTTTCTTCATTCCTCCACCTTTCTCGGAGTTGAGAGAGAGGCATTTCATCTTCCTCCTCCCACTTCCTCAAGTCTTCCTTCAGATCAGAAGGTTTCAAGCCAGAACCCTGGACTTCATCACTGGGGCTCTTTGTTTTTTGTTTTTCTTTTATTACCTTATGAGGGTGTAGGGGGCGGGGTGGTGACACCCCATGGCCTTTTACACAATGATACAGACGACGAATGAACGCCGCTGAAAGGACTCATGATGGCACTTGAGTTGCCCCACCTAGATGGCTATGTCTAGTTTCTACTGGTTGATGACTTTTGTTTACCTCTTTCTTTATAGCAGCAGGCATTATCTCATTCTGCTCCCTCTTCTGGCTGCTGCTTATTTTATCTCCTGTGTTTTATTTCTTTCAACTGCTTTTGGAGTTGGGAGAGAGGTATTTCATTCTCTTTTTTTTAATCACTCAGCTCCTCTTCATTTTTGGGAGGTTTTGAGGCAAAACACTGGATTTCCTCACAGGGGATATTGCTTCATTCTTTTTCTTGACTCTGTTCTCTACATTTTTTTCTTTACTAAATTTTACCCTTTTCATGGACCTTAATGGTAGAGCCCTTCCTACCTCTTCCCCTTTCTTTACCTTAATTGTCTTGCTGGCCTGATTAGCCCACACAATAAATATCATCTCTTCCACACCCACCACACACTCGCACAAGGCCGCTTTGCCTTCTTCAGGGCTATATTCCTCTACCAGGGTCAGTTGAAAAACTCCTTCTCCTACTTCTTCCCTTGACACCATCCTAACCCTACCTGATACAGCTGACCTATCCAGGGCACTTCCCAATGGCACCTTCACACTATTGACAGTTAACACTGCGGGGGTTGTACTTCACCTTTTCCCCCTGTTGGTACAACCAATCTCCACCAAGAGTCATCTCCTCACCAAAATCTGGAACTACATAGAATTTGTGGACACTTAGTTATCCCTCCTACCTTCACTGGGAGCCTTACCATTCTTGTTATCTTCAATGGCTTCCCATCCACCTGATCAATTTGTATATCAGATTTTTTTTTAATATGAATATTCCATCCTTGGATTTTATGCAGCTTGTTGATGAGCATGTCTTCTATCCTGTTAGTTCCTTCATCATTTTATGCTTATCTTCTTTATCTGTGATACTCATTCTCTCTATTTCTGCACATTTTTCATTGAGCCATTCTTTTTTTAGCCTTCTTAATTTTCTGTATTTCATTCCATATCTTGGCAGAGTTTTCTATCTCCTTTGCCTCACATTGAGAATCTTATCTGTGATCCATTCCTTTTTTCTTCTTTGTCCATTCTCCTTTGGGATGATGTCATTTGCTGATGTCACTAAAGCTTCTCTTTGTGTGTCCCATTTTGAGTTTCCGTTTTCATTTTGTCCCTCATATCTTTTTTTCACACTGTCCATATATTTTTCCTTTAGGTTCAGGTTGTTCAAGAAACTGTTGTGTTACAATTTGGGTACTGCATTAGGTTTCACTCTTAGTTTACATATAACAGGGAGTTGGTCACTTCTGCAGTCGGCACTTAGATAGGTTTTGTATTGAACAACTGCATTCCTGAATCTTTGGTTGATAGTTATGTAGTCAATTTAGTTTTTATTTTGTCCTATTGGGCTTTACATGTCCATAATAATCTTGGATGTCTTTGGAACCAGGTGTTGGTTATTACTTGGTCATTGGCTGAGCACCATTGGACCCATTTTTTTCTCCGCATTCATTGCTGGTTCCTTGTCCAAATTTGCCAACTATCTCCCCTGCTCCTTCTTCCCTACTTTGTCATTCAGGTCTCTCATGATAATTATAACTTCTTGTGATTTCCACTGAACATTTGGTTTCTCCTCATTCCGTACAATTACTGAATACAATAATCACACAAAGGTTGGTAATGAACAATAATATTTAGGACATGAACAAGGCATATAAGATTCGCCAGCAGCACGTAGAAGTAGTCAACTGCTAGAAGTGAGTCAAGTGAGTTCCACAATGAATCTACAACTGCAGACCAACATACAGTATTTACTACTCTATTTATGTGAATGGGGACATACCCATTATCATCTGTAAATATGCTACAAGCCTACCCCTTTTGGATTTACTCTGTACAGAGAGACAATATTTTTTTCTTTCTGGGTTGACTTTGATCCTTTCTGTATCCCTTCTTTTTCTTTTACTCCATCTCTTTTGAACTTCTATCTCCAGAGCTTTCTGAGGAATGGGTACATCGAAAGTATAAAAAAACCTCCATAGGTTGAATACCTACTTTTAATTTGATTATAGTGCTTCTTGTGCACCATTTCAAGACCTTTTACTAGATACACCATCTTGCCAATTCTTCAGACAACAGTTTCAACTTCCCAATATGTTTTATTTGACTGGTACATACGGTAAAAAACCTTTTGATCAATTTTATAAAAAAATTTTCAGGTTTTTGTACCACATGATCATGTTTTTTCTTATTGGGTATAAGTTTGTCAAAAACATTGTATTTTTCAAACAAACATAGTTTCTACCGGAGTCATGGCTAAAGGTGCATTAATATTTGATGTAAGCCTATACATCTATAGACATTTGATGTAATGCAGCATCTGTGGATCCACCTTTGGCTTTTTTTAGAGTCCTTTTGAAGGTATCCACAAAAAACTCTGCCTGGCTGTTACTTCTAAGATGGTAAGGGGCAATTATTATGTGCTCTACCACAAACATTTTGCAAATTTCCTTAAATTCTTTTGGTGTAAATTGAGTGCCATTATCCAACACAATCGAATCTGGTACTCCAAACATCGCAAACAGTTCATGTAAAAACTGAATTACTACTTGTGTGGTTAGTTTGTTACATCTGAATATTTCTGGCCACTTTGAAAACTGTCTACAACAATTAGATAATACATCCCATTAAGTCGGCATGCAGACGTGAGCATGGGCGGTCAGTTTTTGGCCATGGGTTGAATTTAATTGGTGGTGCTTTAGCTGCCAAAGCACAGCCTTTGCATGAATTCACCAGACATTCAATATGTCTATCCATGCTACCCCAGTATATGTAACTTCTCATTAAGCTTTTCATTCTGGATATACCAGATTGTTCTGCATGAAATTCTTTCAGGATTTGCTTTTGTAGTGCCAAAGGTACCGCTACTTTTTTGCTTACATGAGAATATCATCATACATTGAGCAAACTCCTGAATTTGCTTTAATCCTGTCTTTAAGTTTTTCTTCATTTCAGTAATAAATTTATCCTCCAATTTTTATATCTTGCAACGTCATAGTTCCCACATAATATTGCATAGTACATTTTTTTATCTCTGCTTCTGATTGTAGAGAAGCAATGACCATGTCTTCTAAAGGTTCTTTATTCCTTGAAATAAGTCTGGACAACCCG
The DNA here is from genome assembly GCA_903632075.3 of Acanthosepion pharaonis. Classification (NCBI taxonomy): domain Eukaryota; kingdom Metazoa; phylum Mollusca; class Cephalopoda; order Sepiida; family Sepiidae; genus Acanthosepion; species Acanthosepion pharaonis. Next base: position 1,327,939 of record CAHIKZ030004950.1, read on the forward strand.
TCCGCATGACTTAATTTACACAATGGTAAGAATTGCATTTGAAAGTCGTAATTCAATAAATAGTTTCCCATTGTTGTAACCTATTAGCCGTATGAGTCAGTAATCATTTTTTGGACCAATAAATAGCTATCAACAGTTTATGATCCATTTGTAGAGTAAACCTTCTCTTGTGAATGTATCTATGAAATTTTTTCAGAGCAAAGATAATTCCTAAACTTTCCTTTTCAATCATGGAGTAATTTTTCTCAGCTGGAAGAAGCATCCTGGATGCATGTGCAATTGGTTTAATCGAGCAGTCTTCTAGTTTATGCATAATGCAGGTTCCTATACTGTACGCACTAGCATCACTTGCTACAATTTTTCTTTTTTTGTATCATAGTGTATCAAGGACAAGTCTGACGTTAGTATTTTTAAAATTTTCACAAATGCTTCCTGGCATTCCTTCGTCCAAGACCATTTAGTGTTTTTCTTCAAAAGCTCATTCAACCGAGCTCGCAAGCAATGCATATTTGGTACAAATACATTATAGTAACTCGGTAATCCCAGGAAACTTTGTAGGGTACTGACATTTACAGGAGCAGGTATGTTCTTTATAGCACTGGCACCTGATGGATCTGGTCTCCTGCCCTTCTTGTCAATTATCTGACCTAAATATTTAATTTTGTCCATAAAGAATTCACACTTTTCATCCTTTAGTTTTAATCCATTGTCTTGAATTCTTCTGAAAACTTCAAAAATATTTTTTTGTGTTTTTCAAGGTTTTCACTTTTCAGCAAAATACCGTCAAGATACACAACTGCAAAGTCCAGTTCACTCAGCGTTTTGTTCATTACTTGCTGAAAAATTGCTGGAGCAACCTTTATGCCAAAAGGCAAATGGTTAAATTTGTACATTCCACGATGTATATTTATGGTCAGTAATCTTGAACATTCATCATCTACTGGAATCTGAAGAGACGTGTCACTTAGGTCGATTTTGGAAAATATCCGACCCCTGCTAAGCTGCACAAAAATCTCTTCTGGCCCAGGAAGTGGGTAATGATAACTTCTGAGGGCATTGTTTAAGCCTGTAGAAAAATCTGCACAGACACATATCTCTTTTGACTTATTCTTTATATAAACAATTGCCAAGGTCTAATCGTTATATTCCACCTTCAATGAAACACCCATTTTTTTGAGTCTATCAAGCTCGTCATCAATTTGTTTTAGCGAAGCAAATGGTACATTTCTTTTCTTTTTGAAAACTGGTTGTATGTCTTCTTTTAGCTCAAATTTAGCTTTCATTTTCTTGCACCTGCCTAACCCACCAGAAAATATGTCTGGAAATTTAATTTTTAATTCTTCTTTTAGATTTTCTGCTTCAGTAGTAAAACCTCTCACTTTTTGGCAGAACAAATTGATCGGACTGTTCCATAAATTAAACTGTTCCAAACAGGTTATTCATGTTTTTCATGACAAAAAGTCTTAACATCAAGGTTTTATCTGTTAACGTTACATTCGCCATAAATTCTCCCTCAAATTTTATTTTCTATCCTGTAACACTCCAAGCAATTTTTTACGTTGGTTTACCCAATTTTCTCCATGTATAAACATTTATTATACTCAAATCTGAACCACTGTCAAGTTGCAGTCTGATGTTTTTTGTCCAAGATATTTACCTGCACAAATTTTCTTATTGGAGACTAGCAGCATGGCCCAGCATTGCCCATGCTTGATTCAAAAATCGTACGTATCACTTAAAATATTTTTACCCTTCCTTGCCTTTAAAGGAGTGCCCTTTGCCGTGCTGATGTTGCTACATGCCTTACTTCTTGCCTATCTCACACTGCAAACTTTTTCTAAGCTCTATACTAAACATTATATCTGTTACGAAAAAAAACTAAACAAAATGAACACAACAAGGATCAGATTTAAAAAAGGACTTGTAACTGGAAAAACCGAATGAAAAAATACTTTTTCACACCCAACCCAGTTCTGCAGAATCAGAATCAACGTTGAGTTTAAGCAAGCGAATGAGCCAATTGGAGTAAAGTGCCATGCAGATTAAAATTTTTCCCACTTGTGACGAATGCAGCTATTGATTTTTTTTTTTTTTTACATGCTAGTATGCTAATTAACATTCGTGTCAGTCAGCTGTGGGCTCTCACGCTGGCCAGTAGAATCTTCCAGCCTATTCGTGGCAGCCAGCTATAGGCTCTCACTCTGGCCAGTAGAAAATGGCTGCAAACTACATGAAAACTGCCGTAGAAGCATGAAAAAAATTGATTATTTCCACTATTGATGGGAGTTGGGAAATGCAAAGTCAGTCTTAGCCTTCCCGCTAACTTGGAGCATGTGCATGTAAATTTTGGGGCAAATCTGTCAAAAATTGCGTCCGTGCATTCGTTACACACACACACACACACACACACACATTCTGCCTTTTATAGATAGAGATTTATCAACATTAGTAATTTAATGTAATTACTCACTAGTTTCTAAATTTTGCCTTACAGTGGGTTTTTTTAATGTCCTTTTTTTCCACATTGAAAACATTGTTTCTTTTTATAAGGACAATCCTTATACCAATGTAATTCTCCACAAGCGTAACACAGGGTTAGGAGTGATGTTTTTTTCCTTCTTCACTTATGTTTTTGATGCACTTTTTTAATGTGAAACACACCACATCAATATCTTTAGCATCTCGACAAATATTTTATAAATTCTGCTAAGTTTTGCAACACTAAATTGGGTTCACTTTCCAATTTATTCAAAATCCTTCTTTGGATTTCAGCACCTGTTGATGACACCAACCCTTGCACAAATATCAAGCATTTAAAATTGTCAGGGCTTTATTTTTCCAATTTGCACTTTTCACAATTTTCATTCACAATGCTCATGAATGTTGTGAAGCCATCATCTTCATTTTTCACTAAATTCATACATTTCCATCTTTGATAAACAAAGATGTTTCTGGGCTGAAAACTTCCGAAAGCAAAGTAACCGTTTCTGTAAATGTTAGGTCATTATTCTTCTTTGGTAATTGTTGTGATGAGATAACCCAACTTCCCCATTCATGATAATGGACAGTCTGGTGGCCGATAAAGTACGACCACAAGAAACAGTAAGGAGAGCGACAAAAAGAAGGTCTTCGTTGACTAACACCATTGCGGTTAGCTTACTCCTGACTCTGTCTCTGTATTTTGACATACGTACATCCGATTATAAAATTATTATTGAAAACCACACTCGGGTTTACTTTGTTTATTATATCTTGTACGAGATATAACAGTAATAGTTTACGAACTTAGTGTATTCAACAGTGCTTAGTTCCCTTAGCAAAAGTCTGCCCTCTTTATCGTCAGCCTAGTTTGCACAATCAGTCTTATACAAATCTTTGTATCTATGAAGATACGATGAAAAAGTTAACTCTTTTTCCAGTAGATAGGGAAATTCCGCAATCACATTTATGGTAACGTCTTCCGAATATCCATTCTTATTATTTGTGAACATTTTCTGTTGTTCTACCAACATTTCCATGAGTTTTTTTAATTTTTGTTCATACTGTTTTTGCTGTTTGCTTTGCCATTTGACCATTTCAAGTAGAATCGTTTTAAAGTCTTCCATTTTGATTTTTCCTAATGTGCATTTTTGGTGATATCTTTTTTCGCCAAAGTTGTGCTTGAGAATGTTTCCTTGATTTGCGGCCAAATTCTTGACACAAAAATGTCACACTAGTGATGTTTTCTGATTTGGGTAAATCCCTGTCACTAAAATGTTGTATTTTGGTCAATCCTTATCGCCAAAATGTTATAATTTTGGCTAATCTCCGTTGCCAAAATGTTGTAATTTTGGTTAATACTCATCACCAAAATGTTGTAACCTAGGGAAGGTTACAGAATTGAATAATCATATGAAGGTTCATAATGAACAATAATACTTAGGACAAAAACAACACCTATAAGATTCGCCAGCAGTGCGTAGAAGTAGTAGTCAACTGCTTGAAGTGAATCAAGTGAATTCCACAATGAATCTCCAACTGCAGACCAACATACAGTATTTACTACTGTATTTATGTGAATGGGGACATACCCATTATCGTCCATAGGTATGCTACAACAATTATAAAATAAGAATTTAAATATAAAAATACAAGTGACATTTTATAAAATTAAAGACATGGCTTCAACAAGTGGAAATGGCATCTTGAAAACATTTCAACACTAATAAGGAGGAAATAATTCTTTCTATAACAATAAAGTCATGATAAATGTTCCTTTAACAGTATCAGTGTGTCAAGCCAAAATCTTTTCAGCAGAAGAACTATTAAAATGTGCTTCAGTTGCATTGTAAAACATGATCATTGTTCTTTCTTCTAATTGACAACACTGTGTGAATCATAAGCCCACAAATCACAGCTCTGTGCAATCAAGAATGCAACCTTTATGTTTTAAATGACTTTTGGCCTAACAATATCAATATTAATTATCTATTTTGCAAGTCTAGTGATGTCTCAATAGAATAAAATACAGGAAACTTTCAACATTTTAAATTAATGAAGCCATTAAAATGAGAAGAAAGATGAAAGTCATGTTTAATTATTATCTAAACTATTTTAAAACAAAAGTCTTTTTTGCATCATCTTATAACACTTGAAGTAATCTAAAGATCTTTTAATGCCTTTGGACACTACATTAAAAAGTATTGACTAATTGAAATGTCGGTTAACAGTAAGATTTTTTGAACACTTATCTCTCATTCATCATAATTAGCTTTTGATGGCAATTAACTAAATATTGATGGAATAACCAATTTTCTTAGTTATAAATATAATGACATTTATGGCGGAGAAACAAGCAGACTTGATGATAAACAAAAATGAAATCTGTGATGCTTAATAGATTTTGAAACATTAGTATTGCAAAAAGAGAGAGAAAGAATATTGACAGAGAGAAGGAAAAAGTTTAGAGAAGAGAAAATTGAGAGACAGAGAAATAGGAAGGAAAAGCTAAGAGGGAAAGAGAAAAAAGAAAATAGAATGGAAAAGGAGAGAGATAGAGAAAGAGAGTATAGTGTGTCATCATAAATTTCTTCCTTCCTCTTTGTTTAAAAAACAAAATATGCTTAAAAAAAAAACTTGATTGAATGCGTGACTGAAATATTGCTTGAGCAGAAAAATGTGCACAGGACAACATGCAATATTAGATTTAAAAAGAATAAGATAGAATGATAAGATTTGATGACCACTGATAATAATAGTGAGAAATGAAGACAGAAGGGAGTGAACAAAGTGAGTAATGTGTGCCTGCAAATGTTTGCCTCTTTGGTTGGGATTAACAAAAAATAATTATCTGATTCATTGTTTATTGATGCAGAACTTCTTTTGAACAATAGATAAAATCTTTTCATTTCATAATGTCATTCTCTTACAGCAGATGGCATTTAATTTTTAAAAAAAGAAACATATATAAACTTCCCATTTTTCATTTTCAGTGGTATTTTTAGCTTGGTTCACACTGGATTCTCTTACCTTTCAAACTGAAACAGGTAGGAAGTACAGACAGAATTGAAGAACTGATTGTGAGAGTGAGGAGAGAAGAAAAACTAGAGAGAAAGCAAGACAGAGGAGAGAAGAACTGACAAAAAGAAATAGTGTGGAAGAACTAACTTAGAAAAGGCCTGAGAAAGAGAGAAAGGAAGAACTAATAGAGAGAGGGAGAAAAGGGAAAAAAGTTTTGTTAAAGAGAAAGGAAGAACTGACTGACAAAGTGTGATGGTGAGTACTAACTGAAAGAGAGAGAGAGAGAAAGAGTAGGAAGGAACTGACAGAGAAAAGAGGTAAGGACAGAGAGAGGGAGAGTGTGATATGAACTGGAAGAGAGAGTGAAAGAAATAACTGATAAAGAAGGAAAGTAACAAAGAAGGAAAAACAGAGAGGAAAAGACAGAGAGAGATGGTAAGAAATGAGAGAGAGAGAGGAAGAAGTGATTTAAGAGAAAGTAGAAGAGAAGTGACAGATTGAGTAACTGACTGATAGAGGGGGGAAACTTGAGATTGAGAGAAAAAGAAAAGAAGAGTTAATTAAAAAGTTGTTTACAAGGGATTTTGTATTTAAAGCAAACTGAATACGTTATCTACCTGAGGATGGTCAGTGAATTCATTAAGAAAAATGTAGTTATAGAAACATTGTTGACAAGTTTTTTTTTTATCATTGCAACATTTTATTTACATACTAATGTTGACCTTAGATTATCTGACAATTAAGTAAGTGGCATGGATCAGAAAGAGAAAAAAAGTAACGCATAACAAGGTTTGAACTCACATACTATAAAGAGTCTGTCTGGAATCAACAATACTTTATTAATTAGGCCATGGAAGAAGCAAGCCAATCAGTTAGCATTCAATGTTAGACAAGAATAAGAAGATCAAAGATAAAGTACTTAAAAATAATGTAACAGTTTCGTCTCAGAAATTTAGACATTATATTGAGTCATAGAAACGTTTTGACTCCTTTTTATTTGTTCAAACAGAAAATGCAAGCTTCATAGAATGTAGTTTATGATTTAAAAAATTTAAATAAAATATAATTTATTTATAGAGTTATGACTAAAGACAGAGAAATATGAAGTTCTATCCTGGGTTGGTGAATTTCATTCATACCTAGGAAAAAAAAGATCATGGTCAGCCTGGTATTTGTAAAATCTGAGATATTTGTATATCTATCATCATTGCCTGTCAGTTATGGGCTCTTTTCTTACACACTCTTTAGTGTTGATATTTCTACAATCTTCTCTCTTTTGAATTTAGGAACAGGTAGTCTGTTGTGGATTCCAAGATGAAATCCAGTCTCAAATGAATGAGGAATGAAAATATAGCAAATAAATGAAATATAGCAAATAAATGTATTGATGCAATTATTAGTCGATGTTAAAGATGTCTTCTGAAGTAATGTCCGAAATTTCTGTCCTCATCTAGAGAATATTTGAAAATCTCTATGGTATTCCACACTGCGTCTTGCAAAAAAGTTGCCTCTTTTTCAATATCTAGTTGCTTGTTACCCGCTACTTTCAATATTAGTTCCTGGAGCTCTATATGTCTTTCTTGATTTTCCTTCTGTGTTTGTAGTAATTGCTTTTGCCATTTTTCTTCCATTCTTTCTTGTAGTTGCAATTGATCATGTTGGTATTTTATCAGTCCTACCAAAATATTTTTTTAAAATCTTCCATGATAACTCAATTTTACGTATTTTTAATCCTCGTACTATTTGTCGTCAATTTGTTGTGGACGATGAGGGAAAAATTTTTTGTTGTTTGTTCTTTCTGTGTGAGTTCAAATCACTCGTCAATTCGTTGTGGACAAGGAGAGGATTTTTCCATTTCTTCTCATATGAGTTCGAATCGCTCGTCGTCAATTTGTTGTGTATGACGAGGGAAAATTTTTTGTTGTTTTTTTTCTTCCCGTGTGAGTTCAAATCTTCGTCGCCAATTTGGTGTGGACAACGAGGGAAAATTTTTTTGTTGTTGTTTGTTCTTCCTGTGTGAGTTCGAATCTTCGTCACTAATTTGTTGTGGATTCCGAGATGAAATCCGGTTTCAAATGAATGACAAATGCAGGAATAAAATATAGCAAATATATGTATTGACGCAATAATACAATTGGTAATATGGTTAGTATGTCCAGAAATGCGGTTAGTAGTAATAATAATATATATACAGTCTGGGAAATTCAGTATCGAAGTAGGACTTCCTTCTGAGTCTACATGCTTGCAACTGTGATTCCTACAAAGCGGTTACCTCTCACTGTATCACTCTATCAGTGTATCTCTGTTACTGTTTAACACCCAGACATTCACCGGCAGCAGTACAAGTACACACTGGGTGAATCCACTTGTATGAAAAAGGGGTGGACCTCATAACAAAGTCTATACCAAGTTTTAATCCTTTCCAGATAGACCTGGTCAGTCAAATGTATTTGTCTACAACTGAATCTAATGATACTAATTGGCCAGAGACAGTTATATGTTACTGAATTGATAAGCAAAATTTTCAATACAATAAAAATCACAAATAGACTTATGAAGGCTCAAGAAGCTTTTCAGGCTTTTCTTGATTTTATTAGTGAATTTAAAGCAGAGAAAATAAATAAATTTAGTTTCACAGATGTATGAAAACTTCAACAGCACATTGACACTGGGCCAAATGTAAAAGACAAGAATGTGCCTCTAATACAATTCTATTTACTATATATTTTGCATTTTTTGTAATTTTATTGTATTTGGTTTCCATGGAACTAACCTAAACCAGATCGTCATGTGTAAAAAGAAATTCCTATCATAGAACCTTGGCATAATCCTACCAGAATAGATATGGTATAAAAGGGGTTAACTTGTACAGAAAGCTTACAAACTGAATTTCAATTTCAGTTACACTTAAAACTGATAAAATTTAGAAATACATTCTATCTGGAAAGGATTATGAAGCAATTTCTGATTAAGACGTACTAAGTCTAATCTCCTCTTCCATGGTTTCTTCTCTTTCAGGCTGAAATTCATTCAAAACTGCTTCTATAATAATATAAATCTGGAATGGATTAGGCTATTTGGAAAGTAATGTTGAATTTTGGAGATCAAATGAAAATCCCTTCAAAGAGTATAAGTATTACTACCTCTGTCCCATAAGAGGTATTATATTTAGTCTATGAAATGTGTATATAAATGTCACAACTATTATGCGACAGAGGCAGTATTATTATTATTGATAAGAAAAGGCCAGTATGAAACTAATTCTGTTATTTCTTGTTGATTGGTTTAGTAAGATTTTGTTTAAATGGCACGTGTCAACTCTGAGAGTCATTTCGCACCAACCATATTCATTGTTGAAAGAATCTTGGGATTCTGGATGAAAAGAAATCTGATGGTGTGGATCTATTTGTCAGTTTTAAAGGTTCTGTTCTTTAAACCATGTTCCGGTATATGTAAAGAAATAAAAATTTGAAAATCCAGTGAATAAGAATAATGAGACAGATCCTTGTTCTCCCCACCCTAATGATTTGAATCTCTTCTCAGTTAATCTTTTACTGTTCATGGGATTTCAGCAACATTCTACTGTCTGGTACAATAAAGTTTTGCTCTTGTTTTTGAAATTCTAACTGTCCTGTTCTATTCCAAGAACTCATAGACAACAATTTACAACACACCAAGCTCTTACAGAGGTAGTATTATAGTTTGGATGATGGGATAGAGTTGTTGCCCTAAATCCTATATTCTTTCAAGAATAAAAAATATATTTGTCACAGAGATTTTGTACCTACTAATAATGGTGATCATGTTCTTGGTGAAGAAATTTAAATTATGTTACATTTAAACAGACTTTTATTCTATATAAAAATAAAAATTTACTTTTTAAACAATTTTATCAGTTTATGACATCCTGACAGTTTCATAATATTGTCCAAAAATAAATCAGTTCTTGTTTGTTATTAATATGCAAGTTTTTTATATTCAGTTAATCTGGTGTAAGTATTTTTTTGTTTTAATCTCTCAAAATTTCTTGGGTTTTTTTTTTGGTGGGGGGGTTAGTGTATTTAATGCTCTAAATCTGTATATTTCAATCATCTGAACTCTTCTTAAAGTTTCTGAAGTTTTGGTGATTTGTTCTTTAACCTGCATTTTAATACATTATAATCAATAAGTTTATGACCCTTTTTTAGCTATATTTCATCATCCTTAAAGTGCTTGAACCAGTTTTGGGCAATTTGGTCACATATTGTTTAATTTCCTTCCATGCACTGAATTCTGCAGATTACTTTAGCAGTTCTGGGGCCCAGTTTCAAATATAACATCTAAGAAAAAAGTTTCAACTGAATATTATTAATGATTTTATATACAATAAAATCTTAGACTTTTGATATGTACATGAAATAAACTTGGGAGTAAAGTAAAAATGAAAATACTTTTGATACACCTTAATATTATAAATGTTTAATGCTTTTAAATAAGTAGAATTCTAAACTGTAATTTATTGGCTCACTAATTTGTGCTCTCCTTTAATTTAACCTGAAATTGTGAAAAAGGAAAGAGTGTTTGATTTTGGAGAATCTCCTTTAATAAGATAGATTTTGGGAAAAAATTCTTTTTACCTCAAAACTTCTGATGTGTTTGAATGAAAATCTCAAGTAAACTTAAAGAAGAAATCAACAAGTGCACATATGTCCAATGTAAGAAAGTAGGAATCAAAAGCAGATTTCTTTTATGTTCCAGATTAGAAAAATGCTGGAAAAAAAAAGATAATGTAAGAATTGTTAGCAAATAAAGATTTTCTTTTTTGTTCAGTTGAGAGACCAGGAAGCATTCTTGTAAGAGATGAAGATATGAAACTAAAATTAGACACAGATATTAGAATCTACTGAAATGTAAAGACTTGAAAACTGCAATATTAATTAGAAAGAATTTCCATCCTATAAAAATATTTAGCCAATTATGTTTTTGGTAGTGTAACACTGATGGGAAGCATAGATAATCCTGCCTCATTTTTTATCCTACCACATCCCATTATTTCTCATTTAAAGAAAGGAAAAGAAGTAAAATGTAAAACCAACAAGCCCCCACCCCTCTCAAAAAAAGAAAGCTGCCTAACTTCATGGTGGTGGGGTGGTGGTTTTGACCAGGATAGCTAATCCCAATTAGCTGTATGTGAAATTAGGTGGCCAAACAAGAGATTTTATCAGTGACAACCACAGAATTATATATACAAGCAGAGAGAAAAATGAAAAAGGAGTTGGACTGATACAAGATCAAGACATCAAGCAATGCATTGTGGAATACTGTCAATTATCTGAAAGAATTCTTGTAATTAAACTGAAAGGAAAGCCTTTCAACATATCTATTATAATAGTGTATGCACCAATTCAGTGAGTCATACATGCCTGTCTTGGGTGATTATCACATTTAGTAATTCAACTGTGCATTTGTTATATGCAGCATGGTATGATGAGTTAAAATGGATCTTCATTGTATGATTTCCTTTGCTTTATGGTAACAAGTGAAAAGAGATGTTACTCACACAAGACTCAGATTCCAATTCATTTTGTTCTAGGAGTTTGGGTGAGTTGGGGATGGCATTCCTTCACTTCAGTTCGGTGAATCCATTCACATGATGTGTTCATAACTGGTCTGACTCCCTCAAGATTTGTTGCCCCAACTAATACCTTCTAATATATCCTGCTCAATGTTCATACTTGATCACATGATTCTGCACGTGTGTGAGAATCTATTTTTAGCTTTCACTCGAACATGTTACTGAGGTCGCCAGCCTGTCTGACCTAATTGTTCTTGTCAGTGACTACTATTACAGATTGAAAGAGAGAGAGGGGGAGTTAATGTACTATATTAGAGAGGTGGAAAGAGAGATGGTTTGCTGAGTGCAAGATGCATTTGGTTTAGGGGTTTTGATTGGATAAGGATGCAACATGAACAATCCTCAAGTACTATTATAAAATTTCACACTATTAAATAATTTAGTGCAAATATTTCTAATTCAAACAAGTAAGCTGAAATTCACAGGTTATATTTACTATATAAATAGATTATGAAAGCTTCATCCACATTAGTTGGTTGGTACCAATTATAAAAATGTTGACTTGCATAATCAACTTTAACATATTACTTGTGCTGATTCAAAACAATATAGACCTCTTTCTGGCTAATTGGTATTATTGGATTTGGTAGTAAACAAATATATATGTTTGACTAATGAAATCTGACCAGTGAGTCTGGAAAGAGTTAAATACTAAATCTGTGCAAAATACAATATAGACTTTGGTCACGTATTTGTGTGTGTTGTTGTTTTTACTCATATTTTTTAGCTTATTATTCAGTTTTTCATTTCATCTTTTTCATGAGTTTCAGTCAACAAAACAAGAGACTCGTACAAGCAAATATAAAAATACTACATTAAAAAATCTTGCAATTCTAATTATTGCCAGAAAAATGATAAAATTACACATATGACATCTGTTTGCAAAGAGTATCTAGCTATTTTCATTATTAACTGTAGTCCTTTAGTGTGAGAAAATATAAAACTTATCATATTCATAATTGAAATCTGCTATTAATTTTGTTAATACTTGAAATACTTGTTCTTTTTATCTGACACACATCATCAGAAGAAATCTATTTGATATGAAAATGACGAGAATGTAAAAGAAATCTTATATCAAAGAATCCAACAAGAGAAGTAAGATCAATAAAACCAAGAAAAAACAAAGGTTAACAAATATATTTCAGCAGATTGAAATTCCAAAATCCTTCTGCTATCACAACAGGACCAATGTTCATTAGTGTGCTGCTATTTCCTAAATAGTATTATGTTGTAAGGTCTTTTGTTTTCCAGTCTTTTGGTACTACATCCTGCAATGTGGTTTTGAAGGAAAAATTATTATTGGAGATACATTTTTGAAGGAAAATCTATCACCAGCAATACATTTTAAAGGAAAATTATTACAAAGAAAATATTACCAGCAATACATTTTTTGAAAAATATATATATATATATATATATAAAACCAGCAATACATTTTTGAATAAAATATTACCTACAATAGATTTTTGAAGGAAAAATATTACCAGAAATACATTTTTGGAAAAAAAAATATATTAGCAGCAATAAAAATTTTGTCAGCATTAAATAAGCCATTGGGGTATTGATATGCCATAAAACAAAGCAAAATAGACTTGGAAGAATATGAGATTCAGACTTCTCAATATGATCACCAAGAAAAGTAGAGGAATTTCTTTTTATTTGAATAAAACATTAAACTTTAGCAAATCATCAGATTTGAATTTTGCTTTCGAAATAAGTTTTATGCTGCATTTCATAAATTTTGCTTCTCAATATGATCACCAAGAAAAGTAGAGGAAATTTTTTTATTTGAATAAAACATTAAACTTTAGCAAATCATCAGATTTGAATTTTGCTTTCGAAATAAGTTTTATGCTGCATTTCATAAATTTTGCTTCTCAATATGATCACCAAGAAAAGTAGAGGAAATTCTTTTTATTTGAATAAAACATTAAACTTTAGCAAATCATCAGATTTGAATTTTGCTTTCGAAATAAGTTTTATGCTGCATTTCATAAATTTTGCTTCTCAATATGATCACCAAGAAAAGTAGAGGAAATTCTTTTTATTTGAATAAAACATTAAACTTTAGCAAATCATCAGATTTGAATTTTGCTTTCGAAATAAGTTTTATGCTGCATTTCATAAATTTTGCTTCTCAATATGATCACCAAGAAAAGTAGAGGAAATTCTTTTTATTTGAATAAAACATTAAACTTTAGCAAATCATCAGATTTGAATTTTGCTTTCGAAATAAGTTTTATGCTGCATTTCATAAATTTTGCTTCTCAATATGATCACCAAGAAAAGTAGAGGAAATTCTTTTTATTTGAATAAAACATTAAACTTTAGCAAATCATCAGATTTGAATTTTGCTTTCGAAATAAGTTTTATGCTGCATTTCATAAATTTATGGTCTTTTTAAATTTCTACTTTGACCGATTTTATCATTTATTGTTTCTGTACAGCATAAACTTGGCAAGTGGCTTTCTGAGATTTTACAACCTGTCATTAAGATGGACTCAGAAAATTGTATCACAGATTGTTTTCATTTTGCTAAATCTATTCAAAATTCTAATATTAATCCCAAATACTGCTGCTTTTTTTTTTTTTTATATATGTTCATGCTTTATGCTCTGTACCAAGGGAGTTTTTCATCATCCATTTTTTTCTGTAGAACTCTTAATGAATTGATAGACTTTAGGAATAAATCAATGGAAGGAATTCAGCCTCAATAATAAGATCTCTGGGCAATTGGATAGTTACAGGGTGGGTAGTTGTTTGTGTTTGGTTTTTTTGGTTAACATTTTTGTTTCTTTTCATAATGAGATTTATTTGACAATTTGTTCATTATGCTAACTTTTTTGATATCTGATAAGCATCAGTTGATATCTTTTAAGGAACAGTTTATACTAAATTTCAGTTATCTGTCCACTAATTTAAGAATTTATGAGTATATCCCTGGAAAAATCCAGAAGTTAGAGGGTACCAAAATCCAGACTGTAGGTTGTGGCTGATAGACCTGGGTGATGTGATCTTTTTGCTAAAAAAAATCTGCATGAGATATGAAAAATCTACTTGATCAGCTATTGAGAATGCAACAGTCACACAATACATGGTTACTATTGAGTTTTCTTTAGATGTACACAATAAGGTTCACCTTCCTCTGACTTGTTGCCAAGTTACATCAAAGACCACACTACCAATTCACAAGATATTCAAAATGGCTGCAAATACATTCTAGAAAAACCTTAAAAATGCCACTTATGTCACCTGGCCAAATTATTATTTTGTCCACTTTATTTCTTCCTTGATTCTATTTGTCATGGTTGACAGTAGAAATATTAAATTTTTACTGTTACTAGTTGGACATAATAGGTAGTTATGGGAGAGAGGTTCTTAATTTCTCATTCACATAGTCTCTTCTCTCTTACCCTTTGTAACTTGTCAATGAAAAGACAATATGTCAAGTTATCGGGGAATGGGACAGAGTTCAGAGAGAAGGTAGATTTCTGTCTTTTCTGAGAAAATTCATTCAAGTTGAACAAAAAAGCATTGGTCAGATATTCCTTTCAACAAGAGTCAACCAACCAATGTATCTCTCTATTTCACTTTGAAAGCTATCTTATAATGACATATCAAGTATGAAGCTTAAGATGATATTTCTTGGAGGAATACACAAATTTCTTGTAGAGTTGTCTGCCCTTTAAAATGTAACCTTTCTACAAGTGAGTACAGGTGCTCTTGAAAAGGTCACATTTTGCAGAATGATTTTTTTCTTCCCTTTTGCTTTTTGAAGTGTTGGTCCTCAAAGATTGAAGACAAAATCTCACCACAAATATCAATGAAAGAAAAATAGATATTAGAGTCAAGACTTGTGAGATTGAAATTCCAAAATCCTTCTGACGATATTCAGTCACCCCCCCACACACACACACGAGGGTGTCATGTGGCACAAGGCCTTTTTAATGTGGGCATTCCGAGCGCGTGGGCTCAGCCAAAAATATGCCCATCGAACCCGTATAAACGGGTTCAGAGCCGGTCTACCTCCCCGAAGGAGACTCTGCCCTTCGGCGTAGCCTCCTTCGGGTTCCTCCTGTCCGTAGGAAGAGAGTTCAACCAAACAGTCGCTCAGAAAGATCCTTCTGACACAACATGATCAATGTTCATTAGTGTGTTGTCATTTTCTAAATCAGTTATGATGTCTGGTCTTTAATTGTTTTCCAGTTAAACAAAAAGAAAAGTCTAAAATTTAAATAAACCAAGGAATTATCCCGAACTCTGCACTTACCCACTTGAGAGTGGCTGACAAGATATGTAGTGAGAAAGTTCTTTGTTTTTTGAGCAATAGATAGATTACAGAGATATTATTACACAATCATGTTGACAGTATAGAGAAACCTCACAATAAGAAAATTAATTTTTCACTTATAGTGAACTACCACAGAGTGCAAAGAGGGCCAGGGTTACATGAATTTTCTGCAATGCTAGAATAAAATCAAGATTAAAATAACTTACCTCCAGCGCATACAAAGATTTGCATGTGCCTCATGGTGTAAATTGTCCAAAGGAGAAAGAAATGGCGGCTTTGCAGGTCACATATTTAAAATAGTTAGAACTCTGAGTAAGATACTCTCTCACAAAATTATCTTTGCACATATGCAAATTTTGGCTGTCAATGATACTTAAAATTGAGAAGAACAAGGGAGTGAGGAAAAAAGATGGTTGACTGCTGTGTTGAATTGGCTTCAAGTGTTGCAGATAAGAGAGAGGAAACTGATTGCAGGCATTGTGACAATAAGTTTGAAGCTTTTTTTTGCTACCTCACTAAAATTAAAAAAATTCCCTTGCATACAGAAAAAGTTTTTAAAAAAAGATTTCCAGGTTGTTATTGGTCATTTAAGACGGTTTTTACAAATTAATGCAATTATAGCAACTCTCAATATGTTTTCTCATCAGATTTATTTAACCTATATAGTGAAATGATTTTAAGAGAACTCAAAGACCTTATCCAAAATTATTATCATTGGGCATAATCTTAACAATATGAGATAATTCATATGATACTGTGTTGATGGCACACTCAGCAAGAAAACTGAAAGAACTTAAGTTACTGAAAGAAAGGAAGAAGAAAGAACTATTAACTACAAAAGATAAAATGCATGCTTGTCAGCAAGGAACAGTCCAAAGGTATAAGCTCTCAACCGAGGGGACTTAGCTTGGGGACCTCTCAACCAAGCAGGTACTTAAATTTAACTATCTGGGTAATGTTGTATCAGACAATGGTAAATGTGACACAGAAATATATAGAAATAGTAAAAGATATTTTCCAGAAATTAAGCAAAGTATTAAGAGATAGGAAAATGTTGTTCGGCACAAAGAACAGAATGCAAAACTATTATTTAGTATTATATGGCAGTGAACAGCAGAAAACATTTCACAGATGAAGAAGAGTCCTTGGGACATCTTAAGTAAAGAGTATTAGAATTTAACACTTCTGGGATAATATTGAAGGTAAAAGATGCAGAAGTAAACAGTTTAATGAGTTTGTGAAGCTGGATAACAGAATAAAGACAAAAATTGATGCTAATGGATGAAAAGTTGTTTATAGCAACAAAAGACAAAGTTTCTTATATAAAGGAAGTTGCAGAGAGCAATAATTTTTTACATTCTGAAGGAACATAGCACATGAAAGGATAGAAGCATATAGCAGTGGTTTTCTATAAAAGCAAAAAAAAATTGCATTGATAATATACTTGCATATGTGGCAAGGAATAGGAGGTACTGAAATGTTTTCAGTGTAATCTACTTTTTAAAAAATCTGACCAAATGGCTAAACATTTTTTTTTTTTTTTTAAATTTTTTGATCCTTTCTTGGTCAGGCTAAAAAAAATTTTCAGTTGTCCTATGGAAGTCCAACTTGAGGAATATGAGAAGGCTGTAATGAAAGGAGAAGCAGAAAACATCTGGTATAGCAGACTCTATTCTGAGAAGATACATTACTCACTCTGAGATAAAGTCCAGTTAATTGATTGAGAGCATCAGTGGAGAATGAGGAAGTAAAAGGAATCAGCAACACATATTGACCAAGTGTGGAATTCAACACCAGGTGGTTTTGTTTGCTTTGCAAATTTGGTGTTTTCTGTCCTCTTGATGTATTTAGGAATCACCAGGGAACTTTTTGTAGCTGGCACTGTGAAAATAGTTCAGTGGTTACATTAATCAACAATGTCTGTTACCTGGTAGGTTTTCTTCAACAAATAGGTTTTCCTTTTTTTTTTCATGCCTTTTTTTTTTTAGCATTTAGTTTTTAGACAGTAATTAATGAATTGCAATAAGAAGAAACTTTTAACTTTTGCATGTTATTATTATTTTCAATAGATTTATATATAAAAAATGCTTTCTCCACCTGCAGCAGAATGTGCAACTCCTACAACTGTAGAATTTCAGTCACTATGCTGCCTTATTCAATGCATCTCCACAGGTGACCCAGGTTTGCTGTTTATCAAATCACCATTTCTAGAATGGTTGCCAACCCAGGCTATAATGCTATTTAATCCATAGCTGGAGGAAGAGAAGATGGATTCATGCCTTTCTCAAGGCTCATTTGCACATAAGTAAATGTATTCTGACTCTCTATCCATTACACCACCCACACATGCAATCGATTACATTCATTTCAAATGTATATGTATATATGGAACAAACTTGCATATAATAATTACTTATTTTGATATCCATACAATGATTGTTGCAGTTTTTTGCTACAAGATTTACAATGTCAAGTTAAGTATTTGACATGTGTTAATTCTTATTTTAAATGACAGAGGGTTTCTGCTATTGCATGTCTGATTCATAACAGATTCTGTTCAGTAGAATATTAATTCAGATTTTGTAAAGAATCCTTTTTTCATTTCTAGTCATGATTTTTTACTAAATGACTTTTCTTATTTATCAATCAAGAAGAGAATCAAGTGTTTAAATATTGACCAATATTCCTTTCCATAAGTTTTTTTTTTTTTTTCAAAGCTTAATTTAATCTTACAGCTGTAGACTCCAGGCATGGACCCAGGGAGTCAACCAACAGACCACAAATTCAAAAGTCACTAATATATTGGAACCCGGTGGTGTAGGCTTAAGCTTTAGGGACCTGAATGGGAGGGTATCAAAAAACAACTGGTTTGTATAAACACTTCAGTATTTAGATGATATTTCAATACTTTTGCATATATTTTCTATTCATATCTTCCAACTATTATAAATCATAGAAAGACATAAGTTATTTAATGTGACTTGAGATCACTTTATTCACATGTGGATAAAGACAAAAAATAGATTCAGTTTCTCAGGCTTTTGCTGCAGGTGTAAGAATGTACCCCTAACTCTACTCCATTAAAGCTCTGGGTAGGTGCTGCCTAAAAGTACGACATTTTTTATTTGTGCAGTGTTTCATCTTTAATTGAAAAGGCTGAGAAGCATTCCTGAGGAATTTCTGTAAGAATTATAAGTCCTTCAAAATAGTCCAGTCATATGTTGAAATCCATAACATTTGAGGTGAGGTTAGTATCAAGAATGAGTAACAAAATCAACAAATCAGTTTACCAAAGACTGTTCATAAAACCATTAGCAAAATGTTCTGAAAGCATTTAAGGTACAATAAGATTGACTACAAAGAATTTAACTTGTACTATTCAAACTTATAGAAATGCCTAAAATATAATTGGTGTGAATATAAAATGCAACTAAGAGATAATAATTAGACATGTTGTTCAACAAGGGCGACAAGAATTCTTGAACATAATAAGGAATACTACATAACAAAAACAAGATGGTCATTTTGCCATATGATTTGATTTGGTAAAAAAACAATTTTAATTTTTCACTTGAACCTCTTACAATGATCCAATTAGAAAAAGGCAATTTTTACCGTTTTCTGTAAGCAGATTCCTAACCTGCAACTTGTTGGATTTCTTTTTTCCTCCACATCAATGTTGAATGTACATAAATAAAAGCTCTGCTATTTCTTGAGTCTTCAATCTAATATTTTGGACTGCCAAATAAATGGAGTGATGTTATTCCTGAAAATGAAGTTTTAGAGGACAAGAATGAGCAAAAGTTTTAAATACAAAAGAAAAAATAAGTAGTAGATTTAATTAAGACCAGTGAATTATTGCATATGTTATAAATTTTCTGGAATGCATAGGCTATATGTTTACTGCTTCAGAGCTTATTGATTACTCATGACTTGAATTGATATTCAATATTAGATTCTGTTGTGCATCGAAAATTAAAATTAGCATTAAAAAAATGAGAATCAAAAAAGCAAATACAATCTCGCAATAAGAAATCAATTAGGAAGAATATTAACTGAAATGAGATCTCTTCTTGCATGAAGAACAGACTGAGACCTATCTGCTCCTCCCATAGATTGAATTAAGGGTTTCTTGAAATTCTCCTAAGCTTACCAAATATAATAGGCACCTGGAGTCAGCTGGAAGGTACAGCAGTCAAAATGTCATGACTATAGCAACCAAGATGATGATATTAGTCAAAGTAAATATATTTTTTATTGGCATGTCTCTTCACAACATAGAGGATGATGACTCTCCTCATATTCCATTTTTTTATTAAATGTGAATTACCATGACTTTTTGACAAAGATAATGGACTGATTTTTCATTACTTTCTCCATGGTTTGGAAAATCAGAATAGTCCATCTCCTTGACTTATATTCACAAAAGGCTACAATTTCATTTATCCTAAAGAGGGGAAGCAAAATGGATTCATGCCATTTCCAAGGGCATTTGTGTGAAAATGAATGCAACTAAGCTGAAATTTGAGCTCTGCTTGCTATTTCTATGCTGATAACTCTTATACTACTTACATATAAATTTTATTAAGAGAATTTAATTTTTAATTTATGAAGAAGCAAAATATAGATGCAGAATTATTCATAATGTGTTTAAAATAATTTCATTTTTGATTTATTACATTTTGTAATATTGTGACACTATTTAGCTATGGTAATTAATTATCTAATTAGCCATAACAATTGAACGGGAAAATACAGAAAACAGAAAAGAAGGGTTCAGAGATATCCCAAGGGACATACCGATCAACATAAGATTTTTTTTTTTTTTCAAGAAATCGAAGAATTGTGTCCATGATAATTTCATAAAAAGGCAATGTGGCAATCTCTGGCAATTGATTAATGATGGTCGTTAAAAGTGCTGGTTAAGAAAACACAAAATAACCGGAATCGACAAAGATGTGATCTACCATTCGAGAGTGCACAGATATTGTGTAAACAGGTAATGTGACCGAGGAAATGGCCAGACGAGAGGGTCATGTGTTAATTGTAGGAATTTTGGCAGGGCGCAAAAGGATTTGCGTAAACAAAGTTCCAGTTGATAATTCTAAACTGTTCATGATCTGGGAACAGGAGAAGAAATCCTGAATAAGCAGTGGTATCAAAGAATTAATTAATAAAGCATGCTTAGCCACACCAGCACAACCAAGACGCCATTGATTGTGTGGTAGCAGTGGTGATAGGCAGAGGTAAAATAGTAAGAGAAACGGAGAAGTTACTAATGCCCACCAAAAGGAATTGGTGTGAGGTACCAATGTGAGGAGGAAGGAGTTTAGGAGGATAGCTATCCTGCAACCTCTCCTCACGGTCGAAGGGATCCCCTCAGAAATAGGAAGTAATTAATTTTTCAAAAATGGGAAGTAATTAATTTTTGGTCTCGTCAACCTAAGATCAAAATCACAATGTAGGTAGGTTAGACTTGAGATAGTTACTTCGATAACCAGTCATTGGAAGTAAGCTGAAAACGACAAAGCCGGTGTCGAATTGGTTGCTACTGATGTGAAGCCGTTAGGCATTGTGCCCTTAAAATTGATTGACCATCCCATTTGTTACCCTGACCAAAGTTTCCCACTGGGTGGCGACAACTGCCAATTGACCGGGTCACATATTGGTGCTAGTGACTAAGAGTCAAACCCAGAATGCCCCAGTAGGTGTCACATATATATTACAAAAAGTAATAACTTTTGTTATTACCTTTGTGGAATAAAAGCAAAAATGAGTTCTAAGTTGAATTTTTTATATTAAAATAATGTTTCCTTAATTAAAAAAATAATTATGAAAACTTGATTTTCTGCTATGGCTTGTAACCACTTTTTACCAAATAATATACATTTTTAGAGATAATGGTAAATCCGTTTTTGTACTGAAAAGAAAACATTTTAAAATTAGGTCTCATCAAGAGTGAGTGGTAGGTTCCTTTCACATTTTCAAAATAGCTAATCTTTGCACCATGAATAAAATATTGCACAGCCAGAATCAATGCAGGCTACAGCCCATGGCTTCATAAGCTCTGAGTCCACAGACCTCTGCCCCCAAAATTAAAACAATTGACCATTTTATTCCATTCTTAAAAAATAATCAAAACACATCAAAATCAAACTAACAGATAAGCCAAAAGTTGAAATTGCAGCCATTTCTTTTCAGCTTTGCCAAAATGAGAAGTTTGCAAAAAATCTGAAAAAAAAAAATTCCATACATTTATAAAAGGTTATAAATTTATATTCTTTCTAATTTTACTTTTCAAATTTGGTCTTGTGCCATAATTGTTTGTATGTACAATAAATAAATTTTACTTTTCAAATTTCAAAACTGCTCTCCTTTCATTGTGTAGTTAAAGAAGAGAATGAAGTTTTATTTTACATGATCAGATTCTATTACGTTTACACCCCCACTTGCTTTAATCTGGCATTTACTGCACTGATTAAATACAGATGTAGAGTCTGTATACTACAATTTATCTGTTGTTGACTTTGACCAGCAATAGGACAACAAAAGAAATATCTACCAAGTGTTTAGTAGTTTAACAAGTGGACAAATGAAGAGATATTATCATCATCATCATCATGTTTGTCCTTCATGATTGAAAATGTCCATGGCTTCATGTGAAGTCATGAACTGAATTATTACAAGAGAGAGAGAGAGTTGCACATATATCATTATATCATTTGTCTGTTTTGGACCAGGAAACAGGATATAGTCAAGATATCTTGAGAGAGATCAGGAGTCATTTGATAACCAGGGTACTCTATGTGTCACACTTTTTATACTCTTCAGTCATTGCTGGTTCCACTCCCAAGTTAAGAATCAGTGTTGTCTGGACTAGTTAACAACCAAGGTTAAAGAGCCAAGTCTACCCTGCTATTTCCCATAGTTGAAACAAGAAGAGATTGATTCCTACCATTGCATTAGTGTCAAGAGAACATTAACTTTTGTCATCAGCCAGAGTTCACTAATTTTATTTTCCGCTCTGTTAACTAACTGCACCTACAAGTATCTTTGGGAAAGGCATGAATTCAATTCATATTATGAACATTTCTCTTGATCATGGTTTTTGTGATTGACTTAATATACTAGTATACAAACAAAAGATTAGTCAACTTGGTTATCTGTTGTATAATATTTGAAGATGAGATGGCTATTGTCAAGTAGTTTGAAATGTTCTGACCAAATAGTGAGTCTGATATGGTAGCTGAACAATCAATAAGTCATCAACTGAACCAATCAACCTGCCTAATAATGCCTCCAAGACAAAAATGTTCCTCCTTTTATTGATAGAAACTACTATCAAATCCTGTTAGGTTTCCAACAGATTTCTAAAAATAGATTTATGTGAGAATGTACCTATCTGACAAAATTTGAATGTCATCTGCTTATTGGCTTTCATAGCTATTAGAAGCTGTTCAAGTCAGAGAGATTCTTAAATATATGGGATGCAAGTTCAAATCTTGCCAGAGGTTACTTTTTTTTATTTTTAATCTTTGCTGTTTGCTTAATGGTTTTTGAATGTAAATAAAAAACAAAACCAAATAAAAAGAAATGAAATCTTGTCAAAATTAATAAAATTCATTCCTGATGCTTGATTAACTGTTTTGTTTTTTTATGTAAAAATGTCACAATCTTTGTGATTTAAAGTAACAAAATAACATGAAAGAGAAACTAGTAAGAAATTAAGACTAATGACAAATTCTTCATTTCAGAAATTTGCTAAATGTTTTCATGTCTGTTATTTTTATTTTTAAACCAAACTGAAATAACAATTTTCTTGTTTTTCTTCATTGTTAATTAGAAGAGATTATTTCAAAAGTATAGAGACTAATTTTTTTATGACAAGACAAAATCATGAATAGTAATTTACTCTGTTGAGATAATGTTGGAAATAACATTTCATTTTGGTTCTAATTAGCATTTTCATGTCACTCATTGGTTTGTATTCTTATAATCAACTTGTTGTTTTGTTAAATTGTCTTTTTCCTTTTTACCACATCTAATTATTTATTTTAAACAATTTGAATGTCTGGCCATCACCTTATATTGATTGGGAGACATCCAGGCATTTGTTATTCTTGGGTAGAGTTTTGACATTTGAGTAGAATTGTAGCATTTGTCTTACTTTTAGTACAACAGTTTAGGAATTATTGTAAGAAGCACTACTCATGAGAATTTCATGGTTTTGCTATTTGAATTTTCTACTGAATCATTATTTTGAATTTAAGGATTGAATAATCTCCTTGTGATTTACACAACTATAAAATATACATGGAAATTCACCCACCTCTATTGTTTCATTAAATATTTGAGCTTAACAAAATATTCCAATAACAGTCATAAGTATGAATGCTGGTATTCATTTAAAGAAGTAAGAGGATACAAATAAAAAAGATACAAAATTGCTAAGGTTTTTCATTTTACTGAAGCAGACATTAAATGTATGAGAGCATTATCCCTTCCTCTATCATCCCTTATTATGTATTCTTTATTTTTCTAATTGAAACCAAACAGCATCTCTGATATTTCTTCCATCTTTTCTCACAATCAAAATAGAATGGTCTATTATTTATCTGTGGTAATGCCATAGCATAAGGTGTTGGTTAAGTAATTTACTAACTAATGAAGGAATAGCAGAATTATGATATGATCTTTTTGGTATGTCATCATGCAACATGTTGTAGAAAAACATTTTCTTTTTTCTTGTAAGTTCTCTAAAATAGGATGCTAGAAAAAAATCTCATATATTTGAAGTCTCTCCCCTCCCTATCAAGTGATACAGCATTTTCCACATCTTACCAGATATTTCTCTATTCTCTTAAAATCATGAGAAAATAAAATTATTTTCTATCCTTTTTCTCTTTTGTCTTTTTACCTTGATAATGCCACTTGGTGCTTTAGGTGCTCAATTCCCTCAAGATTTTGAGTATTACTTTATATTGCTTTTGTTTCAGGTGCTACTCAAAGGTTTTAAGGAATTTCAGCATATTGATCAGTTTATTAATCTGTCAAAGTATCCAGCAAAATTAACAGCCCTGCCTTGGTGGTCTTGACATATATTTCATGCATCTCTTGCAATTAGCTTACCAGCAAATAAAGAATTACATTTACTATTGATTTTTGTTTTCTTGGCAGAAGAAGCCTTCTCTTCCCACTTCTATTTATCACTCTCTCTCTCTCTCATCTTTTTCTCTCCTATTTGTTTCACTCATTAACAGCCATGTATATTATAAATCCTGCTGACATTTTAATTACTGAGTGACAAGACATTCATTAAAAAATTAAATGACCAAACTTAGATGACAGAAACTCAGATTGACTGACACCTTTATTTCTACCTTCATCTTTCACTACTTATCTCTTCCGAATTTAATTTATAGTTTTTTACTGGATTTTTTTTCTTCTTTTTCACAGTCACAGTAGAGGATTTTAGTCTCTGTTTCTGACTCCTGATTTGAAAAACAAACTCTCATTACAATGTTGTTTTGTAAAATTTGATAAATAAGTTTATACTCATTGGCAATGACTTTACAAAGTCAGACTTTGTCATGCAAGTGAATGTTTCCCCCCAATGAAATTCATATTAAGCAGTCAGTGTTGGTAAAACTTTCAGAATATATTTGTACAAACAATATGTGATGTCTTTCAGCTCATAATATCGATTCTTATTAAAAAAAATATATTTATAATAAACTTATTTTCAAAGTGTCAGGTTTTATTATGCAAACAAAATAAGTGCAACTTAGATTTTTATTTCTCTATAAATCCAAAAGATATAGGCCACAGAAACATATTTAATTAATACAATATCAAATATAAGTGAATAAATTGTTTACTCCTTGACACTATAACCTTCACCAGTCTTTCAACCATTGACTTTGTTAACTTTTTTTATTGTTTTGACTAAAATTACCTGCATCAGTTTTTATTTCCCAAGTCTTCTTTGATTGACTATTGCTTTCCATTCTTATATACATCTCTCTTAAGGATTGACTACAGGTTTTCTGGTTGATTAATATCTAGTGTGGCTGGTGGACATTCCATTAATTTAATCTTTTGGCAAGGTGGGCAATACTCAGATTTACAGAATAGGAAGGAGCACTGTTTTTAACTTAAAACATCTTGGCTGTGACATCTAACTGTAAAAAACAAATCAATTTCAAGAATTTATGATGATTCTCGGCATTTTTTAAAACCATCATCAACTTTGGAGAGACCTTTAATTTTACTGCCT
The DNA here is from genome assembly GCA_903632075.3 of Acanthosepion pharaonis. Taxonomy (NCBI): domain Eukaryota; kingdom Metazoa; phylum Mollusca; class Cephalopoda; order Sepiida; family Sepiidae; genus Acanthosepion; species Acanthosepion pharaonis. Next base: position 1,353,622 of record CAHIKZ030004950.1, read on the forward strand.
AAAATATTATCCCAAAAACATTACTCCATGTCCACCATGTTCTTTCCTAAGTCATATTGGTTGACTATTTCCATGAAGGACAAAATTATGCCCAGCCATCAGCTCTACATTAATCACTATTTTACTGATTACTGTTTTATTCAGATATTTGATTAAAAATTTTATACTTTGATCTGAAATATAAGAGTTTTTTGATTATTTCTTGAACTTGTTTAGAGTCAGTCCCTTGGATTTTGATTCTTGATTGCTTGATGAATACTTGAATGAAGAATGCTTTTTTGGAAGTTAATATTTGCATCAAGGAATTTAGTGCGAGTTAAATGAGTAATGGAGAATGTATTGGAAACATCTTATAAAAACCTTGGTTGATTCCTTGATTAATGAAGCTAGGTAGTGTGTGTTATTTATCAAGGAAAGATCATCTTAAAAATAAAAACAATATTTTCAGCCTTTCTGATTGATTCAAAATAATTGAACTTATAACCATTTTAGAGTAATGTCAAGAAATGCTGTTTCAATCACATTTGAATCAGTGTTGCCATATTGACATACTAAATTTCTTTTCATTTGTATCCTAAGTTCATCCAGCTATTGGTGGGTTAGTTTTAAAATAACCCACAAATAGTCTCTAATAGTGAAATTCACAATTTAGTAATCCAATTTGGTAACCCTGATATGAATAACAAAAGTATTTTTGACATTTGGTTGGTGTGAGGGTGGGGTTATTCTTACAATATAACCAGCCAAAATCATTGTGTTGCCTGTTCAGAGCACAATGCAAATAAATGTCTATATGATCCACAATTCTTCTTTCTTAAGCAAATATCTATTATATTTCTTGTTTATAATTATGAAAGATATGCAGTATCAGAGTGTAGTATCTGTGTTTAATTTCTGTGTCTTGTGCTTTCTGACCAAGAAACATAGTAATATTAAGTGCTAACATATTTGGAAAAATGAGGACAGAGAGGAGGAGGGTTAAAAGACGAATAAATAAAAAATGGAAGGAATAGAAAAAAGAATAAATGAAAAAAGAAAAACTTCAGGAAGATGAAAAGAAAATCAGATGAAAGGAAAATATGGTCATTCCTTGATTAATGTGCATTTGACTAATGCATTTTCGATTAATGTGCTAAAACTTTTATATACTAATATTCAATTAATGCACTAAAACATTCTTTTTTTTTTTTTTATAGTTACCAATGTAAAAATTATTTGCACTAATCAAGGGATTTGTGTATATAAATAGAGAAGGTGAAAGGATAATAATGAAAAGGAAACTCTCTAAACCAAAACAGCATGATGGGAAGGGTGTCACTCCCCCCACATTAAATTCTTAATAGTCAAAACTCTTTGTTATCTAATGGTACTTTTTGTGACGTTTTTTGTTTTTTTTTCTACTTTCTCGCATATTATTGGAAAAATGTTACTATTTGTTAAACCTAAGCCAATTGTCCCCCAGAAATTTCTTGTCTATTTGTGTAGACATATTGGTGATGCAAGTACCAGCAATCTAAAACTTAAGACTGTCAATAACTATTTGTTACAGTCAGCTTTACAAGGGATTAAATATGAAATATTTAGCTTTCAAACAGATAAATAAAGATAGTTGCTTCAAATGCACTCTTAATGTGCAGCTGTGCAAATAATTTCAGTTTCATTGGTGAAGTAAGCTTCAGTATTCAAACAAATTTGGTTGTTAGAACTCTAGAAAGTATCTATAGGTTTTGTTTGACATCTCACCACCTCCTTAAGGACTTAACAAAGCAATCAAGCCTAATCTTTTATACTAATCCTAAATAAACATTGGAATAAAAGATGAACTTCCAGAAAGGCACCAGTTATTCTTATACTCTGGAATAACACTAGATGAGGCTTTCAGTTTCTCTGGATATTCACAGAAATTGTGTCTAGATTCATTTCATTTGTATTAGCTTTTTTTTTTTTTTTTTTTTTTTTAAGATTAAAAAACCTGCAAAAAGATTCTGAATCTCATGTCAAATAGATGGAGAATGAAGCAATTGAGTTTGCATGAATATGTAATATTAATATGCAATACAAGTATTGTTGAGAATCTAAAAGAAAATGATATCAGATATATCCTCGGATGCTATAATAAATCAAAATGGATTCATACAAGAGTTTCTTTTATTCAAATGTATAAAAGAGATCATGAGATATATGGCAAATTTTGGTGAACAATTTATGATTGCCATGCCAATGACATGGATTACATTTATCTGAACCTGTCAACATTGTATCATATTTTTTCTTATCCTAACAAAATTACTAACACTGTTGAAGAATTGTATTCTTTGTATTTTAAATTTAAATGGAAAACGGTTATCAGCATGGAAAGTGGAATCAACAGACTGAGTTCAAATTCCAGCTTGGTCTGTTACCTTCACTCTTACACTAATATCCTTAAGAAAGGCATGAATCCACTTCTACCCCCCCCCAGCTAAATAGAAAGGTAGACATGGTTCTCTAGCCTTTGGTGGCAATTAGTCTAAGAGAAGAAAAACCCTGAATTCCAGACCATGGAGAACATAGAAACCACTCTCTTCCTCAAGAAGACATGGAAATTGACAGATAATAAAGAAAAGGAATCTGTGGAGACCCATGGTTGTCTATGTCCTTTAAGGGAGATAACAACTAAATTGATGAATTTAAATTTATTGATAGATATTGTGATGGCATTTTTATGAGCTTATTTCCCCCCAGTTCAAAAACATTTCTTATGTCTTTGATATAAATGCAGGCTTGTTAGACAACAAAAGATGTAAAAGTAATGATTGTAATGCATTAAAATTTATTCATGATGGGACAGCACTATGACAAAATAATCATATGCAGAATGGTGCTGTTTTCATTGGTTCTTCTTTTCCCATTTTTTTCAGTGTGGCTCTTTCATGATTTTCTAGGTCACCAATTTACTGTTGAGATATTTTGTTGAAGATGAGAGGAATGAATTTACAAACAATATTGCATATATAGCAACAACATTTTATTGCCTTAGCAAACTAAATAGGAAGACTATAATAAGGGACTAAAGATGGCACATATATAGAAATATCATTATTTGTGTATACAATCCTATTGAAGATGTTAACAGATTTACATTTGAGAAAAGTTTCTTATTGGTTTGTTAGAGGGGAAATGAGACACATCTTTTCCTTATGAGACATCATGTCAGTAAAGAGAAAACAAAAAGAGAGGGTCTGGTTCAACCCATCCTTTGATTTGCCACAGCACGTATAACCCCCAACCAATCAAAATATTTCCTAGTCTCAATTCTCCATCTGTGTGTCTGTAATTTTTCTGCTCCTTAACATTTATAATCAGCAGAAGTTCGCATTTGAATCCATTTTGCTCAACCATCAGCTCTCTGACTTGACCCCCAATGTCAAGGTCATAGAAAGATCTCCAACAATCATTCTACAAAACTGCACTGATGTCACTTTTGCTTACAGAGCAATTGGTGCACTGTCATAAAGCAAAAGAAAGATAAAATGGAGAAGAATATAGAATTATTTAATAACAACTTGATTGCACCAAAAAAAAATAAAAAATAGTTGAAAATATTTGTCCACATGAAACTAATCCGTTTTTGTATAATAGCATAATGAATAAAAGGCAATTAACATGGGAAGGGATAAGGGGTAGAATGAGAAGATACAGATAATGAAACTCCCATATTTGATCATATATAAGACCTAGACCACATTCATTTTCATTTACTATTTCAATATAATGAAGTTAGGCTAAGTACAAGAGCTGTTGGTTTACAGTCTCTGGGTAAATGTACGCTTCACAGATATGTCAGACCTGGAGAATAGAAAGGAACTGAGCTTGTTTTTTGTTTTTTTTTACTTCTTTCTTGTTTTTGTAACACTAGTTACTAGTGAACTTTCTGATATCATCTCATACATGTAATTGATTATTGTTTTTGGTGCAATCAAGTTGTTATTAAATAATTCTATTTTGATGCTTATTGATTTTTGTTAAAATTGCTTGTTTCTGTTTCTCATCTCCCATCACTTCTGACTTGTAAGCTTTTTTACATAGAACTCAATATCCTTGTTAATATATCTCAGCAGATCAGGTTTCTACATGTCACATCAAAATAAGCCATCATTGTCATCTGTCAGTGACTATTATAGAGGCATGATCAATAATTGATACCTGTTAGTTTTTTTCCCTCATTTACAATACTTGCATATTGTGGACATTTATTTTTTGTAAACATTTTCTCTTTGTAATGAACCAATCAAAATGTTATTGAGTCTTTGATAAAAATAGTCAATGAGTGTAAATAATATATTTGAAACCTAAAAGTCATGCATTTATTACTGGAAATACTTATTAGACGTCAAGCTAAACGAGATGACATTTTATGAATTTCTGAGACAAAGCATTATTGCATTAATGTCTCTAACTTCTTTTCTTATTTTCAGCCACTGTGTACTCAAGATCGAGGAATGGAACTCTTTATTTGACACCCCCCCCACCGCACCTCTTCATTTTCACATTATGTCCCAGAGATTTCCTCAAAAATTTCAAAATTCACTTCTTTCTTCTAATAGTAATTCTGCCTCTCAATTGATCAGCTGTATATACAAGTTTTAACTTTTGACTTTCAAATGCACTTTTTCAACTTCCTTATCCACTAGGCCACAAACCCGAGAAAATTCAAGTAGTGATTTTTGTTGTTGCACCTTTAATCTGACATCTATTCTTTCCTGCTCATCAGCCTACTGACTCAATCATTTCATCATGACACCACTTCTTATTTGCCATTGTTGTTTTTATATCTATTATTTTCATTGCATTTCACAGTAATTAGTGTGTTCTTTTTTTTCTCGCCATGCATAATTAACCAAACCTGACTTCATCATTTATGCATTAGTGCTTTTCACTGTCCATCAAGCATTTTTAACAGGTGGCTAGTCTCCTGTTTACACTTGCTGTCATACCTACATCAAATTTCATATGCACAATTTTCAGTCATGTTCTTCATCTGATGGAGGTTTAACTGCATGCATAAAATGGAATTACTTTCAAATAATATCCTGATGTTGTCCAGAATCCAGAACTTTCTAAGGAAAGATACCAGATATGCCAGGTTAAGGAATGGTTAAAAAAAAATATTCATTTTGATATTCCAAGAATAAAAGAAGGCACTGGAGGAGATTGAGTCTGAACCATTTGTGCTCATCTTGTCTGGTTTTCTGCACATTGAGAGTGCTCCTCCCAACTGAGAGAAACACTGGTGTCATATAGCTCTCCCAGTCCCAGACCCACACTGACTATTGGCTAATACCTGGCCAGTATCATTCATATGCAAATAGTCAGTATCACCTACTGTAAGTAGAAGGTCTTCTCTCAACAACCCATTGTGGAAGAGGATGTAGCTCCTAGTGTTTACAGCACCACACACAGCTGTGAGTCTCTTGTTGGGTTGACCTGATTCTCTGTTACAACATTGTGATAAAAACAATTAAGATAATGGTTGTAGATATTAAATAATCAATTCATAATTATTTTTACATTTATTCTTAAAAAATTCCAGTTTTTGTTTGTGCTTTTTCCAAATTATATATATATATATATATATATATATATATATAGATTGTTCATTGGTTCTCAACCATTTCTTGCCCAAGAATCCTTTTCACTATATTTCTGAAAAGTCATTCCCCTCTTCCAACATGACCAAACTCAAAATGTGTATTTGTAGAAAGATCAACAGTTTAATTTCCCACCTGGCTGAGAGCCACTAAGAGAGACATTATTTTTGTTTGATTCTATAGCTGTAGAGGATGATTCAATGCTGTACATGGTTTAATCAATTATTCTTCCCTAAGTGATATATTTTCTCTGTAATTAGTTGCAACAAAAGAAATGAAGCTGGCATGCTAGGTTATCATTCTGATGACAATAACTGATTGGGAAATTATAATAACCCTTTAATGATCTTGATCATGGTCTTATCAGTGAACTATCACAATGGTCTAACCCTCTCCTATAATAGAATATTAATGCAAGATCCAATCCTGGAAAAGTGATGGTTAATGTGCCATAGTTCAAACTAATGTCACTTCAGACCAGAAATAGAAGCAATTGTCTCTCAGTTTCAGACACAAAAAAAAACAAAACCTGTAAGTAATCATCATTTGTTTTCTCCTAACCACATTTCTAAAGTACCTGACAAGAATTTGTCTATTCTGATTTCAAAGTATACAATTAGATGACTACATGCTTTCTGAACCTTTTTAGACAGATCATCAAAACAAAATAACAATGAAAAGCTCTCGGAAGTAAACCATAAAAAAAATGAAACAAATAAACATTCCCACAAAGCAAATGAGTGATCTCTTTATTGCAAGAGAAGAATAAAAAACAATGCAGCTTTTAGTCAAAATAATTTTCCTTTTTTTTTTCTTTTTTTTTGATGATGTTGCCTCAGTGTTTCAGCTAAACTATTCTACAAGCTTCTTCAGATATACAATGTTATGACAAAAGCAAAAACAATTATCCCAATCATCCAAATAATTTTTATAATTAGGCTAGTCAGATTGAAACATTTTATCTAATTTGACTTTGTTTTGAACTGAGACAAGAACAATGAAATGAAAATGAAAATATACAGATTTTGTAAAATCAATATCAATAATCGATCTTGTATAAATATTTTTCCTTTTGCCCCGGGTTTTATTCATTTTCTTTAATCTTTTTTTCCCATTGTTTTGACAGCTGTAATCTTCAGCCTCCTTCAAGTGCCTCTAATTTTCAGTAACCTATAAGTGTTGAATAGAATCCTTCATCTGATCCATTAGAGTATTTTCTTCTCATTCCTTTACTTGTTGTTTTGTCAAGAGAATTTCAAAAATCATAGTCATTAATTCTTTCTCATAATGTCAATCTACCTTTCACTGACCCAGTGTTTATTTCACTATGACCTGACAGATTCCAGGGAATCAGATGAACTTGCACTACATTTTTTCTATAGGACATTTTTGTAGCAGTTTTTGGACCCTTAAATTTAATGCCTGTTCTTTCCTAATTAGAAATCCCGATACAGTACTCATATCTATGCTTGGCTTATTGACTGGATGATTTGGTTAGAGTAATTCTGCTGATTCTTGCTTTATTCTCAAGTGTTGTTTGGCATTTTATCGGAAATCCAGACAGTCATCTATAAACATCAACAGACAATTGTCACAAATTTACAATTCAACTAGACTAAAAATACTGATCAAATGATGTCTTAGATTGTAGGCTTTTTGCAATAATTTTTTGATTTTCTATTCTTGCCATGCAATGTGTAAAACTGCTGATTGATTAAAGTTTTCTTGAAGATGATTTCTTTTTTTTTCCTTGTGCCATCTCTCTGACTGAGCATCGATTATTTTTTTTTTTTTTTTTTTTTCCACTCACTTTCCTGATTTCACTTCCCCCAACTTTTCAGTGTTGTCTGCCTTTGCTCTCTTCTTTTACTTAACTGAATATACAAGCTTGACCACACATTCAATTGGTATTTGTGGATTGGAAAAAATCCTTTTTCTGGCTAGTTTACAATAGTATTTTGCATATCTGAAAATGCATAATTTGATACAGGCTTGTACATTGCTAGAAAATACCTGGATCTTTTGGTGTGGGGAAAATTGTGAAAATGGCCTACCTTGGAAACGTCCGCGAATCTGTGCATCATGCAAACTCTGGTTGCTCAACGGTAAAAGGAACCAAAATGACGGCGCCCATGTTTTATGCCAGGCAGTCTCAGACAGTTAACACAAAATCTCGTTATCTCGTCATTCGCATGCAAATCGTGGTCAGTCCTTGGCTGTATAAAGCAGGCGCATTTTTGTTTCTGAGCACTGGTGTTTTTGTGAGAAGGTTGGATGTGTGACACTATTTTGTCGGTTACCCTCCTCGCATTTTCCTATCTGCTACTATCAGTTGAGTCGTTGCTTTACCACCACATTTGGTCTTTGCCATAGATATCATAGCATAACTCTGAGGTACTGTGTGAAGGATGGATTCCCAGTCACCAGTTCAAATCCATTGCTGTAACCACTGTGGCCAAAGGCAATTTCAGTCATATTACTGAAACACTGTACAATATATAAATCTTAAGAAATAAAGAAAATAAAAACTGAGTTGAAATCTAATTTCTATTAATGATATCTGACAGTAAGGCCTCTGATCAGGAGGTTTTGAGGAGCTTGGAACAACCTCTTAATTACTGTTGTTCCCAGGTCCACACTGACCCAGGGTAGTAGCACCTGTTAGGGTCCCAGCTATGGGCAAATAGTGAACTTCCAAACAAAAACAAAACATTATAAAAATACTAGCAATACATTATTATATAAAAAAATTACCAACAATACTAATTTTAGTAAAATTACCTACAATACATTTTCTGTAGTTGAAGGTATACAATAACATTCAAAATAAATTTAGTTGAAGTCATAAAATTGTGTTCAAAATATTTAGATTTTCACATTAAATAACCCATTGTGGTGCTGATGTGCTGCTCAACAAAATCAAATAAGCAACTATTAACAATAGAGTTAAAGTAAAAATGAAGCTTTCAAATGCTGAATGTGAATATTGTGTTTTGTCTCACCAATATAGATTTTGTTCTTGGGATATATAAAATTCTTTTTCTAATGACACCTGTCCAATTATCAAATTAGAAATTTTCCAAATTGTCTTACATGTTTACTATTTTGTTAAATTCTCATCCAACTTTACTCTCCCTATATATATATATATATATATATATATAGTGTGTATATATATAATGTGAGAGAGTGTATGTGTGTGTGTTCTATTAAATGACTGCAGAGAGTTATTGTAGATATGAAGTGGAGTTCAACATTTTGTGTTGCTAGAAAGATTAATTTAAAAAATTTCTGTATCTTTTAAACTTCAAAGAGTTTTATTTAACACTGCCAGCAGCAATGTGTTTAACAGAAGATTCTCTTGCCCAAAGTTAGACATAGAGAATGTACTGAAATTGATAGTGATTTATGCAAATTAAGCTAAATGTTTAGCAGCAGCATATATCTGCTACCTTCTTGCACTGACTGTTAGATTAGCAAAGATGGAATAATTTTGTTGATAGTCTAAGTGGGGGAACTATTCCTGCAACAAATGTTATTTATATATACTTATCTGTTTGATATCCGAGGCTTAGATTTAATAAACAAAGAAATCAATGCTTTAATGATTAGTAACATAGCAAATACTAAAAGCATATATAGATATGTATTGTAAATGATTTTACTATAGATATGCATTATAAATATTTTTACAATACAATGTACTATAATGCCCTGTTAGCTGGGGCTGTAGAATATGCCGACTGCACCTCTGCAGTAAGGTAAGACCTCCCCCACAATGGGGTGTCCTGGGTATGATGATAAACTACATCCGTGTCCTGGGTAAGATGATAAACTACGTCCAGCAGCAAGGCCTCTGATCAGGAAGTTTTGACGAGCGTGGAACCACCTCTTAATTGCTGGTGTTCCCAGGTCCACCCTGACTCGAGGTGGTAGCACTTGTTAGCCCAGTTTCGGAGTTAACTATTTGCCCATAGCTGGGACCCTAACAGGTGCTGTTGGACGTAGTTTATCGTCTTACCCAGGATGCAGATGCAGTTTATCGTCATACCCAGGATGATGTCATTACTGTGGTTACCTAACCCTAGTGGAGAGGATGCAAAGGAAGGACATTTTCTTTTGCAAGCCTGTCATTCACCACCTATTTCCATGCTGGTTTTTCAGTCAAATTCATTTTCAACCACTTTACACATCATGTCTGTCTGGCTACATCTGCGTCCTAGGTAAGATGATAAACTACGTCCAACAGCAAGGCTTCTGATCAGGAGGTTTTGAGGAGAGTGGAACCACCTCTTAATTGCTGGTGTTCCCAGATGCACCTTCACCTGGGGTGGTAGCACCTCTTAGGGTCCCAGCTATGGGCAAATAGTTAATTCTGAAACTGGGATAAAAAACACTATGAAAGTGTAAAAATAGGTTTTAATACCAGAAATATTTGTAAAAAATTATTATCAGCAATAAATTTTTGAAGAAAAAAAACTATTACCAGCAATCCATTTTTGAAAAAAAAAATTACCAGCTATACATTTTTGAAGGAAAAAATTATTATCAGAAATAGATTTTTGACAAAACAAAATATTACCAGCAATAAAAATTTTGTTGGCATTAAATAACCCATTGAGGTTGATATGCCGTAAAACAAACCAAACCAATCAAAATATATGTATACATATACACCTTTTTTCACCAAACTATCACTATGAATCTATTTTAAAATTCTGTTGGCATTAAATGACCCACAGAGGTTGATATGCCATAAAACAACCAACCAACAATGTACTATAAGTGATTTTACTATAGAAATTGGAAAACGAGACAAAATGGACAATGAATGCTTAGGAATACAGGCAAGACCTACTAATTGTATAAGAGGGTGCTGAAAAGTTCTGGACCATCTGCATTTATTCAAAAAATATTCAACATTCAATGATCAAACATAAGAACATTGATTTTAGGAAGTGGGTCAGGCTAAAAACGCTTCAACGTCTCATTCTCTCCCTCTCATACATACATACATACATACATATATATATAGTGTCAGATAATTGAGAAAAACAATGACATTCAATAGAAAAATCAATGAATTTTCTCCCCAAAAGAAATGTCTATGCTCAACTTAGAAAAGCAAAATAATTATACAATGAAATTACTCTCAGCCTGAAGGATGTCCTTTGATGCAGCCTGAGAAATGACATCATGTCCAAATCAGATGGTTCATAGTTTATGTTGGCTATTACATCCACAATGGTGGCCTTCATTTGTCGAGCAGCTGGTTAATCTCCCTCTCAACCATCTAATCCCAAGTTACATGGTCCACGTAGGAGAGAACAGAATTCAGTTGGAGTTTGTAAAACCACCCACTTGATCCAGGAGCCCCAATGTGGCTTTACAGGAAGAAGTAGAGCAGTACGACATAGTTGTCATTGTTCATGATTCCAGGATATAATTACAGGCAATATGAACATATGGTTTGCATATCACTGTAGATAAATGCTTTGAGTCACCAGAGTCATTCCTTTTCTTAAAGAAGTTCACCCTCATCATGTTGCTGTAGTTGATATCTACTGTCATATTCCTTTTCATCTCTTATCTGGAATCTGCTATGTTAATGTCCTTGATATGCTTGCAAGAGAAATGAGAATCTTACAAAAGTTATCGTGTAGTATTACATTAGGCTGTTTTTTATTTATGGGTTGCTAAACATGCTCTCAAATACCTACTACACCCTCTTTACACACACACACAGCAACCCATAAATAAAAAAACAGCCTAATGTAATACTACATGATAACTTTTGTAAGATTCTCATTTCTCTTGCAAGCATATCAAGGACATTAACATAGCATATATAATCTTTAAAAAGTTTGATTAAATTCAATAAAACCAGACAGGTCTGTATTTTTTCATTTTTTTGCATAGGCTGTGGCATATTCAGATCCATTCTGGATAAACTGTTTAAAATCCATGTTTTGTTCTGACTTTTTGTTTGAGTATTTTTGACGATTGTCATTATCAAAATTGAAATGTTTTCAGTCTCATGGCAGAAAACTTTGTTAGCTCCTGGTATTTTTTTTCAAATTTAAACATTTGGTTGATATATTGTGTAAGAGACATGTGTTGAATTTTTTCACAAAGTTTGACAACTCCAGAAAATGAATGTATTAAATATTTTATACACATTTTGAAATAGCATCTATTCTGGTGAAAGATATTTAATGCAACTTTCTTCACAGCAGTTGCTACTAAGTATTTTGGTATTATCTAGTAATATTTGTATCATGTATGTGAATTGCACATGTCTATTTTATGCAAATAATATATATATATATATATATATATATATATATATATAGTGTTTCTTTTTTAAATTATTTTTTAAAGTTATTTTCCTTAATATTAAGTTGATAATTGAGTCTATGACTTTTAATAGTAATTGTACTTGTAAGTTCTCCATTGGCTAATTTCTTGTATAGCATAAATGACAATTCTTTCCAGTAGTGAGTTTACAGTTCTTCAATATTCTTCTAAGCAGCCTTAGGAAAAATATTTCAATAATAAAATTATCCATGAAAAGGAAATTGTTAGTGATGCTAAAATTGACTGAGGCATCACTCAATATCATTTCGGTTGATAATATTCTTATATTATTATTTTCCTGAGATGAATACACTATTTGCAGCTCAGAATGAGAAAAATCAGATTCAAGTCTTAATTCCAGTCAGGTTTATTACATTTACTTACATGCAAAAAAAAAAATAATTATTCATACAATGGTTATGGTTAGATTTTTACACTTTTGGTTTAATGAATCAGTTTGAAATGAAATTGGAGATAGCAAACCTGCTGGACTATGGATGTTGCTGGATTAAAGACATACAACCTGTATAACTATCTCTTCTGTACCTGCATTATAAGCTCCAATGCAGGTCTTGCAATTTACTGTAGGCAAAATCAAGAAAAAAAAAATTGGCTGCAGCCACCTTCTCCAACCAAATGAATTGGTTAAATAAAAGAAAGGAAATATTGTCAAAATATAAATGCAAGATATTATGTATTAATGCTTCTGGCACCATTACAAGCTCACCGCTGGATAAAGACATTTCTTAACTCTTTTTATGACAACTGTGATTGTGCTAATCTTTCTCATGTCTTATTAGCAAAACCCTCAATTTCATCTTGCTACTACATTTGTTATCTATTGTGCACCAATCAAGCAACCTTTTGCTCCATCTGTTAACATTTCTTTTTGTTAAGTGTCCTACCAATCCCTTTTGTTTGTTTAATCAATTCTATATCTCTTATCTTCATCACTTCTCTGAGTATATCATCCTATTTCTGCCTCTTAAAGATATCCTGAGTTTTGTCTTTGTTTTTGAAAGCAATTTTATTAATGTCCATGCTTCACACAAATGCACAGATCATAGCTGACATTATACATTCAGTTTATGTTTTGTTTGAAGAATTTTGACAAGCTGTTTTTCATTATGTCAGACAGAACCAAGATCAAAACTTGTAGTATTTATAAAATTTTAAGAATTGTAAAATTACTGCAAACACTTAAACATCAAATAGTTTGTTAATGCAGAAAGTGATGAAGATGAGATGATTTTCATGTCAGCATTCAAATAAATAAAAACTTTGCTTACATTAGGTTCAAATAAAGTCAATGTCAAACGAGTCATGATTATTCTCAGATTGTGATGTGTCACTCTCAGTGATAATTATCATGAATGACATTGGGGACAAAAATCCTACCTATGATATTAGATTATATAAACAGCTAATTATAAATATTTACAAAGATTTATGCCAGGCCAAATGGGTAGGAGGAGAAGGAAGATTGAGTTACATAAATTTATCAGAGTCAAAATTCAGCGAACAAAATTTTGTTTTTTCTCCTTAGTGCAGACACTGTGCTTTAGACAAAATGAAACTCTCTTATGTGTGATTTGTCATTTCAGGAACTGCCACCGACACAACTACCTGAAGTGTTTGGCATGCATGACAATGTAGACATCACCCGTGAACTACATGAGACACAGCAACTCTTTGATTCTGTTCTGTTGACCCTTGGTCAAGGGGACGGAGGAATGTCAGGACAAACGGATGAAACTCTCTTTGAAATTGCCACAGATATTTTAGCTAAGGTCTGTCTCTTCACTTTTTATTTTTACTTGACCATTTCCTCTTTGCAAAACATTCTGATTATTATACAAGAAATTACTTCTATAAGTTTCTTCACTATTGGAATATTTATCATAATTTTCCAGTCAAATTTTTTAAATATGCAAAGATTATATGCATTGTGTCAGAATTTATTATACAACTTAGTTTTCACAATAAAATTATAAGAACATTGGCTGAAGATACAAAAAGCAATCAAACTATAAAACATATAAACATCACAAAGCGAAACACAAGGAATAATGTATTGGGTTAGTATTGTAGAGATACCTTCAAAATTGATGAGGATTCAAGGTAAATGCAAAAAAAAAAAAATATATTGTAACTCACATGCAAAAATATTCCATATTCCAGCAAAACATTTGTTCTTTCACATTTTAGAAAGTTGATTATCACTTACCTTACTGGTTTCAAATATACCCAAGATCTCCAGCAATTAATCCAGTAAAATTTTGTGATCCAACATTAAAAGATATATTATGTATATGAGAATGGAAAACAATATTTAAGTAAAGAATATTTTTTTGGAAGTCAATAAAAACTACTGCAATTAATGTTAAAGACTAAACAGTAGAAAAGTTAATGAAATTCAACAGTTAAAAAAAAATGAAAAATGTTGTTGAATATTAAGGAGATCATTTAAGCCTGTAAAATAACAAAACAATCTACTTAAGTTTATGGGACACTGGGTTATACAAATTTTCAGTTCTGTTACCACAAACTTTGCATCATATAAAGTTTGTAGGTTGCAACTAATACAACCACTCTAAATAAAGCAATTGAAATTAAGAGAAAAGAAATACTAAATAAAAAATAATCTTTAACAATGCTTCATCTAGTAATAAAACTTCAAGATAATACTATTCCTACAAATAGTATATGTGTGTAAGTAATTCAAATGGAATACTAGTTAATAAATTACTGAAGCTTAGCAGTTTCCTGTTCTTTTGTTTGTTTTATTTTTATCCTACTAATTTCAATCACAAATATTTTTATTAAGAAAATGTTATATTCTGTGTTGGTTCTTATTTTATGTTAGCCTGTTCTGTTTCAGCTAAAAGTGTTTTTGACTCAATCAACAGCAGAAAGTAAATCAGTTAAACTGTCTGTTCTGGCAAAAGCCCAATAAGTTTTCTCTTTGTTGAATTTGATAGGAAATAACTGACAGTCATTGATCAGAAAATTCCTTCTCTCACTTTACCTTTTTGTTTTCAGCTTACATAAGATAATCAAAAGTGACATTTAACCAATGTATTTACTTACAATCACAACACCTTTGTTACTAGTGCTGACCCCAAAATAAATACAAAACATTTACCCTAAACTTTATTGTTATTGCCCATCATAAGCAGTTACAGAAATAGGGGGAAAAACAATGTGAAAATTTAGATTAAAAATGAAAAGTATACCACAATTTTTGCCACTGTAATGGCAGCCATGTCGAACTGGGATGTTAATATTGCCTTATTTCTTGGTGTTTTTTTTTTGTTTTTTGTTTTTTTGTTGTTGTTTTATTTATGAAAAATCAATAAATCATCTGGCAACTGAGGATGTGTGAAGTGGTCAAATGGAAACACTTTTCAAGTTTTAGAAGAGGTGGAATGAACTTTCATCAAAGATGCCAAAATTCTAGTGCCTACCTATTAGCAAATGAACAGGAATTGTTAGCAATGTTGTCTTCAATTGGCAGACGGAAGAAGAGATTTCTGCATTTGAGCACAAAGACAAAAAAGAAATGTGATCAAGTAGAATTTAAGCTGTAGCAACTAAGAGCAGAGTAATTACATTGATATATATATATATATATATATATATATATATATATATATATATATATATATATATATATATGTGTGTGTGTGTGTGCACATACAAAATAAAATTAAGATTTATTAGATACATTGCTTGTGACATATATTGCAGCCAATCAGTAAGGACTTTATTATTTACTATAGAGAATTCATGTAAAAAACATAATTTGTACATATTTTGTGGGGCGAATACAAAAAACATATTTTATGATTTTATATTTATATGAATTTTTATAACATTGACTGTACTTATCTGTCAATCTATCCTTGGCAGATGTGCATGTTTATGCATCATTATAGGTGTATGATGCACATATGTACTTTGTGATTTCTATCAGAATGGATGCATATCAGCAATTATAAATATGTATATGTTCATTGCTATATGAGATAGATCTTCAGAGATACCCACATCCAACCATATAGACATTCATTCATATTCTCTCTCTCTCTCTCTCTCTCTCTATATATATATATATATATATAAGTGAAAATACAATATATTTCTAACATTTGTGGAAGAAATATATTTATATGTACATAAAATTTTTTGTGCATGTATATATGTTTTTTATCATACATATACCTATATATATATATATATATATATACATATACACATACCCTTTGGAAATTCATTTAGCAACTAATGATGCAATAGTGCAATTCAAAGACAACTGATTTTCTTTTCTTTTCACCAATTGATATAAAGAAAGAAGTCTTGAAGGCTACAGATTCCTTATCTAGAGCAGTGACAAATTGTTTCATAAGGCCCAGTTTTAAGTGTAGTGGAGGAAACTATACTTTCCAGGGGTTCAACAGTGGCTCCCATTTGACATTGTTCCTCCACCTACTGAACCATTGTTTGTTGTGGCTAAACCCACCTGTGGTAATGTGGTGTGGTGTCCCTGCTGTTCCAAAAGATAACACAGAAACTTTAAGAAGGCCAGCTGATAACTTCCCAAGTGGATGCTTACAACCTCTTGAAGCCATCTGTGACGAATATCTCTAACAACAATGATTTGTTTACCCTGGGACAGCTAGAAGTAAACTAAACTGTTGAGTTTACATTCCCTGTATTTATGCTGCCAGAACATTCTAGAAATTCTTGAAAATTTTAGAAACTTCTCCATCAGCAACTCAGTGCTGAATCTGTCTGGAAAATAAGCTTGTTTTAAAACCTCAATGTCCAGGTCACAAAAGGGAAAGTTTGAAGGAAATAATAATCATTTCCTAATTGTTTTCTAGACAAAAGCAATTAGGAAATAATACTGACCAAAGACAAAAAAAAAGTCAAATTTTTGGTACAGTTTAATTGTTCTTGAGCTGCTGACAGAATTTCTTGCAAGAAATTACTTTGTCTCAAGTCTTTTTACTCTAACAGTGAATTATTTCGAAACCAAAAACATTTTGTAGAATGATGATGAAGGCAATAATTGTTCTGTAGCATTTGATGAGATACCATATATTCTCAAGTATAGTGTGAGTTTTTAGGATCAGATTTTTACGCAAAAAATAGGGGGTCACACTATACACAGGTAGTTTTTTTTTTTTTTTGAAGAGGTTAAAAATCATGCATTTTCAGTGATCAGTTGCGCTATAGACAAGTAAACTTTTTTCTGGAGGGGGGGTTAAAATTCATGGTTCGCACTATAATGAAGCTGGCAACTATATACGGCATTATCTCAGTCACAAGTGATTAAAATTATTTAATACAGTTTTCTTTTTTTTTAACTTATATATTTTACTGGATTTCCTACTTGTAGACAAATATATAAATACATTGTAAATACATTGTATCTGTGTACAATGTGTTTGTATTCTGTAATGAATAAAGCCTTTTTGATAATCCTGGGCAATTCTAAATACTTTCAAACTTTGTCAATTTCTTCTTGATTTGAATTCTTTTAAATACTGTGTCAACCAAAAATATCTGTCAACCATTTTTTTTTTTAATACTTTCACACATTTATCTCTTATTTACATTATTCAGACTATTGTCCTCATCTTTGTCGTCATATTTATCACATTTTGGCCGTTGTACGCTCCAGCCTTCTTCAGGTGGTTGGAATTTCAAACTGAATCCTTTATTTCGCTCACTGGGGTACACTGTTCTAGTTCCCCGTGCTATGTTTGATGGATGTCAGTTATCAGTTATCTCCTGTTAATTTGTGATAAATATGGCGACAAAGATGAGGACAATAGTCCAAATAATGTAAATAATGTACATAATACCTCATCTCAGAAATATAGACAGACATTTATCTCTGTTCCTGTATATGTGAATACTTAAAAAATAAAATATTTTTTCACTTCCTCTTCTGCAAATCTTCCTGCCTTTAATGTTCACTATAAAAGATGATATTTAATATAAAGAAATAAAACAAAAATCTGGTATTAATTAAATGTTTCTCCATCCATTAAAGGCAATTGTCTCCAAAATCAACATTGATGGATTAATTTATAATGTTTTCTATTGAGGTTTCCTTGCACACTTTTTCTTTTAATCTTTTTTTTTTTTTTTTTTTTTTTTTTATAATTCTAACTTTCCACCTTTTTCTTTGAATTTTTCTTTTTAACTCTTTTCTCTTTTTCTCATCTTCTTCTCCATACCCACTTTCTTTTGACCCCTATTCTCCTCTTTATTTTTTCCTTCTCAACTCATTTGCATTTCATCTTCTTTCTTTCCACATTTAAATAATTCACAGAGTTCATAACTTATTTTACATGTAATCAAATTGCCAACAGATAATTAACCAATTCTTATCAACGAACATTCAGGCCGTCTGCAGACTTGCAGGAATCTCCAGTCTTCATTCTATAGTCCCACCTGATCTGCAATTGTTACAGCTTAATTCAGTCTTGCCACTAATCTTGGCAATGGATTTTACTGATTACTTTGTCCTGTTCTGATTATTGACCTGAACTTGTAAATCTTATCACAATCGCACTTTGATTATTTGCATTGCTGCACAAATTACTAAGAAAAAAGACACAAATAAAGATTTTCTGAGACATGGTAGAAAATCTCACTTCTCTTTTCTGCAATATCTTAAATTTGAAAAATAGTGTTCTAATGCTACCATAATATTTTAAAAAAAAATGTATTCTTTATCATGATGAATATATTTATAGATATTAACACTGCTTAATCAAATATTTATAACAATAATGACAAAATATATTGCATTTCAGTCTGAAATTGAGCAAGTGGAGAAATTCTGATAATATTAAACTTGTTATTATAGATTGCTAGCTATTTATGTGATATCGCAGGTAGGCATTATTAAACAAATACATCAAACTTTCTCATGCTAATAATCACATGAAGGATGCTCTGAAAATAATGCCACTTATTTATTTACCAGGAGCACAATGGGGGGAAAGCAAGTTTTCAGCTGGAAAAGATTATTTGTTCACGTCATCACTGCCAGTGACTATGTATTTTTTGCTGACAATAAACAAGAGCTCTTAATTTTGTCACTTGACAGCTCTGTATGGCTATTTTGAATGTGGTTTATCACACATTACTTTTGCCATTATTGAAACACATTACCCACCACCTGACTGTACTCACATCCCCTATTGGGGCTCTGTTAAAAAAAAATTAAAAAAAAAATTAGCATGTATCAATGAATGTCAATCAGTGCAGTTTTTCAACATGGAGAATTTCAGTGATACATCTTTGCTTTGTGTGCACTTTCATGTCAGATCCATTTTTGATAGACAGATACTCACCTGCTGTCTGCAACAAAGCAAAAAAAAAAAAAGGAAAAGAAAGAGAAAATAAATGATGGCTCTTTCTGTTATACCCAGCAACATGTGCCAATGTAATAAAATAGAAGGCATTACTTTTGGAGCGACTCTTGTTTATAATCAAAGAAAAGATTTTGGTGGTAGAGGAGAAAAAAAATGAAACAATCCCAGTTATAATTGAATTTCTGAGGTGAACAATTATCTTTCTGCTACTCTGACGTGCTCATCACGTTTTCACAGTTGTAGCCTTGGCTACCTTCAGGTGTCAAAAATTATTGACCTTCTGGAAATTTCAAGCCCAACTTTTTATTCATTTCATAACGATAGATTGTTTGCGTTCTATTGTCCAGTCAAGAGGATATCTTGTTTGCATTAAATATTCTTTCTTATATTGCTTGTCTCTTCCATTAAAGCAGAATATTCAACTCGATCTCACTTTCTCAGGGATTGAACTCTCAACTGCAAGGTAACCCAATTCTCTTAATCAATGTTTAAAGAACATGCAAATGTAGCACAAGAATGAATAGGTAAAAAGATGATGTTTCATTTAAAAGATTTTGAACTTGTACATTTCCTTCTTTTATGTTGCTTTTTGTAGTCAAGATTCAATCCTAAAGCTTAGAATTTTCTCCTAACTTTTGTCGGTTATTCCGACACACTCTCACTCTTCTTTCTAGTACCGCTTGTGCTAAAGTACTGATAATGGAATTAGTGTCTCATGTTCAAATTCCGGCTGACAACATTGAGTTCACATTTGCACAAATAGCCTTAGGGAAATGTAAGAATTAATCCCCACACCACCACCACTGGGGCTTAATGACAAGAGAGACTAGGATCCCTAGATTTGGTTGATAAACCAGTCTAGGAGAAAGACAACAATGAATTCAAAACAATTTGGGTGTGAGTGTTGGTTCCAATCCTGGTAGGAATGACTGCAAAACATTTCCCCACCCCAATTTATAGGCAGAAGCGCATAAATGCATGCTGGGATTTCTTCCTAGCCAATAAAATAGGCCAGTTCTCGGTTTCATATGACTCAGTCCCGGTCTGTCTTGCCTTGAAGTCAGAATTCTATATTCGTTTATCCGAAATTGCTCGTGTGTCAACCTCAATTCTTAGTTTTGTGAACTTTTTGTCATATTACTGTTGCTTTGCCTTATTACTGTTAATCTGCCTTACATATATTGTTTGCTTGCTTTATATTATTTTTTTGGCCCTGTTCTTTTCTTTTTATTGCAAACTTTGTTAAATCTGTTTGTTGGGCAGTTCTGGCATTTATTTTACATTTAACCATGGCCACTCACTCACCAGTGGTACTAGAAATTCCACTTTGTAAAACCTACTTACAGTGGAAATCACAGCAACAACACTTACAAAGGGAGTCTTGAAGGATAACATATATTATACTCATCTGAAGATTTTTCCTGATGTTGACAATAGCTATGAAACAACTTTTATGTGAGTGGATAGCATGTTAAAATTTTTCTAACCAAAATTTAAAAGAAAGAGCTTTTGAAATCCACCCATATTTGACATTTCATGGCCACCTGAGATGAAATATCTTATTGTAGTTTAATCACCAGAGAAGCAGGTGTGTCAAAACCTTGTAATGATTTCCATCTCTTTATGCTTTTAAATGGTCTGGGTGTTATGTTGTCAAGCTGGAAAACAGCAGCTGATGAATCAAATTAGTGAATGATGCTAATGGAATCAACAATTAAACCAGCTGCCTTCGAAAAGACATTATAAATGTTTACTTTGTAAATTCTCTTCTGTTCCTAACAATAGGCTCAGTATACTTCTCATAGACCCTCTTGTCATTAGCCTGCGACCTTGATCTGTCATTCTATTAAGATAGTGACACGTTTCAATTTGTTGTAGCATTACAAAACATGTTTAATTATTTCTTCAAAATGCATTAATTAACTGCTTATATTAACTCGTCTACACATCAAATTCACTTCAAGTGAAGCATGTCATGCCTTTCAGTATTGGCAAAACAGAATAATACACATCAGTTTTGTTTGACAAAGTTTTGGCATTTTCCAGGCATCAACATTTTCACACAGGTTCAGTCAGTCCGTCAATCTCAAAGTCAAAAAAATCTTAGGCATTTTCAATTATTAATGAAATATTTGTTGTCAGTTATTTGGATAAATTTGTTTAACTGTAATTCAGTATTGACTTCTTTTTAAGAACAATGTCTCAACAAATCCCACTCCTGGGCTATTTTTTTTTTCCACACACAATGAAGTCCTCATTAGATGATGATGATCATGAATTCAGTTGTTGTTCCAGGGTTTCATAGCATCATTAATTAAATGAAACTGAAAGAATAATTTGTATACATTTGTCTGTATGTGTGTATATATAGAGAAAGAGAGAGAGAAGTCTGATGATTGAGGAATGAAACTGAGTCAACATGCATTGTTGATTTCTATGAAATGATCTATCCATGCTACAGAGCCCTCTTCCTCAATGATGAGGAAAAAGTTCTGCTTACACCGTTTTTTCCTAGTACTGTTGCATTATGGAATGAACTCCCAAGAAAATGCTTACCCATTCACTATGATCTTAACCTTTTCATGTCTAGTGTCAGCCATCATCTATTCTACATATCTTGATATACTCCTCTTTCCCTCCCTCTTTCTCCCTGTATGCTCCTACAGCAACCCCACTTAGTAACACTTCTACCTTGAGTGGCTCTTGAGCTTTGTATTGGGAGAATAATAGTAAAAAAAAAGGCACATAGTGACACCACTACCACAGAGGTAATTTGTGTGACAAAGAAAGGACAAAAAAATAGAACCATAAAAAGATGGCAGAAGATTGTTTTCAACTTTGCAATTCAAGGGAGGCAACCATTCACTTTGCTGCTCTTATATATCTTGACTCTTTCTTCAGATCTTCTGCTTCAATTCCTTACTCTTATCAGGCTCTTCCTTCCTTTGGACATACAAAGGAAGATCTTATCTTTACTGTTTTTCCATTAAATATTTTACTCAGCGCATAGTAGTTTTCCAGGAAATGTCAATCTAGTAATACAAAAAATACCTTACCAAATTTTGTTTTAACCATTAACATAATCTGTCCTGCCAGTGGTAAATTTATGAGCCACCCACCAAAAAAAACCTACATAGTTAAACAGACATTTTACTACAGTCATAGAACATCCTTTAATTCAGTGAGGTATATAAAAATAGTACTACCATATTGAAATACATATGGGAAGTTAAAGAAAGAGAAAATCCATGTCCATTATTAAAAAGACACAGTTAGATAATGTGGGTTGGGGTTATACTTCATGTTATATCAAGAAGAAAAACTGATCATAGCTGCCGTTCCCAATTGGAAGAATTTATTAAACAAAAGAAAATGAATATTGATGTATTGTAAGCATAAAAGAAAATGTGTTAACAAACCTGGCACCAGATTAATGGTTTGTCCATTTTAAGATCATCCATGATATATAAGATACATTGATTAGATTATAAAGTAAAATTGTTCTTAAATGCTTACTGCTTGATGGGCCAAATTTAGTGAAATTATAGTAGTAAATAATCAAATATTTTACATCTTGCTCTGTTCCTCATTGAACACATTTTGTTGTTGCAACCATCTACAGAGCAGTAAGACCTTCTCCTACCACTTTCAACACGTCTCCACACTCATTATTATTGTGTAGTGTCTACCTTTTATTCTTATCATATTACATGCACAATTATTACTAAAAGTTAAACATGACCCATGAAGTTGCATTTTGGTAGAGCGTTTTGTGAATTTTTTTCTCCATTTATTAAATATTTTAAATCACTTTTTTAAAAATTTATTTTTGCATAATCTTGTATGTGGATTATATTCAACAACATTTCCCATAGTAAATAATGTACCTGCTGCTGTTCTGTAACAATGAGTATATTAAAGTAACATCTGGCATTATCTCATGGTTTTCATTCCAGAAGACCCTGACTATTAGATTGGTCTGGACACTATACTACTTTTAATCAAACAATGTCTATACCTGGAGAAGATTGCTATGAACTGTTCCTCATCCAGGAATCCTGATGTTGTTTAGCAGAAGCAAAGTGTTATGCAAGTTAATCCAGGAATCAGTGAGCACTCTGTTAACATGCAGATACATGCATTTCCTATTAAAGGCTGCCATCTTTGAATTCTACAAATAACACACATGCACTTAAGATTTTTTTGTTCCTTTTAATAACTATTTGGGGCAAATAACTAGATGCTGAATTTCCAAAAATGATTTCATACTCTTATTTCATAGACATTGGTAAGATATAAAATGAATTCTGATCCCATATGTTAATCATAATATTAACTCTTTCCTCATGCAGAAACTTTTGGCATGAAGTGAATGGTCAAAGCTACTGGTAGATGAAATTTATAAAAAATTTTAAAACAATTCAGCAAAATAGGTTTGTAAAGTTCACTGTTATTTACTCTTTCCAGTACTAATGGTGGCTTCTGTCCAGCACCCCATATTAAAAAAAAAATTGTTTTTTATTGTAACAGATGGATAGCCAGATCAAAGTAGATTGGTTACATTATTTTAGTTTAGCACCATTTTGGGATTAGACTAACAATTTGCCTTTGGCTCTCACTAAACTTTATTGAAATCTCCTACTTGGCATTCACAGGAAGACCACCTTTTCTGCATATGTAACTTTTTCACAGTTGTCACCCTTTTTGGAATTTTTTTATAGCACACCTTGGAAACCTGAGTTTTGAGCTGTTTAGATTACCCCCCCCCACTACAGTTTCATTATTCAGCACTTAACTCAGCTGAGAATACAGACAAATAGTTTAGCAGTGACAATACTTTGGAAATTTTAACACATTTTTGCAATTAATTATATCATACATATAAAAAAATGTTGTTATTTATTGATGCTTAAATGTTAGCCATGAGTGTGAGCCACCAGGTAATTGAGAACAATTTATATAAAGAAAAACAAAGATATTCAATAGGAAACATTTAATTGAAGTATTAATCTGTTAAAGAATATCACACACACTCATGCAGTATGAACATAACAATCTATGAGAAATTTATTCCATTAAGGCATAATATAAGTTTGATGTATGTACTTTTGCATTTGCATGTTCAGAAATTGCTGTCTCACTGGCTTTGGAGGGTGAGGCCTCATACTTCAGTGTACAAAATTTCTTTTTTTTTCCTCCAGTTATATACCAAGAACAGCCATCACTAGTTATTGCTTGCAATGTCTTTATTCCTCCTCCTCTTGGCTGGTGGTGCAGCATCACCAACACAACTAGATGCCTATTTTGGGGCTAAAATCAAAAACAGGCAGTAAGCACAAATTTATTGGAAAGGTAGCTACGATGTTTAGTTAGGCATCCAGTTTGTTTCGAAGTTCTGATCTCAGTAATAAAATATTTTACTTTATATCTATTTCTCATGTGGTGTCAAAGGTACAGAATCTGTTCCAATTCAATATCTATGGATGTTCTGATTGGTTAACCAATCACAATGGCTGTTTCAAAGGAATAAGAACATTAGTATACTTTTTTGTGTATGTATTTCTCATAAATAAAAACAACTTAGAACGGTAAGGGAAAAAAATCATATACACGCATTTTGTTTCCATTGCTGTCTCTTTAAACTATTGATGCTAGAGTCTCTGCTTTAATGGAATTCCCAAAAGGTTGATCCCTGGCAGTGAAATAATGAAATCATAAAAAATTGTTTATCTTTCTGTAAACAAATAAGTGATATCAAAAGGAAGTGACTCTGAATAATGTACATCTGGTAAATATTAATGTCCTCAATATTAATTTCAGGTTTTTTTATTTTAATTGATCCCAGGACAGCCTCATAATTTTTTTTTTTTCTCAAAGAAAATTGTTGTCTGCAGTCATACACATTTGGATATGAATTTTCTAAAGTGTCATTTTTGTGTGTTCTTTCAAATATTGGCATTTGGTTAATATCAATCATTGCCTTGTGTAAATTCAATCTACGTCTCTTTAATATGAAGAGAGATTAACTTTTTCTTTTGGTATTTTTGTAAATCTGTATAATATTGCAAATTGCTGTATTTAAACTTTGGCCAGTATTTATTGTTGAAGCCATAGAAAAACAAATATAAAAAAACTTTGTAAAAGAAAATGTACGTATAAAGAGAGGTTTTGATCATTCAATACAACTGCAAGGGATTGTCAATGGTCAGAAATTTATACATTCATTAGTAGTGGATAGAATAGAGCAATTACATTTCTGAAATGTGTGTGTGTGTGTATATATATATATATATATATATATATAGTAGCGAAGGCAACAATATATATATATATATATGTATATATATATATATATAGTAGCGAAGGCAGTCATAATTGTCTCTTAAACTGTTCTACTGTAAAAAGTAATGGTCAAACCTCACATAAAGGCAATGGTCAAATTGCATTTAATAAAATTTCATTACATGCTTAAAGGGTCATCTGTTTTTCTTTTATTTTTTTTACATATATATATATATATATAGCATATTTTGTAAGAACTGTTAATGTATGAATTTAAAAATTGTCATCATATTAGCAGGAAATAATGTTGGATAAAGAATCCATTGATTTCTTAGAAATTCTTAGAAATTCTTAGAAATTACTTTGTTTACATTTTGGATATGAAAATATGAGGAGATATTTTTGAGAAGATCTGAATGAGAGTATGTGCATTTTTCAAAAAGAATCTTGCTCGGCTGTGACATGCTCTCTGGATCAGATGGTGATTTGTCCTACAAAAATAGAATGCACATTCAAAGTCTACTGCAGAGAGAACATCTTTATGAAGTCTTTCAATTACACAGACCAGTTGACAAAAAATTCACACTAGGCATTGGATTCAAACGTGTGTTACCACAAAGTAACATTTACATTAGTAGTGCATGTTATTTATTTATATATATATATATATATATATATATATATATATATATATATATATATATATATATATATATTTATATAAAATTTCAGATATAACTAAAGCTATATTTGTAAAAGGACATTATGAATAAAAACAAGAGGGAAACTAATCTTAGTTATATATAGAAATAAATTCAACCACAAATTTGATCTAAAGTATGTTGGACTTATTAAAAGAGAAAATAACTTACTAAAATGGGAAATACTTGAGAGTGTCATTATTGAATCATACTAAAATATAAATCTGTTTCATTGATTTTTTAAAAAAATATCTCCATTCCTGAAAGAAACACTCATTTCTAAAACTAACATACAAGATTATAAAAATATTAAAAAAATGAAAATAAAACTGTTAAATTAATAACCTTATATTATAAATCCCAAACTAAAATAATATAAATAATAATTGCATTATAAAAAAAAAAAAAAAAATCGGCAACAACAACATTAACTCAGTTTTGTTTATTATTAACCATCCTCCATAATTTACTTAGACTTTTCAGAGAGAAGCTAAATTATGGTGATAGGAAAGTACAGAAGACAAGATCCCAAGTCAGGATCAATAACATTGCAGATTCTTCTTTGGATTTTATCAAGAATCTCTAAATATATAGCAGAAGCAACATAGCAGATGTAACAGCAATATCCAAAGCATAGATGAAGGATAGACTTATAGATATGTAAGATAGATTCTGGTAACAAAAATTTATGCATTTCAATGTTTCAGTCAGACAAAAGGCACAAGGCAGTGGTCAAGGGAGGGTGGAAGGTATTTGTCTTAAAGGGAAGAAGTTTTATAAAACTAAACCCGGATATTAACCTTATGACATTAAATTAGGGTTATATAGAGAAAGAAATGTTAATTTAAAACTAAGAGAGGAATAAAAAAGGGGTTTAAAAAAAATTTAAAATATATAAAGTTATCTTTAAAACTACAAAGTTATACTTAAATGTAAAAAGTCATATTCCAAAAACAAGTCATATTTAAATGATTTATATTTAAAAATAAAGTTATATTTAATATAAAATAAGTAGGTTATATTTAAAAATAAAATAATATAAAATAAATTATAAATTTAAAAATAAAAATATAAAGAAATAAATAAAAATAAAAAACTTATATTTAAAAATAAGTTATATCTAAAAACAAGTTATATTTAAAAAATATAGTAATATTAAAAAATAGCCATAAAATATATTGATAAAGAGATGAAAGTGATAAAAGGAAAGAGAGTTCTTAGAACAGGGAACAATTTAAAAATTATAATTAATATAGGGCAAAGATGGGAATATAGAAATTAGAATTAGTTATACTTTCAACATTTGAAGAGTTAGAGGAGAGTGAATATTATGCAAATTTGAATTTGTTTTTATGTCGACATTTTAAAACTAATTCATTCCTCTGATTTGGCTTTGATTATAGTATTTTATGATTCTAATTTTTTTTTCTAAACATAAATCACACCTATCTCTAAGACTATTAGGAGTATGTGCAAAACCTGTAATTTTCCAAACTATCTGTGGGTTTAAACCTTTCTCCTTCAATTCCCAAAATGTTTTTGAAAAAAATACCTGATGTTTTAGTTTAAGGTTAGAAAATGATTGCCTAGGGTATAAAATCTGTTTCTATTCCCCAAGGAAATTCCAATGTAAACATTATAATTTTTAATATTTTCTTTGGGGGAAATGATTGCTTGATATATAACCCTGGTAGATCTGCATTTGCCCTCTACTGGACAATTTTCTTTAGATCTGCAATTACAGGAGGGTTCAATACCAGGTTTGTTGTTTGTCCCATAGAAATTTCTTAAAATATGGTTATTATGGGAGTTGATAATTTTATACATGTTATTGATACAGGAGTAGTTAATTTCTTTTTCCTATTGAAGATCTTACTTAGAGGATTGTTTTTTTAGCTTTTTGAAGGTGTTTATATATTAACTTTAGAAAATACTGTTTCATATTAATATCTGATAGTTTGCAGAATGCGGGTAGGGGTTGAACTATATAATTTTTCTTTTTCTGTGTCTACATTTCACTTTAGATATTTCTGTGTTACTTACGAGGGTTAGATAAGCTAATTTATTTTTAAAACCACTTTTATGGAGAGTGTTTTCATACAATTCTTTATTTTATTAAAGATGTTTGTGTTGGATAATAATTGACTAATCCTAGTGCTGACAGTTGTCGGTGTCTGTTTCATTTGGGTGGTTAGAATTCACATTAATATAGGTGGGGGGTTTCATTGTCTTTATGGTATAGTTTAAATGTTTTATTATTGAGGTTAAGGGTGATGTTTAGATAATCAACTATTTTAAGGATAGAATAAGCCTCAATCCTAAACCCTAGTAATTTTAAGGCTGTATTGATTTTCTTTTGTATCTTCGCTGTTAGTGGACCATTACTGCAGGGGATGAAAATGAATCTATCATCTCTATATAGGCCTATCTGTTTATGATCTACAATTCTACTATGTCTATCTAAAATATAAAAAATATACTAAATCAGCAACCTAGGCCAAATCATATGCTCCCATAGGGACATCAAAATCATCATTAAGGCTCTTAGTCCAGATGGAATTAAGAGCTAAAAGTGATTTCCTAGCTGTTAAGATGCTATTAGTCTCCTCATCCATGATCTCTATTTAGTTTTTTCTAAAGTTAATACAATTAACCAAGAGATTTCTGGAGATGGAGGAATAGAAATCTATGATATCTAATTTAATAAATGTAGCTCTTTCCTTATCACCCATATTGACAAACCATTTGATTGTATCCGATGAAATCTTTCCAGAGATTAGTACAGGTTGTAATTAGTAATTTATTGGTTATTTTTTTTATTATATTTTTTGAGATTAGACCTAGTTCAGTTTTAGTTAGATTTATTAATCTAGGCTGTATGTTATTAGAGAGAGAGAGAGATAAATGCTATATAAAAATACTTTACATATATTAGATTTGCTAATTTAGTTCACTAGTCTTTGTGTGTTTGCTAGATTTGTTATTTTCATGTATGTGCTTTGCTTTCAGTTACCCAATGATTTCAATATTGAGGCTGGGGTTCAAAAATATCCTGTTGTTTACTCAGAAAGTATGAACACTGTCCTTGTACAAGAAATGGAAAGATTTAACAAGTGAGTTTCAAAATTCTTTTTTCTTTTTTAAATCTTCACACCTAAAAAGTCAGGAGAAATTCACTTTGATGGGCATTTTTTTTTTTTTTTCATTTAGTCAGTGTCTTTGACAACAATAAGTCATCTTTGTTTTTGCTTCATGAAACTTTACACAGAAATCAAATTTCTCATCATATTCATCATTCATTTACAATTCATCTTTTTGGCAGTTTATTAATGTGAATCATCTTCTTTCTTTTTAATCACAAATCTTGGGATTGTTTTACATTCAATGTTAACAGCATATATCAGAAAGGAGGAGTTAGCCTCCAGCAAGATTTGAACCTGCATTTTTGGGAACCTGTGTGATATGGATGCTCCCTTACCAATTTGGCCACAGTGACTAAGCAGCTAGGGAAAGTTACATCCTTTCCTATCCAGTTTCCCCAGTGCCATATTGTTTGTTTACTATCTCATAATAATAGATATAATATGTTTGAAAGTTGATTGAATTCTTCCAGTGAAATAATTTCACTCTGAATTTCTGACTCTTTTTTGTGGCATTTTTTTTTTTCATCTCAATTTTCAAGTCATTTTATATTTTATGGTCATTAATGAATTTTTCTCCAAAAATTAATAATGAAAATGGCATCATTTAAAAAATCCATGTAGCTTAAAGTTTTTTTATATCTTCAACTCTGCTTCCATAATAAATGACAATATATTTCAGGGAAATCAAGTGTGTGTGGGGGGGGGTATATGTTTGTCATTCTCTATTCAACCTCCCCAGGGTTAAATCAGTAAAGTAACATATAAAGTTACCAATGTTGTCAATTCAAATTTCATCAGACGCAATGTTGTTTTCCAGTTCACGCTGCTTGCTCAATGGTCATGAACTGAAAAACAATGAAAAAAATATATCAATAAGGAAAGATAAATTAGTCAAAGCTTAACAATGAAAAGCCTTCATCTAAGCAATTCTATTATTGAATTGAAAAATTTTAAATTATTATTCATGTCCGAAGTTTCACATTTCTAGCATTTACTGTTCTAAAAATTAAATTTGTTTTGTAAATTTTTATCGGCTTCATTAAATGACACGATGCAGGTAGGTGAAAAAACTTTTGTTATGAATAATAATAAAAATGAATTATGTTTCTTTCAGGTTGATCTAAATACTTTGTTTAATTTGTAAGTCATTTTTAATAAAAGAAATACTGCAAAGGGTAATAATTGACATAATTCTTTTCCATAATTAAATGTTTTCATAAAATCTTGATAGTCTTTAGTATTATTTTGCTTGCTTGCATGTACAATTGTTAAACTTCTTTTTTTTTTAACCTATGATCAGAGTGTAGTATCTGTCTAATTGCCAATAGTTCTGAGTTATGATTTCTGACTGAGAAACATACATCATATTAAGTGGGGAAGAATTGGAGAGAGGAAAGAAAGGAAGAGGCAAAACAAGAGTGACATTTCTAGTTCTCTCTCTCTCATTTGGCAATTGCAGGCATACAAGGAATTAGTGTGTGTTATTTGAAGTAGATCCTCAAAATCATTAATCACATCTGCTAGGTTATAATAATGAATGTGGTTTGATGGCACACTAACCCTTCTATCATGGTTCCATGGTGCCAAACATTTTTAAACAGGTTTGAAGGCACACGATTATATCACATTGAAAAAACAGTTCTCACACAATCAACAAACTTAAACAACAATATCGGGCCTGGTCAGTACCCTAGATAGGTGACTGCTTGCGAATACCAGCTGATGTAATCTTGGATATGCAGCTGCTGTAACGAATAATGAATTTGAAATCAGAGAGCCATATTCCAATCTGCTTTATTATATTTACTTATGTACAAATAACCTTGTTTTAACTTGTAGAACTTGTCAGTAAATCGTTATTACCAAAAAAATTCTTACAGTCTAAAAAGATTTTCTGGCTTTAAATAACCTGCAAAAGTTTGATAAGCCATAAAAAATAAATGAATCACTAGATTTGAAGAATTACTTACATTCAGATTAATGTTATGTTTCTTGTTCTTATAATATATAATTGTTTCCTTCTTCTGAATGCAAATCATATAAATAATGATAACTTCTCATCCCAGAAATTTGAAAAAGTTTTCTATTGATTCTCATGTAGCCACTAACTTCTTATTCAAGTTTTTTTTTTATTTTAAATATTTTTCTCTTGTTATATGAAATTGATTAATTCTTGCCATATTTCACATGATTTTTTTTTTCCTTATTTTTGTCTTTCAAATGTTCAGACCCAAATCACCACTGCTTTTATTAAACAAAACGAAACATCTTAAATAAAATCAGAAAGAATTTTTTTCTCATCTTGTGCAAATTTCACTTCCATATAAAATGACTAATAATTTTTTTTTTTTTTTTTTTTTTTTTTTTTTGTACTTTGTATGCAGATTAATGCAGATCATCCGTTCAAGTCTGCAAAGTCTTCAGAAAGCCATCAAAGGCCTGGTTGTTATGTCTGCCACTCTGGAGGCAGTAGCTTCCAGCCTTCTCATTGGCAGGGTGCCAGCCATGTGGGCTAAACGCTCATACCCATCTCTTAAACCACTGGGCAGTTACATTCAAGATTTTCTTGACCGACTGAAGTTTTTACAGGTAATTTCCCAATTTAGTTTTCAATATTGAGCCAGAAATTTTCATTAATTTTGAAGTAGAAGATGAAAGCTTTCATTTGTGATAAATTAAAGTCTTTTAAGAATATCTGGTTTTTCATTCCACTTTAGTAAAATTGAAAAAAATATTGACATAAAAGCAAACAGGAATATTTGATGTCCTTTCCTTAGCAGATGAAATGCAGTTTTTTTTTGTTTGTTTTTTTTTTGTTTGTTTTTTGTTTTTGTTTTTGTTTTTTTGTTTGTTTGTTTGTTTTTTGGCTTTTGAAGAGATTTCTCCTCTTTATTTTATACATTATATCAGTATTTTTTTCTAGACAAAAAATATTTTGTAATTTTAGTTAATTTGGTAAAATTCAAGATAATTTAATTCCCTTTTAATACTGATAGAATCACATATTTATTTCTTTATGAACAAGAAATTGTTCAGTATATTTTAAAATAAATTGTAAGAAAGAAATTTAAATAAGAAATTGGGCCACTAATTGTATCTTGTAGGAAATTTAAAAAAAAAATCATTACATTGACATCAGTTCAGAATGGTTTTAAGGGGCAGCAGTGCAAGATGATTATCAGGCTTGTACTGGAAATATTTTATATATATATATATATATATATATATATATATATATATATATATATAGATAGATAGATAGACAGCAAGGAACAATTTTTATTAAAATCATCCAGGTCTGTCTGTTTAATTTTTTGGGGATTATAATTTTCCAATTTTTAATAAGTTATTACATATCCAAATCAAAATTATAAATAAACAGTCCAAAATTCATTTTTTCATTTGAGTATTTTCAATCATTTCTACTGTTATCGAGGGGATAAATGTTGTTCATATTTAAATATAAGAGTATCATAAAAGTGACATCACAATTTTGATCCAGGTGTACAACTTTTTCAGAAATTGGAAAAATTCAATAAAAATAATTAAAACAGATCTTATGAATAAACTTTAATAAGCTTAACAAAACTTGCTTTTATATATTTTGAAATTGTGTGTGTGTGTGTGTGTTTCCTCCAAAGAGCAAAAGGATAATGCCATGTCATTAACCAGATATAAAATACTGCCTTGTCATTGTGAGACTGGCTGTACCGCCTGACAACTGAAATGCATACCCCCCCACACACCACCACCAATGACAACAGCAATATTTACTCTGCAGAAGGTCAATGGCAGTAACAGCACTGTTTGCTAGAGGGAGATGATGGAGAAGAAGCAAGCAAGCAAGCAAGCAGCAGCATATGTCTGTCTGTCACTCTCGTGGGCAGATGCTATAACCATTATTGGTATTGAAAATGAAATCTGAAGGCCAAGGTTGTTGCATTCACTTTACACTAATGTCCTCAAAGCAGAAATAAATCCATCTGTTCTCCCTCTAGCTATGGGCTAAATAGCAGGACAAACTGTTCTCTGTAGCATTGGTAGGTCAAGTAATCTTTTGAAAAGAACTTTGAATTGAATTCTCTGCCAGTATATCATGTGTCAGCATAACAGAAGATGGCCAATCACTCGCCAGACCTTTACAATGCCGTCCTTATAAAGACACTGGAAAGGCCTGACATATCGAGACAAGCCTGTTTTGAAGAGTTCATGTTATCCTGGCCAGTATATCTCCATCAGTCAATCAGCACTATTTTTCTTTTAAACTAAAAGTCATCATCCATATTGTTTATTTACAAAAGGAGTCGACCTTAATCAGGATCATCAAATTGATATGAACGATCCTTTCCTTAGATGCATATTATGTGCTTTGACAGGCTACATACAGTTTTGAATTCAGAGTTTTCCTTCTCCTAGATTGGTTGCCACCCAAGGCTATAGAACCTAGTCTGTCCTACTATTTAACCATAGGTGAGGGGAAGAGTTGGATTCATAGTGTTATAAAATAAAATGACATATCTTGGCTGATTTACAGGCAAATACTCAAGAGCGAGAACCGGATGTGAACGGGACAAAGCCCCGTCACAAAATGACCATTAACTTTCTTTACAAATGTTTCCGACACACGTGTTCGGTCGAAAAATAAAATAATAATTAAAGTGCTCTATTTTTCGTCCAATAAAAATGCTTCCCTCCTAATTATACTCGCTTCGTTTCTCAAGCCTGTTAAGCCATAAAAAAACGCTATAAAAGAGATCACACGGAAGTTCAACACGCAGTCAACAGGTGGCCACAAAGGAGACCGGTCACGTTGAGCAGCTGTCAGCAGGAGAGCGTCAACCACCGTCAACATGTGTGAACTACTATGAGAGATCGACCAGATCCGAAAGCCGGCTTATGAACTTTACCACACCAAGGTAGCTGTCTCAAACCCACACGTTCCTGTTGAAATAAACCACGTAAATCTATTTCTACTGTTGTCGTATTTCCTTCTTGCAACCATACGCTTGTCTATAACAATAGCTTTACCAAGACTATTAGTATATAAATGAATGTAATGAACTCAAGTGGAATTTGAACTCAGCTCCCCAATTCTTCAACCTATTATTTCGCCGTGCCCTCTGCCATCCATTACTTTGCCATCCATTACTCTGCCATGCCTATTTATTTACAAAAACTATTAAATTTAAAGCTAAATTTTGAAAAGCTTCACTATGAAAATTACTTTCATTTTGGTTGTTTATATCAGTGCCATTGTAGCTTTTCTACCCCAAAACACAATTAGCTTAAGATTTGATTATGAACTAACAAGACATTTTCCTTTTCTATGGAAAGTGTTTTTATTTTGACCAGTTGAATATTATTATATTTTTAACATTGACTACTCTAGGCAAAGATAAAGTCAAGTTTTAATTGCTCATTTTTATATTAAGTACTGCCACCTTCCACAGATTTTCTCTTTGAAGTTAAAAACATTGTTCTCTTTTAGCTTTTCATACTCTAATCCCAAGCCTAAATGTCTGCATGCACACTGTTTGCTGCCCATCCCCACCCCCCAAAAAAGACTCTTTGTCTTTATTTAATTGAACTTGTGTTTCTCTTACAAATGTTAGTGGCAAAGTCAGTAAAAACAGAAATAAATGAAAAACATTTCAGTTTCATTGATTTTTATTAAAAAGCATGAGAAACATTTAATTTTAATAAAATGGAAATTCAAAATGTGCAAATCAGTTTTCCAATATTCTTTTTTTTTTCTTTCTAAAAAAAAAAAAAGAAAAGAAAAATAATTAGTTCCTCATTAAACAAGATATACTGATAACCATTTTAAGGATAAAACATTTTCCTGTGAATCTAAGTGTCCCTGTTTGAAGCCTTTTTATAACTAATAGACATTTTGCAATATTTTATATAATAAATAGTCATTGTTAATACTTCATTATCTCCTTAACCATTTCACTGTGATGGGAAGCTATAATTTCAATCTCCAGTCTATTTAGTAGTCTGGACTTTCCCCACTGCTTGAAAATTTGACAGAAATTCTTTATTTTGTCACAAAACTCAATTATTTATTTAATTATTTGTCATCTTTCACATTCAGATTGTTGCCATGTAATCTTGTAGAGACAAATCATATCAGTCACTTCATACTGAGCAGAATCTTAAGTCCATGAAAATATTTACTGGTTTTTCTTCCAGACTGCTTTATGTCATATCATACATGGATCAAGCATTACAGGCGCTAATGGGCTGGGGGGAGGTAGAATTACTAATTTTGTTCAGAAAATTTGATTATCTCAACATTTTATGAGGATTCAAAGATTTTAATTTTTTGTTCAACTGTCAATGTTTCTTTGGCTGGAAAATACATCGACTGAAAATTGGAAAATGAAGAAAGGAAAGCGTTAAATCTGAGAACACAAATATATTTTCACTTTATTTACAGTATATAGTTTTGTTGTCACTTTTAGTGAGTTTTATTCCTTTAGAACAGCTTCTTTTACTGATCTCAGAAATAATTTCTCATTTAAGATCTTTTGTCCCACCATCCATAAGGAATTTCCATCTATTTGCACAAATAGGTCAGTTCTTTACTTCTGCTTCTCTTACCTTCAATATGTCAAACTCTCCAAACCTACTTTTCTTATTCTGTTTCCCCAAATATTTCAGCTATCTCTTCCTAATTTTTGGCAAGTTTCTTTGTTCTCCATAGTACTTTATTTCATATTTATTTTCTCTCGATGGTATACTCAACATTCATTGATAAAACAACCTCATCTGTTGTGTCAAGTCCTAGTTTCATTTGTAAGGAAATAGTCTGGCATTCACTGTCATATAGGAGGGTAGACATAGCAGCATTCTTTTCAGTGTTTCTAATCTCATTTTTTTTTACCCCTTTGTATTCAACTTAGTTTCTGAAAATTGTCTCACTATTTCTATTTCTATGATTATCCCTCTGCTCAGATAGGGTTGAATTTCTTTACTTTTCTGTGATGTTTTGGACTTTCCGTTTTGTTCTCTTCTTACAACTAATGGTCAATTTTTTTCTTCCTGCTTTCCCCTAACTGATCAGGGTTTCAGTTATTCTCCTGAATGTGCCATGAACACTGCCATCTCAGGTATTAAGAATATGTCTACTTTTCACCTACTTTT
This sequence comes from Acanthosepion pharaonis, assembly GCA_903632075.3. Lineage (NCBI taxonomy): Eukaryota > Metazoa > Mollusca > Cephalopoda > Sepiida > Sepiidae > Acanthosepion > Acanthosepion pharaonis. The sequence goes on from CAHIKZ030004950.1 coordinate 1,390,281, forward strand.
ACATTGATTAAGGCCAGAAAAGAAAACACTTGTTCACATAGGGGAAAAAAAAAATAGAATAAAACTAAGAAAATGAGCATGTCAGTTTTGTTAAAAAAAAAAAAGAAAACGATATTAAAGAGGGTGGCTTACAATCACCACAGAGAACCATTTCTGCCTCCTATCAGCTTGGCTAATGCTAAACTCTAGGAGAGTAAAAGTTTGCACCTCCTTTTAGACTCGTGTTTTCCATTGACATAAAATCAAAATCATTATATTGAATCAAATGCTAGGAAAGTTTGTTTGCTGTGTTGTACCAGACAACAATTCTTTTCATCAGAATCCTTCTTACACATTTATAAATCTAACATTCGTCTGTGCATTGAATACTATTACCATATCTGGTCTGATGCTCCAACTATATACCTGAGGAATTCTAGAAAAAAGTTCAAAGGAGGGTCTGTAATATAATCAGTCGACCTCTTGACTTCAGTGACCTTTTCTACAAATATTTTAATGGCAATTGTTCTTATGAGCTGTTATTCGCAGTACCTTGACTGTATGACTTTAAGCATGCTACTAAATGCAACGTCAATTGCCATCTTTTGTCTTCCTGAATCCTGTTCCTTTATTGTCCTTTTCCTCACTAAAGTTCTCGGATTCACTTCCTGTAATCCTCTGCAGCCTAGTGGCATTGTTGCCTTGCTTGAGTGAAATGATTTAAATAAAAATACACACACATATAATTCTGAATTAAAAAAAAAAAGAGCTACCAATCTGAAGGGATGGTCGTCTTCTGCTAAGAAAATGACAATCATCATATATGAGATAACGATATATATTTTTATGTATCAACAGTAGTATTGAGGAAATTGTATGACAAAGTGGAAAAAAGTTTATTTGTGACATGTTTTATCTTTCAGGACTTCAGACTAAATTTGTGATGTTGGTAGGACTACACATGTGCAAAACAGAGGGTTGCTGGGAATATTTAAAAAAAATTTTTTTTTAAATATCTAGCCAACTGTAACGAGATTGACCATAATTTTGACATAAAAATGCAACTCTGATCAAAGAAGAAAATAATTCACTACGACGTAAATGTCTAGAGTGTCTTAATCGCAGGGTCATCTACAGTAAATTTTTGCCCTGACTTACATTTCACCATCCCTGGCAGATCTTTTAATATCACAGTGAGGAATACCTACTTACAATAGTGATGGAAAAAGAAAAAGTCTGTAAATGAATTGTTATGGTCCAATATCCTCGCACCACAGTTATGGTCCAAGGTTAGAACCAAGGAAGAACAGCACAAACACAAGAGTAGAATAACAAAGAAATATTACAACAGAAATATAGTACAAGAAGTTGAAGGTGTTAGTAATGACTGTCTGTATGGTTTAGAGTGAATTGATATTGTCTCGACTCGTTACACCATTCATTCATTATACCTTTTGAGAGGCGCAGTATTTATAGTGTCAGGAAGAGTCCATTATCGTTATAGGTAAGTTCCCATGACATGAATTCAGCTAATTATTAAAAAAATATATATATATATATATATATATATATAATAAAATTCCTATCTCACCCCCTCTGTTGTGCGCATGTGTAGTCCTACCAACTTACCAAATTTAGTCTGATGAAGTCTTGAAGGACAAAATGTGTAAACTTTTTCCATTTCTCCATCTATATCTAGAAAGTTTCGCACTTTATACATATGCACACATATTTTAATGTGTAAAATATAGCAGAATGTCTGGAGCAGAAACTAACTGAAATCATAGAGACTCATTATTTTCACAATATTTAATATATGTATCTATATGTGAATGCATTTGTTTATTCATATGGATAGAGACAAATTTTAAAAAGAGTTAAATTTATTTAATGAAGAAGAAACTCATTAATGACTTTCTAAATTTGTCTGCTAAAAACAGAGACACATGAACTTTAGGCAGATTCTTCTTGCTTACTTCTCACACAAAATTTCAACTCTTTTTTTTTTTTTTTTCATAAGGAAGAGGGGGAAAAACATCGCTTTATTGATCTTGGATCTGACATTCTGATCTGGATAATTATCACCTGCCAACCCAACTCCCCACCTGCTGCTGTCTCTGCATTGATTTTCATCTATCTGTTCAGTGTCTTCATTGCAGTCTCTCTCACTAGCAACAACCTGCAACTAAGCAATCCCACAAAAATCCACCCAAAATACACACACACACACACACACACATATATATATATTGAATTTTTTGAAAAAAGAAAAATTCCTCTAAAATTTTGTTATCTGAAAGGTTGACAACTAAATTTTTCTTCAATGTTGTTCACCTGTCTACATATATTTCTAATACCAATGTCATTTTTTATGTTCTTGCATTTTTTCCATCATTCCAACCATCCCTCCCAAAATACTGTGGTATTAAAATCATTACTTGTAAATTCATGAAGATATTTTACTAGAAACAGGTTTTTTTGTAAAACACATTTCTAGCCAATGATAATTAACTGAAGGCTGATGCTTAAGGATGCCAAACAAGCAGCAGGTTTCTGTTGTATGAAGAGGAACTGGATCAGAGGCATGCTGGGATATGTGCAGCTCTCAAAGAACTTGTGGATGATCAGTCATCAAGAAATTTTGTCACTTGTGTGACCAAGCACATGCTAAAAAGAAGAATTTTTCATCTTAGAAAATGACTCATCAATATTTTCACAGTTAACATCACAGTAAAAGTTCAGGAAAGACAAAAAGAGATAAACAAGATTTCTTTGATTTTCTGGTTTATATTTTATTAATTACGCTTTACCTTTTAAGCAAAAGACTTGTATTCAATATGTGAAGTTATGACATGAACAGCTTTTTAATACAGTCAACATCTTCAGAGTCTGTCTATATTTCTGAGATGAGGTATTATGTACAGTATTTATATTAGTCGGACTATTGTCCTCATCTTTGTCACAACGTTTTGGCCGTTGTACGCTCCGGCCTTCTTCAGGTGGTTGGAATTTCAAACTGAACCCTTTATTTCGCTCACTGGGGTAGACTGTTCTAGTTCCATGTGCCATGTTTAATAGATGTCAGTTAACAGTGATCTCCTGTTAATTCCCCTCTCCAAGTTCTCCAGGACTCTTTGGATCCTGTCACTGGATCTAACTAACACCTTTATTCACTGTGCCATGTGTCCTTGAGAGAGGGGAATTAACAGGAGATAACTGACATCCATTAAACATGGCACGTGGAACTAGAACAGTCTACCCCAGTGAGTGAAATAAAGAGTTAAGTTCAACATTCCAACCACCTGAAGAAGGCCAGAGAGTACAACGGCCGAAACGTTGTAATAAATATGGCGACAAAGATGAGGACAATAGTCCAAATAATGTAAATAGTGTACATAATACCTCATGTCAGAAATATGGAGAGTTAATGTTGGTAAAATTTCCGGATATACTTACATCTATTGTGTGAGTTTCACCTTCTAATTTCTATCCTTATTAAAAATATTAATAAGGACTTGTTTTGGGAGGGACTGTTGCATTTTAGTAAATAAACAAACTCAGTGCAATTTTAATTTCTAAATAAATCCAAAAAGTACGAATCACAGAAACAAAAGACGATATGTAACTGATTAAGTTATGAAGATAGAAAATAAAATAATTTATTCAGTCTTTCATTTAATAATTTCATTATCTTTTGAATCATTTTGATTTTAACATTTATATACAACAGATTCTATTGTTCCCCACAGACCTTTGAATAATGTTCTCCATTCATATACATCTCTCTTAATGATGGATGACAAGTTTTTCTATTGGATTAGTATCTGGAGAAACTTTGATCTCTTCCATTAATTTGGTGTCTTTGAAACTTTTCTTTTTATAAGGTGGGTAAGTAGTGGACTTTGCAGAATGGGAAAGAGCATTGTCTTGCATGAATATATGCAGTTTAACTTAAAGTTTCTTTGTTGTGACTTGGATTACTCAAAAAGTGTTTTGTTTAAGAACTTACAACCTTCTACATTTATCTTGACACTATCATCATCAATTTTGAAAAAAAAACTATAATCTTACTGCAATGAAACAAAAGTAACCAAATTCAGGAATCCATGCTGAGTTCACAACTTATTTCACAGGAGTTCAAAGTAGTTCTTTATCAGACAATAGTGAAAATGCAGGAATCATTGTTGTTTCTATAACAGCACATGTCCTTGCTGCCTTTTGGTAGTGTCTTAAAGATGCATTGACATGGAATGAAAAGATAAAATATTCTTGCATATTTACATTGGTTTGTAAATGTTATACTCTCACCTGCTTTATAAGTCAATGGACTGGGGGGAGACAAATGTCCCATGAAGATTGACAGTTGGAGGCAGGCATGGGTGTTCTCAAATTCACCACAGGGCTCCCTAATTTCTGAGCCTCTGTATTCTCATTGTCCTCAACAGACTGTCAAAGTCATTCTTAGTAAGGTTACTCAGTTAATTCCTACTCTTCGTGTTCTGAGAGAATTTTGGAGTTTGCTTTGATCACTGAAGGTTCTTTCTTCAATAGCACTCTCTCTAAATTGATTAACTGGCTGCCCTAGACTTGATTTCTGCAAATATTCTCTCCCGCAGCATGTGGTACAAAGTAAGAATCTTATTGAATTCAGTGTATCAGTCAGGCAGCACCAATATCCCCACATGAAATTTAGCTAATTGCATTACCTTCCATCCACTTGCCTATTTCAGTATGAACCTCAGTCAGAATGTGTATAGTTTAACATCCCAAATATAATAAACAGACCATGACAATAGGTAAGCTGATGTTTCCACATGTGATGGCAAAGGGAAATCTGCTGAACTCATCAATAATAGCAGAAACTAATTTTTCTTCCACAACGTAGATAGCAAACCCTTAAGAAAATCTATATAAACTTTATAAATGAGTGCATTATTTTGGCCAACCTGTCTATTATCTTCATGAATCCTGTTTTAGTTCTAGAGCAAAAATTTCACCCTACTAGCAAATATCCCCCATGAAGCAAAGGAAGTTCTTCATCTAAAGAATAAACCAGAAAAATGACACACAGAGTGACAAAGAGTTCCATGGATGTCCTGAAGAGTATAATTTAAATGCACTTAAGAACATCTGAAGCTGCATTCTGAGCAGGGACTGTGGCAAATACCATAGCATACCACCACCAGTTCAACATATCATTCTTGGATCAGATAACTTGGTACTCAGAATCAAAAATGAATAACTAAGCTTGTTGATTGGTCACCAGTATCAAACAGTTTTATACCGAATAAGGCCACTCTCATATATTTCACAATCAAAACTGTCTCCATTTCCACTGGAGAATGAAGCTTTTCTGTGATGTTTAATGTTCAAGATGAGAATGCTATACAGAGGCAACTATCCTGGTTTAATGTAGTTTTTATACAGTGATGATTGGCATTTTTTTTACTTGAAAGGATTTATCCTCATCAATAATGTAGACCACTACCATCCTCTATACTCTTTTCAGCTCTTTAAAGGTCGTCATTTTCTGAACATGGATTTCAATATTTTGTCCAAGTCATTTTGAATCCATTTGTTGTAATATAAACTGACCCTCATTTTTTTCTTAGTTTTGAAGTTTTTGAATTTGAGACATCATGTAATCTATCATTGATGCTGGAAAGCATACATTTAAACAGAAAATGGTGGACTCCTTTTTTCAAATGCTGTAAAAGACTTTTCTTCTCTTAGTGGTATCTAGTTATGGACACTTTTCAGGTTCAAAGCCTTGTAGACTCCTTAATAAGAATGGCTTTGATCATATTGTCTCTTCTAGTGAAGAGATAATGTCCCAGTGTGTAAGTAATTGAAGACCAATTCCCTCTTATGATGATCCTCATTAGTAACTCAGGTCAGAGGCTCTCAAAAAGGGAATTACCTCTGTTCAAGGCTATTTTACTTCTTTTCTAAATTCTGTATCTACCTCTGAATATCTCAGTTTCTAATCCCTCCCCACATCAAATTCTCAAAGGAGTCACTTGCAGTACCATCAGTCAATATATGTTTAGGGTGAATCATTTCCCCACATAATTAACTTTTACTTTTGAATGGTATCTCTGGAAATCTATACCTAACAGACAGGTCCTTCATCACAGAGACTCAGGAGTGTTAAGTATCACTGCCCATGGGCTAATAAACCCAATTAGCCCTTCCCAGAGATCCCTGATTGCAAATTTGATGATGCAATGCTCTCATTGGAAGTATTATACTGGCCAAAACGTTCAGTTTTTTTAAGCAAAGATAAGACCAGTTTTAAGCACAAAGTCATTTATTTAATCAATGATGTAATTACCATTTCATTCCACTGTCTTCTGCCATCTGGTGGGCAGATCCATTATTCCATACTCAAAGAATTTCCTGTTCTTTACTGGTGAAAAACTCTTCCAGGTGAATTTTTAAATTAAAGCTGTGTTGTCAAACCAAACAAATGGAAATCTCAAAGGCACAAGGTTGGACGAGACAAAATTTCCTAGGCAAAAGCCTTAGTAACTTCTGTCATGTCTGTAAAGAAGTGTGTGGTCTCGGATTATTGTGATGAAAGAGAATGTCCTTACAATTAGCAAGTACTGGATGCTTCTGGTGGATTGTCACATTTATTTTGCTCAGCTGCTCACAGTATACAGCTGAATTGATGGTCCTATTCATTCAAAGTCCTTAAAAGACAACACCCTTCCAATCACACAAAAATCTTCTTTGGGTGAAGTCCTGCTTTTGGAAAATGATTGTTTGCACTTCATATTATGCATAGATGATTCGTTTTTGTCGCCCATCACCATTTTTATAACACAAGCGTTTGGTTGCAAAAGAAAGGAATAATGAGGATTAAGTTTTCAACAGTGTGTATTCGTTAAATATACATAATATGAAAAATTTCTCAGAGTTGATCTAGAGAAAAAGACTTTCATTTTTGTCTTGAAAAAGTTCACATTGGATGAAACACATCGGCTAATATTACAGTTTTCCTATTGTCTTTTACCTTTATATATACATAATATGTATTTAGCTTTTAAAAAAAAATCAGCAAAAGTTGTTAACATGTTGTTTTCAGTTGCTGTTTGGAAAGTAATTAGGTGTAGGGTGTTGTTGGTAGATGACTGATTTTTTGGGTTGGTTTGGCTGAGGTCAAAGGATAGTTTCAGACTGGATTTGTTGTTGTTTGGCTTTGATGTACACCTTTCTTTTAATGTTGTAATTGACATCTGTGATGGGCTGGTGGTTGTGTGATATCTAGATGTTGAAACTGAACTTCCTGGTAAGGTAAGTTGGTGTGTTGATTGATTCGAGGTCATGGTGGTGGGTTGATTCATGGTAGGGTGCATTGGTTGTCAAGGTGATGGCAGTGGTGACAAGGGATTAGATATAGCTGGTAGGTTTGTAGTAGGTCAAGTGGAATGTTTTATTTAGGTTGAATATGGTATCAATGAAAGTGGGTCACAGTGGTGATGGTGAGAGACTTGTGGTAAGGCACGTTGGTTGCCAACATGATGGCAGTGGCAACGAATGATTAGGTATACCTAGTAGGCATGTAGTGAGTCAAGCGGAATGTTTCAGTTGGATTCAGGTTGAATGTTGTATCAATGAAACTGGTTCGTCGTGGTGACAGTGAAGGAGGCCTGTAGTGGATTAAGCAGAACGTTTCAATTGGATTCGGTGTGTGAAGAGTCAGGTGAGTTAGTGAAGCTTGGGTGAGGCCATGGCTGTGATGAAAGAAGTGCTCATAGTGATGATGACAACGACAGTGTACATGTGTGTCAGCATGTGACCTTTCAGCCCACAACTGTTCACGGTTGTGACAAGAGAAGCCATTATGATAGCGACAGTGTGTCTGCATTTGACCCACAACAGTGTTGGTTGTTACGAGAGGCCTGCTTTCCACGATTAGCCACTCTATCACTTTCATTGTGGGGACTTGCTTCATGGACCAGACAGATGCTCAGAGCCCATGCACAAAAAATGACTTTTATTTTTTTTGATTCTGCCCGCTTGGTACTCACACCCAGCTGAGTGAATCAGAAAGAGATCTAATTGCAGCAGAGTATAACACCATTCTCTTCACAAAAGGATTTTTTTTCTTCATGTTTTTGCAAGAAATCAAAGATGGAAATCTATTGGCTATGGTTACTCTCATTCAATTGATGTTGGACCCAAACATCAATCCTGCTGATGTAACAATGTTGATGCAGATGGTTTTCAACACATAATTTGGATATCTGAGATCATCCTTCATTTTGTTACTGTTAATCTCAAATGGCTGGCCAGAGCAAGGTGCATCTTCAATTAACAGATTTTCAAATCAAATCTTGAAAACCACTTCTGGTACACATGTTCTATAACAGCATATCCTCTCTGTACACAACACATGTTTTCTTGCTTTTTTAAATAAAAGAAAAAGTAGGAGGTTTCAATATTGTTTGTTGTGATCCTCCATTTTCAATATGATCCCAAGTACACAAAATACTGTCTCGTTGCAAGCTCACATCAAACTATGTTGAAGAGTTAAGTATCTAGTATGCAAGGAACAGACTGGAGTTAGCTACTTATTAGAGTGCTTGAAATTTAGTGTATACAAAAACAAAATGGACAGTATTTCCAAGCATATGCCTTGAGTCACCTTCTTGTTATTAACTCTGAGTAAACAAGGAATCTATCAAAGATTTGTCCCCATTAATTAGCATTGTACATAACTGGAGCTTTCTGTCCAGATTTCTTTGAATCTGCAGCTATTGCCAGTTTGTTTTTTTTGTTTTATTGATATACTCTCAAATAATGGTCTATTTTCACTCATATATGGCATAGAGCCTTCCAAGCTAGACAAAACTTTCTTTCCACTCAAGAGAAAAAAAAACAACGTACGTAGGTGCTGTCAACTTTATGACTATTGTTGATGGCATTTCAATCCTTCTTCTGTAATGCATTGCCTTTGTTACATATGCGTGTCTCCTGTGTCTATAGCTTCTTGTGAACCACTCATGCAATTGGTAGAAATATATGCTTAAGTATTCATTTCATGAAATTGAGAACATAGAAAGGATACAAAGTTGTTGCCAAATCATGAAACTTGCTTTTCCAACAATAAAAGACACCACTTTTGGATTCATTTGCTGGAAATCACTTAAAATTGTAGTCTTTCATCAGCCACTGAACACTTTACACACACACACACACACACACACACTGATCTATTTTTTCAACAGATTGTCTTTTTGTGGCCAGGCCATACTTTGAACTTGTATAAATCTAACTCATTTCTTGTGTGTAGGTTTTTCTTCAGTAGATTCAGCTCTATATACATCACTTTTTATCTTATATCTTTGGTGATAGAAGCGATTGATGAAATGAACTAGAATTACTGGAAAATTTTCTGTTTTAAGATTTCCCTTCAGTATTTTTTTTTTAATCTGGTTGATTCAGTTGGATGTCCAACAATCCAGGTTTCAATGTTTTCCATTACACCAAATGATAGTGAACAAAAATAATCAAGCTTACTTAAGCTCTGATTAGTTCATAACTTATAAAACAGGAATTAATTAAAAGCACTTGTCTCCTATCAGGCAATACAGACTGTTGTGAGTGAAAGACACCGACTGTTGATAATTGTTTATAGAAACAATGTGTCCCATTTTATTGTAAATATTTATTGACAATATAATGAACAACACTTAAGTAGCATAATAAAATTTCATACAGCCAAATAAATTATAGTAAAACATTTTGTAGTAAAGCAGATATTATCAGCTGAAAATTAAATGTTATATTTATCATAGTAAACAAAAAAATGGTATATATTTCTAAGATCAGACAGTACTTATTTTGTGAAAACATTAACTTGCATAATAAATTCTTCTATAGTACATATATACACATATACATACATACTGGGTGTAACAGCAAAATTGTTCAATTGTTAGATTAAGCTTAGAACTGTTGTATCTTAGAAATGATTAAAGATATCTTAGTGGAATTCGTCAAGGTTTTTATAACACTATTGGACACTACTTTGACCAATAAGAATGTATAATTACTCTCTAAGCTTAACAGAAGAATCATGATGAATTGATCATAAGCGAAAATGGCATATACATCTTTAATTAATCATAGCTAAGGATCGGGAGCTCATGAAGGATTAAATAAAGCTCATATATATATATATATATATATATATTATTCCAGGATTATTTTCCAACTTATTAAAGATGATATTTGCCCTCTCTAACCTCCTTTCTTTCCTGGAATAACAATGTGCCTCACAGTTTTCATGCATGATTTCTCTTTTCACTGCTCTTTGGAGTGTCATAGTTTAAAATCCTGTCTTGTGGATTGAGTTGGGTCTTTTTTAATTGATCTCTTTAGTTCTAAGTTGAAATGATATTCCCTCCTCCTGTTGTGACCTCCTGATTTAGTTTTCTTCTCTACTGTCCTCTCTTTTTAAACTTATTCACCATTCTCTTGATGGTTCTTGAATGGAGTTTGAAGATAGAAACCAGAGTATGAATGTTGGTATCATTACTGAAGGCCCAAGTGATCTTTTTCCTCTCACCATTGCTCAGTCAGAAAGACAGTGGGTCTGACAGAAAATGATTTTAACCTGTTCTCTTTTCAGCTGAATAACTCAAAGGGTTCATCAGTGATTCATACAGCAGGTGGTGTCAAGATGGCTGAACGTCTTATCTGAGAAACTGGAAAAAAGAAACTCAATTAGTTTAGTGGTTTTTTGGATAGTAAACATTTTGTGGGATGGACAATTATGCTGTTACATCTGATATAATGGAGTGCTGAAAAGTTATCTACCTGACCAACTTCCCAAAATCTAACCAAAGATCAGAATTTCTTTTAGAATCGCTCTTGATTGAGAAGAGTGATTTTCATTAGATCCACATATATATAAGGCACAATAGATAATTGAGAACAAATTATGGAGAGCAACAATATAAAAATCAGCATATTAAAAGAAAAAACAAGAGAAATTATACACATGTTCAACTTAGAAAATAACTGCAGATCCAGTTCAGATGAAATCTTATTCATGTTGGTCATCATATGTTCCTAATATGGTAGCCTTTAGTGTGTGTGCTTGGTATTGTGGATATAGGATTAAAATATAGGCAGCTAGAGATGTGAGTGACCTACATTTTTGAGTTCAAATGATCACAAAAATTCTTAGCCTGACAATCTGGATGTCACATGACAACTGGCAGAAATCATTTGGATCACTCTCTTGATCAAGGACTTGACTACCATGTCCATCAGCATAATGAAGACAATGGCATGATCATTGCACTTGATACCCACAACCAGCACAGATGACATGAACTTAGTGGGCATCACCAGATATATTTCTGTTGGGTTTGTGCAAAGTTACCTGTTCACTTGATCTTGCTCAAAGTTTTTCATATCAAGGATGCAGCTGTGCATCATGGTCTCTCAGTATTTTGATTGGTGCACATGATTCTCCTTATTTCCTTCATCACTCTTACCTGATGTTCTTGTGTATCACACATCTGATAGTAGACTCCATTACCTTAAGCTGCTCAGCAGTGGTCCCTAGCAATTTGCTGTAGTTGATGTCCTATTGGAACTACAGAAAAATTTGGACTTTCTTACAGCATCTGACCACTTAGAATCTTTCTTTTGACTATCTACCAGAATCCTTACCTTGAGCACAAAACTCTCAGCTCTTTTCACCACACTATGGTTGGCAGCTGCTATGTTAATGCTCTTGATAGATCTGAAAGAAAAATGAGAATCTCAAACTTTGCTACATGTCACTTAACATGATGTTATCATTCATGACTCGTTCAATACATATTCTCAAATAGCTGGCATGTCCTGTGCCTAACAGCAGCAACAGTCATTGTGAGGGCACCGCTGAACAAAAAGGCCTTTTTCTAGTTCCTTCAATCACTCTTCTACTCTCTCTCATCTCACCATTTTCAGTGATCAGATAGAATTCACTTTTCCAACCTTTTGCTTCATAAATTTCCCCTGGTATTATTTTGTGCATTTCTAAGATTTATTTCAAGCAGTTTTCTTCATTTCAAGGTTTTATTGCCATACATCAGATTCTGGCATTATAAATTTTATGTTTGAAGAATTATGTTTGAATTTAATTATCTGCTATAGAAATTTAATCTTTTCACCTGACTGAAGTAACATTCCGGGACTTCTTCCTCCTCCTCCTCCTCCTCCTCTGTTATCTTTTTCAGAACATTACAACTGAACATTATCTTTATTTCTTTTCATTTTTAAACCAGTCTTGAGACTTTCTCTGTATTTATTGTAATTTATCCAATGATTCTGATATTAATAAAATGTCATCAGAAAAATGTAGAAGTTTCAAATATTTTTTTGTTTATATTTATTGCCATTTCCTCTCAGTTCAAGGAAAGAAAATTTCATTAATATTTGGTAATTAATGTTAACAGCCTGACATGTAGTTTTGATCTGAAGTTTTCACTGTATAATGTTGAATTTATTGGCTAATATTTACCACTAAGCCTTTCAATACCTTTTTGTTGAGAAATAAATATTTACTATGTAAACTAATTGCTTTGATCACTGAGATCATGAAGTTGCAAACATATTGATCCTCATATGTTGGATATAAAATCAAACATAATGGGTGATGATTAGAGAAATTATCGACTCTTCTGCAATATTGAGTTTTGAATTATTGATTGTAGGAATTTAGTTGGTTGCACAAGTGCACTTTTAATATTCCTGAGTTTGAAGTACAATTTTGCCATAACAATTAACAGGAAACATTATCAGTTTGAATAAAGTTGCTATATGAAAACCAGACAAGGTTTTCAATAGATTATCAGTTTCATTAAGGAGGTTTTGTGCATGTGTGAGAGATGTAAATTGATCAATTTGTCCTCAACAAAACTTATTGCAGATGCAATGAAAATAAGTTGGTTTGTAAATTCTGTTCAAGTTTCTTGTAAGTTTTCATGTGGCAGGTAAGATAATAGTGGTTTCTGTGGATTTTCTGACACCCCCACATGATTATATATATATATATAACACAATTAAAATGTAATAAAATTAATAATAATGAAGAGTGTATTGATTCAGTGTTGGGATAATAAGATGTAATAAAACTAGTAATACAAAAATAATGAAGAGTGTACTAAGTACCAAAGCAAAAAGAAAGCTAATCATGTAAAGCTACCATTTGTTAATAACAGGCTCATTGAAGAATTTTTTGAAGAATCCAAATATAATCTGTAATTTATTCACATGGCTTGACAAAAGTGGGTCATCTCTCATAATTTATAACATGACATGAATCATGTGACTAAATATATTTCTGAAGTGGATTTGGGAAGCATTCATAGTTGTCTTCCTCACCTTTTTAAATGATCAGATGATTTTGGCCTTGTTTAACTTTTTTTTCTCTTTCCATTTTACATCTGAATAATACAAAGGTTAACACACTTCAAATATCAACATGATGACAGCTGGAGAATCATTGACCATTGCATAAGCTGTTTGAATTCTTCCTTTCCTACCTAACTACTGGGGAAATAGAAGCAAATGCTTTGGAATCATCATCTATGACTTATCAGGAAATATATTGGTTGAAACATTGTTATCTTAACATATTATCAGTCGAACAATTTAAATAACTAAATTATTAAATGTGTCGATGCTAATGTAATGAAGGTAAATGTGGAGGTCTCCCAAGGCTCTATCCTTAGACCTATGTTGTTTCTTATTTTCATCAAACAACCTTCCCAATGTCATCTGTTTCTAAGTAGGTATTTATGCAGATGACAACTATTTTCTCCTGTCTTTGTAGCAAGTCCAAGAAACAAAACTGGCAACTGCTTTCAAAATGGACCTCCCCAAATCAGTGGTTAACAAGTGCAAGGAACGGCTTGTAAATTTTAACATCTTCAAAATACAACTGCTTTCTTTTAATCAACATTTTCTGCCTGCCACCAGCATGGCTGATACTAAGATCAAATGAAGAGCAACACTTTGCAGCTTCTTGTATTCATGTTTTCCACTGACATGAAATCAAGTGATTATATTGGATCAATTGATAGGTTTACTGTTTGCAAATTTAGTTCATTAGAATTCCTCTTGCACATTCATAAAAATCTACTATTCATCATCCAGGCAGTAAATATTTTGCTGCCATAGTTAATCTAGAGATCCTACTATATACCTCAAGATTCTGAACAAAATTCAAAGAAGGATCTGCAATTTAATCAATCCTGACCTGGCATCTTGACTTCAGTCACTTTTTCATTAATGTCACATGGCTTCGCTCGGCTGACTTTTCTACAGATATTTTCATGGCAATTGTTCTGATGACTTTAAACCCCCCCCTTTGTTACTTTGACTACATGAATTTAAGCGTGTTACTAGATTGGCAAACAAATCTCACCATTTTACTGTTGAACTAGCGAGATGCAACCGGCTGTTTGATTCTAATAGTTTCTTTTCTTGCACATCTTTGCCTGTAGCGTTACTTCCTTTCAATTTCTGGATTCCCTGCCACATACGATATTCAAAAATTTAAATAAATTTTTATTCTTCTATTTTCCTGAATCCGGTTCTTATATTGATCTTTCTCCTCACTAAAGTCTTCTCTTCCAATTTCTGTAACCCCTTGCATCCTTGTGGCATTATTGCCTGCACTGCTATTTTTAACAGAAAGCAATTTTTTCTGCTCTAGTGCATGTGCGTGCACACACAGAGGTAAGATGAGGACAAATGAAGTATAATTCCACTGTCTGTAACATTTAAAAGAGAGGAGCTCAATACAGAGTAGAGCTAAGATCTTGTTAATGATGTATTCCAAGCTTATATGAAAAATAATGCTAACCCAACATATATTCACCCCAATTCTAACCACCCTCCATCTGTATTCAAACATATACCATCATCTATAGAATGTAAGATTAGCAACAACTCATCTAACAAAGATGTGTTTAATAAATATAGCGGTGTTTATAATACCAATTTAGAAAAATAGTGGTTACAAGTATGCTGAAATCAAGTATAGAAAATATGATAATATTTATCTAAGGAAAAGAAATAGGAATAGAAAAATCATTTGGTACACAACCTCATTTAATCAATTGGTCAGTACTAAGTCAGAAGTTCCTCCATTTAATTGATAAACATCTCTCTAAAAGTAATCCTCTTAGTAAAATATTTAACAGAAACACACTATAACCAAGTTATATCTGCAACGATAACCTTGAAAAGATTATAAAGAAGCACAATAATAAAATTTTAAACCAATTTAAAAATTTAATACTAGCCCTACTTATGACTGGTGGGCCAGATAAAATTATTGACAACAAACATTGTAAAATAGACATTTCTGTCTTACATTAATTTCATCTTGGCATAAAAAGTTATAAGGATTGCACTTAATTGAACTTTCTTTCATTAAACAGAAAATCCAATGAAAATAGAAATGATATCAAATCATGTGCTTTAGTTTTACTGATAATTTAATCATCAGGAATATATTAGTTCCCCAAGCAGAATAGTGTGTGTGTGTGTGTATGAATGATAAGCAACCAGTTTATTTGGCTTCTTTTTTTTTTTTTTTTCAATTAACAACAGGGGAATTGTTCTCCAATGATAGCACTCACCATCAAAAAGTTCTGATCATTTATTCTTTTGATAAGCAGCTGTGATTTTGATCTCTTACTCAGTGTTGTAATAAATGGCACGTGTAAAGATTAGACGATTAGAAAAAAACAATTTTTTCATTAATAAAGAATCACTTTGAATGAAAGAATGTCTTACAGGAAATTGTATTCAACAACAAACATACAAATATGTATTCTCTCTCTCTCGAGGCTAAAATCAGATTGTTCTCATGTCACTTACATCTCAGTATATTTTATGATTGCTATCCAGCACAAACTTTATGGTATATAACATGACTCTTGTATATTTACTACCAATTTGTTCAGTTCTGTATTTCTTGTCAGTCTCAGAAAGTATTGTACAGGTGTTATATATTTTTTATCGGTTATCATTAGATTTGTTTTAATGCTAAAATATTAGTAAAGCTTCCACTACATTTTGATAGAAATGAAGAAAAATAGGAATTATGGGAAATAATTTTTCTCCTTGAAAAATTTAATTTCTCAAAATCAATTATAGAAAAGGAAAAAAATATTTTTTTGTAATAGTTGAATGATAACTACTTACACTGCTACTGTGTTACCATGTCCTGCCATTTCTGTTTGGCTGATGGCTAAGGTGTTTAAATTGCCAACAGTTGATTGATGTCAGGTTCTGCTCCCTTTGAGGGGGGTTGTGTCATTTTTGAGTGACACCATGGAAAACGGAAATGAATTAAATAAAAGTTCTTGTGACTTACTTTAATTGTATTTGTATCCCATATATAAACAAATTGTGTCCAACCAATGCCACTTCATTATAAAAACCTGGCGAAAAAAAAAAATGTTTGCACGTACGATGTTTGCTGCAATAAGGTCACAGGTTGGAATCTTATTTCAATTTCTTACCACAAAACTTTCTTATAGTATTTCAATATTGACAATGATTTATCTTAAATTCAGACTACTCATGATGACACCAAGTATTTAAGGAAAATAAAGCAGAATAGCTATTGGATTAAATTTGAATTACTGCAACCAGTTGATATTGAAAGCCTAATTTGTAAAGCAACTACCCTGAAAGAACAGGCTCTTGAGGATAAAAAATGCAAATTCAGTCTATATTTCCGATCCACATTGTCATTCTATAATTGTGAGCAATCAATCTGGGAATCGGTTTCTCAAGGAAAAAGGGTGCAGGTTCAAATCTCACCAGAGGCTTCTTCTTTATTTGTGCTGCTAACAATCCTAGAGAATTTTGGTTCTGTTTTCATTTTCTGTAAATAAATTGCTATAACTGGATATGAATACAAAAACAAGATTAATACATTGTGAAACTGTTTGGACAAGAATAATTCTTGGAAGCAGTGGAATAAAAATATGTTTGGGAAAAAGAATTTTATCAGAAACCATGTTCTCTCTCTCTCCATTCATTCTTCATTCTTTTAAAACTTGCTTCCTCTCTCAACACATCTTTTTTTGATTTGCTTCTTTTACAAACTTCTTTTCCAACAACTCTAATGTTGTCAACAATTATAGCTCCTCCTGCTGTTTTACATTCAAAACCTTTTCAATTTTTGTTTTTTCCTGGAAATAATAAAATAAGAACTGATCACTAAATTCTCTACAATTCATATGCAAGTTGAAGACAAGCTAAAGAATTTTCTAATAATTTACTTTTATTGACACTTTTCTCATATATATTATATGTATGCATGTGTATATGAGTGATTGAAATACATTTCAGTTTCCCTGTGCAAGCAAAAATTTACAAACATATGTAAATCTTTGATAGTTTATGAATACAATGCATTTATAAAATGACTGTTGATTTATCTGAGACAAATAAATTGCAACATTTTCGTTGTCAAGTTAAAAATAACAAAATTCTATTTCTGTGCCATCATCAGAAAAGTCCAGCAGAGAGAATCAATGAATTGCTTATCTCTATGTAGTGAATATTTTATGATGTTGAAAATTGTTACATACACTCATATTACATATGCACAAAAAGGGCAGTTAAAATTCTCAGCCTAAAAAGGAACTGCAAAATAAATTCTGATCATCGAGTTACTTTACTCATTGAAATGTCGCTGAATAGATATATACATACAGAGATATCCATAATTAAGTGATGTTTATTAGTTGTGGCTGCAGGTAATTGATAGAGGTCTGCAACAAGGCCCATACATGCTAAAGTGTTGGTAAATTTGGCAAGTAGAGAAGTCAGGGGTAGCAATAGAATATATCTAGAAATCAAGCAAATATTCCTGAAACCAGTTTTGCATCTTCCATCTGTCTATGATGTACGGAGTTGCATTATATTGCTGAAACAAGGAAACGCGGCAAGTATAAAGATGGATGCAAACAGGCCTGACATACAAAGATCTTGTTGTAGACTATCAAAATAAACAACATTTTCATGGGAGGCATTGGAAAGTCCAAAAGAATAAAACCCACACAAAGTCACTACCCCATTTGCACAACTCTTATGGACTGGATCAGTAGCCTCATGCAGTCTGCTCTACATGCAAAATCAACCAACTTTATTCAAAAGAGCTACAAGAACGACATATTTTACCAAGCAACATCAGACCAGTCTTCCACAATTCAATGGCTTATGAACTCTGGCACAGATGAGGCATAGTAAAAACTGATGACATGGTGTTAATAATGCTACCCTTGTTGAGTGATGACCATGAAACACTATGAAGTACAGTGTACACTGTGTTGATTGGTGAGTTGAACAGTATACGTATTGAATTGGGATATGATCTGATGTAAGGTTCCCTTTCATTGGGCACTTACCCTCCTCCCTCATTGATTCTGTGAGTCAGTTTTTGTATCACCTGTGCGCCCCAACCACCGGTTTTCATATATTGATAATATTCCTGATATACTCTTCATACTAGTGCCTAAGAAAACAACTAATGCAGGGTCATCTCACAGATTGAATACTTCACCTATGTGGGCCCCAACAATCATTCTGCAATTAAATGTTATTCAATGCTGTTCATGTCACATGTCTGCCATGGTTACACTACCACTCTACCTATCACATTACATACATAACCTGTATCCTTTTCTACAAGGAAGGAGAGGGAGGTGAATAATGATGTCTTATTTTTTAGCACCTCGTATATAAAATAGAAAGGTGTCTGCAAATGTTTTAATTAACAGGCAAAAAATAAAATCATTCAAAAGCTGTCAGCACCAAAATACAACTATGAATTTTGTTTTATTCATTTTTTCTCTATTGCAAGTATTTACTGTGTTACTTGCTAATGTGATCATTAAATTGAATTTGTTTAAGAAATCTTGCCCATCATAATTGTCGAAGATTGTCCACAATATTTACAGGCCGAGACATGTCGGCTGCAGAAAGCAAGTGAATATTCTCAGGTGGAGCGTGGCATGGCCTATATCAACTCCACCCTTTAAACCAGGGCATTTTCACGCCTATGCTCAGTGAAGTGGCATATTAGCAGGTGTTTTCTGTTTTTTCTTTCTGTTCAGATTTTCAAACTGAGTGTAAATGCCTAAAGTTTCTTCAAAAGAGTATTTAATCTGAATGGCTAAGCAAAATAGATTGAAATTTTATTTACTTGTAAAAATGAACCAATAAATTTAATCAGATTAACAAAATGAACCAAAACAGTTTCTTTTATTTCAGAATGAATTCTTTCAGGCTGAAAAAATGTATCGGCAAAGACTTGAATAGCCAGATTTAATTCATGCCTCAATGTGCTGCTGCTGTCGTAGCTCACCACAACTACCATCTTTATCATAAGGAACAGTGTAATTGAATTCTTGCTGCAGTTAGTACAAGAGTATTCTGGAAAATAAAGAGCAGCTATGCAGTCAGTCAGTCAGTCTAAGCACCATAGTTGAAAACAAGACTTGGTTCCTACGACTTTGAGAAAGTTACAAACATAATTGTTAAGAGAAGCAATCTCTTTCAATGACTACTATTATAAATGGCCCTGAGGGTTTATCTCATCCTTGTCAAATATAGATAAAATTTTTGTAATGAATTTCACCTCTAACTTCACATTAGATGCTATGGGTCATCTTCTAGCTAACTTACTTTCTCTCACAAAGCACAAACTTTATGATTTCTGTATCTCAGCTTGGAAAGTTTCCAGACTCATCAAAAGCCTTGACTCTATGAAGATTATTAGGTCCAGATAAAATACCAGTTATCATTCTTAGAATGTAAGTAAACACTCATCTTTTATCACAATATCAGCAAACTCTTTGAGTCTATGATCAACAAGAAGAAGGTTGTTCATTACTTTAACAGAAACAATCTCCTAAGCAATAAACAGAATTATATTTTTGCTCCTCTAAGTTCATTACTGATGTCCTAATTGTTAAATGTAGAATGAGTGAAGCACTAGACAAGAAAATTCATCATGAGGGCAAATCATCTTAGATATATTGAAGACCTTTTGCAAAGCGTCATAACGGGTTTCTCACTTTCCAGCCTTGATAGAATCCAAAAGCACTTATGCGTCTTTGTGGTCGATGAATTATTTTCAAGTCTACAACCCTCCCCCCCCCACTCACAGATGACACCATGCTTGTCTCTCGCTTTTCTGTTGCTAACTTTCATGACAAATATTCAGACAAGCTACATTCTTTAGTTCCACCAGTTCAGTTATTATCGACTATGCTACGTACAGAGTCAAATTATCTCCATTTTCATATTTTATTGATAAGAAAAAAAATTTTCACCACGCTCCTTCTCATGAACATGGAACAGACTCCAAAGCAGATGTTTCCCTAATCACTAAAATCTGAACCCTGTCAACTATTATTTATCTTATTATATATCCTCCTAAGTTCATACAACAGCCTCCTTCAGTAACTCTCTACCTTGAGTGGCTCTTAGGTTTTGTATTGGGTGATGGTTTAGGATTAAAAATGTACTACAAACCCTTTCATCTCTCAGCATCTTCATAAATTCTCTCCCATGTTATGATTTTTATGACAATTGCATCTTATATATATATATATATATATATATATATATAAATAAACTGATAATCACTTATAATTAGCATTTAAGACAAAAAAAAAATGTTGAACATTTTCTTTTACTGGCTCCAAATTAAATGTGTACATAAAAAAATTACTCTAAGTTTTGGATGTGTTGTTATAAAAATAATTTATGAAAATTTAGTATACATTGGAAATTTTGCTGCTATAAAAAAGTTTTGCCATCTCTGGTAATGTTATTTACATTTGTGTAGAATAATTATTTATAAAGAAAGAGTTGAACAGACTGAACAATTTGGAGAATAGAAAGGAAACTTCAGATGACAAATATAAATATTGGGTTTGGCCAAAATGTGTGTTTCATTATTATGTAGAATATTTTCTTAAGCTGAACAAAATTTTTAGATCAAGCGCAAGATATATCAGCTTCTTTATTCAACCATTTCCTAAAAAAGGAAATGTGAGATCATTTAATCTGATCACATTTACTTCTATTATAATGAGGTTTAATCCTTATGACCCGTCTTCCTCCCTCCACTGGCCATCACAATTGATTGACAATGTTAACATGACCATCTTATATTTCATTTATTTCTTCTCAATGTCTTTGGGATACAAAGTTGTCAAACAATATATATATCTTTCATTTAGAAAAAACTGTTTGAAGTTTTTGGCTTGTTCCCCAGTAAGTTGCTCTTTATCAATTGACTTCAGACATTGATTTTTCTATTTGCCTCAAGTAGACTTTCAAATTACCGAACCATTGCCTTTCCTTTTCAAATGATGACATTGTCTTTTGCTTAATTGGACCATTTAAGATGTTTTCATTTCATTTCTACACAATTTCTTCATTAGAATCTCTTTACTTTCTCACAACAATGTCAGAATCAGCATGAAAATATTCACACATACAAAAAAAAAAATATCAACACCTTCAGGTTTCACTATTATGATTACTAGCAGAGTACCTGTCAAAAATGATTATTTATGTAGGAATCATCACTTCTAATAAGAAGCAGTTGAGTATTTATGAACTGGGAAAAGTCACACACAAACGTACACAATATATAAATTTTATAATACCTCATTCTGAAATTGGTTCCAAACACTTATTTTGTAATTCTACAAAGCAACATAATAAGAGTGAAAATGTTTCTTTGAAGAAGCAACTACCAATGGTTGTTTGTCAAATGTTATCAGCCTACTGATTGGGATTCATTTTGTGACTTTATTCAAGACATCCTTTGGATTGATATTCTTAACCTTCTTTATTAAGAATTGTGCTACAGAGGCTTCCTCTTTGGCTAAAGCCAGCATTGATACTTTTATGCTTTCTTGCAAATATCAAGTAAAACCACAATCTTCTCCTTGGTTCACAGCCTGTTCAGCCACTGTAGCCCATAGGAATCATTTTTTCTGAGTGTACCATGATAATTTTGATTACAACAGACAGTTTTTTCCGACTGCTCAAAATAATTGTAAATGTGTTCTCAAAGAGACTGTCTGTTTGCCAATAGAATGAGGCATCATATAGCCTCTAACAAATTTGGTTCACATGATTACTAGTAGTTCTGTAGTGTGTTAAATAAGTTTTTTTATCCGTCCTCCCTTCATTCAATTTCAGGTTTTAACACTTTCTACTGATAAAGCAGAAGGTTTTTCCTTGAAAATTCTCTTTCAACTCTCGACTCATCTGGTGTACCTTTGTTCAACTTTCCACTTATAATTGAGTCTCTATTGAGTGATATGCATATAACTCCAGCCATGATTCCTGCTGTCATTTTTAAACTGGATCCTCACAAAGCATGTGTGGACTTGATTGTATCCCTGCAGTAGTTCTTAAGAAATGTATTCTTGAATGGACTCCTGTTCTTTCTAAACTTTACTTTTTTTTCTGCTGCTTTTTGCTTTCCTGATTGTTGGAAATCCTCTTCTGTAGTTGCAGTTTTTAAGAACTCCAGTAAACAGTCTGATTCTTGTAACTATTAGCCTTCTACTTCTTTTTAGCAAAATACTTCTAATCAACTTTGAATTAGTTAAGCAATTAACATCGCAGGGCCTTCTTTCAAATAAGCAACATGGCTTTCACTTAGGCCAACTGCTGATGTATTAAGGATTATTGCTTAAAGAGTGTATCAAGCTTTAGATAAGTATGGGGAATCTCAGGCTGTTGCTTTGGATATTGGTTTGGTATACTAATCTTTTTCATAAGTTTAAAGGTTATGGCATTTCTGGACCAAATTCTAAATTTTTCTGCATTTTACTCCAAGCAAGGCAATAAAACCACAAAATGGGTTACTGAGTGTCAGAGAAGATTAGAAAAAATACTATTAAGGAGAGAGAGGAGAATAAATAAATCGTATTAATGAAATAAGAATAAAAGTGGCAAAATTAAAAGAGGTCTCTAAAGTCAACTGTTGATGTGTTAACAATTATTGCTGAAAGAGTGTATCAAGCTTCAGATAAGAATGGTAAGGCTTCGGCTGTTGCTTTCAACATTTTGAAAGCATTTGCAGAGTTTGGAATACTGGTCTTCTTCACAAGTTGAAAGGTTATGGTATTTCTGGATGACTTTTTGAACTGATTTGGTTTTTCTTATCAAATTGTGAAATGAATGTTATCTTGAATGGCCAATCTTCTAGATCACTTTTACATAAATGCAGGCATCCATCCAGCACCATATCCTTGAACCTATGTTGTTTCTAATTTTCATAAATGACTTTCCTGATGTCATCAGCTCACAACTTGGTATCTACACTGATGACAACTATTTACACTTGCCTTAATAGTAAATCTGATCAATTTGATAAAATCAAATTAGCATATGATTTAAAAAAATGACGTATAATGGGCAAGAAGTGACTTGTTCATTTTAACACCTCAAAAATGAAACTGCTCTCTTTTAAATATCTGAGAGAATCCTTTTTACCTTTCATCAGCATTGTTAACCTTCCTGAACAGTGACTCACTTCTCAGATTAATCTTTTCAGCTGACATGAAGTGGAAAGAGTATATTGAATCAATTGCTAAGCCTGCAGCTATGAAAGTTGGTTCACTGTGTTGTACTAGACAATTTTTCACCCCCAGAATCTATCTTAACATTTCTATAAGTCTACCATTCATCCTTGCTTTGCATATTTCTGGCATATTTGGTTTGTTGCTCCTGCTATATATTTAGAGAATCTTGATAAAATCCAAAGAAGAATTTGCAATGTTTTTGGTTCTGACCTGTCATCTCAGCTTCAGTCACTTTCCCACATAGCTTTCTTGTATCTTTTCTATAAATATTTTCAAGGTAATTAATCTGATGAACTTTCCTCTAGGGTACCTAGACTTTATGAAATTAAGTACAATACTATATTGGCAGCAAGGGTCTCATCATTGTTACTGTTGAAATGACTAGGATGTAACCCTAAGTTGTATGCTAATAGTTTCTTCTATTGCACTTCTTACTCATGGAACTCCCTTCTGGTTTCTTGCTTCCTAGTCAACTTTGATCTTCAAAAATTTAAATGCAATATAAAAATCATTATCTACTGTTTTCTTAATTTTTTTATTTTTATTATTATTTGTTTTCCTTATTCTCATATTCTCTAACACTCGGTGACCTCTTCCATCCTGGTGGCTTTATTGCCATTTATTCAATATTGTAAGAAAACAAAAAGAAACATCTCAAAAGAAATTTTTCCATGATCTTTCCTCAAATATTGAAGAGTATGTAGACAAATGTGCCTCAATGACTAGCAATCTGGTTTCAGAAGTCATTACTGTTGAATAAGGAAAAGGTCAGTCCTCACTCTCTAACCTCACATTATGTACTTACTAAATACAGACATAAAAATATATTCATATTGCAAAATTATCTATTGTTGAAGTCGTTGCCATTGATAGGATTTCATAATCTCAAGATGTGATTAAAAACTGGTAGGACATCAACAGGATTATCACATTACATGTATTTTCTCTTTTTTTTTTTTCTATTACTTTATTATTACATAAAAAGGTGGTAGCAATTGTATAGTAGTCACTCCAACAGATTTGTTATAATACCATAAAAAAGCAGTGCAAAACTTATCCTACGAAAAACTGCTCTAGACTGTAAGCATATTAGTCTCGTATCATTTCTGTCTCCTTAAATGACTACTCCATCTTTGCTAATGAAACCATCCATCTTCAGGACAATGTCCAATATATTACAGTGGATCAAAAATTATTTTCTTACAACTTGTCGAGGATCCACTCTTTTTTTTAAATGCTATTTAGTAGATGAGAACGTTACGTCAAATCTGAAATTATAATTAACAACTAATGGTCATTAAATTCTGGATTTTATTTCAAGAGACAACAGTTCCTTGTATTTATTTGTTGTCCTTTATTTTATTTTTCTCTTTTATTCTTTAGCATTGGTTTGATAATGGCAAACCCCATTCCTTCTGGGTGTCTGGCTTCTTCTTTACCCAAGCTTTTCTCACTGGAGTCATGCAGAATTATGCCAGAAAGTACACCATTCCTATTGATACCCTGGCATTTGACTTTCAAGTAAGTAAACTCATTTGTATTAAAACAATTTTTGTTCTGCTTCACAATTCAGTTTAGAAAAATGAGAATCTCTTCTGAATGAAAACAACAACTCAAATATTCAGCCTTTGAGATTTTGTAGTTTGTTTTTGTTAAGATGAAGCATTGTCTTCCATTTATATATTCTTGAGGATTTTTTAAGCCATAAATATTCAGATTTTTAATCTACAGCCATAAGTAAACACACGTAGATCACTTCAACTGAGGAGTTGCAATAAAAGAAATAATCATCAAAAAAATTAATAGTTGACATCACTACTTTATCCAACTGTAAAGCTCATATATGTTAGAGCAGAGGTTACGAGAGGTGGGTGGGGGTGTTTCCTGAGATTAGAAAAAAAAAGAAAAAAATGAATGAGTGTTACCAAGAACTTTTTTTTTCTTTCTTTCTTTCATTTCCAATCAATTCTGCTGATTAATGGTCAGATAGATAATCTGGATAGTTACAATAAAAAGAAACTTCAATTAACATTAAAGAAATACTTGTCAATAATTAATAACGGTCAATTATGCTTTAGTTATCTTCCATCATAGATGCTTGATAAAAACATTTATCTAACCAATTTTCATGTTCCCAATTGAATTTAAAATAACAAGTGTTTGATTTTACAAATAGCTTAAGAACTTGTCACAAAAACCGTTCAACACTCTTTGGATTTGTTTTTTTTCCAATTATGCCTGGTATAAAAAAAAAAAGCCAAAAATAGATTTGTAAATGGTTAATAGGAAGATCATGGTGTGTCTGTAATCCTTTAAAATCAGCTGCCAAAATCTTGTTAGTTTTCAAGTCCAAGTCAAAATGTACTACTCTAGCTTTAAATTTAATTCATTCCACTGTTGGACATAATTTGTTTCCTCCAGGGATAAAGGACTTTGATTTTATTTTCATTTTTCTCCATATTGCATCAAAGTTCCACTGAAAGAAGATAGTGTCATGCCCTGATTTTTTATTTTGCACCCTTATCTTCCATTGTGCTAGTTGCCTCCCCCCACCCTATGTGAGAAACTTTTTTGAAACTGATTTTTTTTTTGGGGGGTCCTTTTGTTTCTCCTTGTGTACAAATTTTAGTCACAATTTGATCAGGTTCTCTTCTGTTGGGGGAATAAAGTTTAGTAGCAAAGAAAATTCACTTTACAGTTTGCATATAGAAAATTCTCTAACATTTCAATAATAACCAGAATTACACAACAAGGCTGTAAAATCATAGCACTATAGAAAATGAGGCAAAAAAAAAAACACGTGGCGTTTGGTTTTAATGGTCATTGCTGATGCAGAACTGATCAAGTCAGTCACTTGCTTCTCTCGGGGGAGGGGGGGAACAGCTCTCATTTAACCAACTTGTAGTAGATTTCTGCTTTACTAGAAGCATAACCCAGAAAATCAGTGATGTGAAGAAATAAAAAACAAAACTTGCTGCCATGCTGTGCAATCTACCATTGTGGCTTTTGTTTGGTGCCAATTTGGATGTGTCAATAAGAAAAGGAGGCACTCAATCTTTTCATGCTCTGACAATTGGATGATGGCCGGAACAAGTGATTGGAACACAAATATGCAGGCAATCAGTTCAGTTAGGATTTTCATACAGAATCACTTTTCAATGAAAAACATTGGCACAATTTTTTTTTTTTTTTAAATAATAAAAACATGATCCTTATCTTAAAAATAAATTTAAGAAAAACATTGAAACCTGGTAGCAATCAAAGGATGAAAACCTCTCAGATTAGGACATCAGTTCAAACAGAGCCATCTAGGTTGCTACTGTCACCATTTTGGCATTAGTATTTCTAGCCACCTTTAGTTTAAACTTCTGTGATTTTCAAAGCAAACCCTTTATTCAATCAACAGAGACAGATGGTTCTCACCCTTTTGCTTATCTTCTATTTGTTGATTCAATCTTTTGACTTTTCTCACTACCCAACCCAGGGACTGAAGTCACAATATCCTGATAAAGCATTGTTAAAAGTGAATCAAGTTTACTCACTAGGCTCAGTGTCCTGGAGGACACTTTAGTAGTGAAAACTTGGAGCCTTAAACCTAATGTTGCTTGTTTGCCTCTAAATTAAGTAGAGTAACATGACACTTTTTTTCTTTCTTTTTTACACAAGCTGTAGTGTAATTAAGTGATGGCATTTTTTAGTCTTAGACATTAATATTCTTTCTTAATTGTAAACTCCCATAAATGTGTTTATTTCTATGCTATGTCTACTATGAAGGTATTTAGCATCTCACATGTGCGTCAATTCATTCAGTTTCTGTTATCCTCTTATTTCACATTGCACCTACAAAATTTTGCTATATATTTTGTGTCCATGGAAGAAGCAAAGGATACACAACTAAGATGAATTAACTGATATAAGAAATGAAAACAATATCCTTGTGAATTAAATAACGGAATTCTTGGAATGTTAACAACTATGAGTGAAACATTACAATTGCCTTCCATCAGCATGGCTGATGCTAACCTCCAGGAGAGTCACCTTCTCTGATTAACATTTCTGTTGACAAAGTGGAAAGATTATATTGAATCAATTGATAGGTTTGTTGCTAGGAAAATTAAAAAAATTTCCTCTTTGTTACCTGAATGTTATGAATTTAAGAGCCGTATTAGATTGGCAGCAAAGTCTCATCATTTTACAGTTGAAATTGTTAGATGAAACTGTAAGTTCTATGATAACAGTTTCATCTCTCGCTCTTCTCGCTTGTGGAACTCTCTTCTAGCTTCTTTTTTTCTAGTCAACTTTGATATTGGAATTTAAATTTTTGAAGTTCAATCATTATCTTCTATATTCCGGTTCTTTCTTTCTTTCTCACACTCGGTAACTTGCCTTGCTTAGGGTGAAATGATTTAAGAAAAAAAAAAAAAAAAAAAAAGATATGCATGGCCACAAATTCATTCAGAAATGTCTAAATTGTTGGTTGTCTACAAGTTTCCTCAGATTGGGTTTCTGTTATTTGTTAGCCATCAGTCACTTGAGGACTTTCAACAACGCAACAACTAAAATGGATGGCACATGTAACTCAAAGAGAAAATGATAACAGAATCAAGATGCTAATATTCCACACTATTTAAAATAAAATGCAAAGAAAGGAAACTCCCCCCCAATAGTAAAGAAAAGAGCAATAACAGCTAGTTGACTTGAGAAATCTATTTTCCTGCAAAATTGTTTTCAGAAAAAGATTTGATATTTCAACTGAATATAGCTCTGGCTGCCTGGTCAATGTATTCTAAAGGTTTCCTTATTGAGTAAAAAAAAAAACTTTCAATACATGACAGGTTTTCATACTTGAGGAAATGAAA
This sequence comes from Acanthosepion pharaonis, assembly GCA_903632075.3. Lineage (NCBI taxonomy): Eukaryota > Metazoa > Mollusca > Cephalopoda > Sepiida > Sepiidae > Acanthosepion > Acanthosepion pharaonis. Next base: position 1,418,776 of record CAHIKZ030004950.1, read on the forward strand.
ATTATTCACATTATTATTCTCATCTTTTCTTGTTATAGACAACATTTCAGTACTTTTTCTTGTTCTGTTGGTCTGGTCCAGGGATTGAACTCATGACCACTAAGTGACTGCAATATATTAACTAAAGTTTATATCCACTACATTACTGCCCCAAAAGGTCATTAGGTTGCATATTTGGGGAGAGCTTTTAAAACCTAATGTAAAGTTTTATCATGGCAGGTTAGAACCATTTTTTCCTTTCTTGACATCTTAAGAAGCCAATAAAGTTAAAAAATATTAATGTTAGCGACTAAAAAAAAGATTTCAATTTGAAAGTTGTTTTGAATACTTAATGATTCCAAGAGAAGTATTTGCATTTCTGCATATTTCTATTTGCAGGTATTGCCTATGAGTAGCTGTGACAATTCTCCAGATGACGGAGCTTACATCTATGGCCTATTTTTGGATGGGGCCAGATGGAACCGAGAAGAGTAAGAAACAGTTTTCTTTTGCCGATTGTTTAGATCAAAAACTGTCAACTGCAAATAGCAAAATATTTTCATTTTTCAAAAGATACTGTCGCATTTAAAGAATGAGCTGATCCTGCCAGAGTTGAAGGAATTCCAGCCTCAGATGAATTAAAAGAAACTTGTTCCATTAACAAAATTTTAAAAAGCCCCTTAAGTCTAAACATTCTGTTAAACAATTCAGCATTAACTTTCTTAAACTAGTTTTGGCAATTTTTTCATTTTTCTAAATTCTCACAATTCAAAATTTACATCCAAGTCATTGGAACAAATAAAAACCTCACAAGTTTACAAAAAAAAACAAAAAAAACTTATAGAAATTAAATTATACAAAACATGCAGATTATTGTCCTCATCTTTGTTTTTGTTGTTATAACATTTTCACTGTTGTGCCTTCATCACCTTCAGGGAATTTCAAATTGAACCCTTTATTTAATCTACAGGGATAGACTGTTCTCATTTCATTGACCATGTCTATGCATATGCCTAGTACTGCTCAGTTATGACCGGCTTATTTGCCACAGAGTCCAAGTACACACCACCTATCCCTTGATATGAGCAGTGAAACAAGAACAAACATTGTGATAATGAAAACAAAGAAGCAGACAATATTCTGTGTGTAAATGATGCTAACGTAGAAATTCAAAGAGAAAATATACACAAGATCTTTTAACAAATAAAAGGACCTTTGACTTAAACTTAAAACCCAAATTGTATTGTTTTTGCCAAGAAGCTCAATCAGGACATTTAGTTGTCTTTGCTGAACTTCTGCTTGTTCCCACCTTAAATATAGTGTCTGACCGATTCTTTATTTTTCCCAACTTTGCAGAGGATTATTGGCCGACCAATTACTTCGCATCCTGGTGGAAGCAATGCCAATCATTTGGCTGAAACCCAGCAACAAAGACACCATCAGTGAAGACAATGAACGCTATGAGTGCCCAGTCTATAAGACAAGTGAAAGGAAAGGCACTCTCTCTACAACTGGTCATTCCACAAACTTTGTGCTGTCCATTCTGCTTGACACAAACAAACCTGTTCAACATTGGATAAAGCGAGGCACAGCCTTGCTTTGCCAGACTGACGACTAAAAACATTGGAAGATTTTAAAAATGTCTGGGAAAGAATATCACCAGAAAATGTCCTGAAATTTTGACAGAGAAACAGACTAAAAGAGTCTCGGCATCTGATCTGTAATATGATGCGGGGGGGGGGGGTTGTTCATATCCATTCCAGTCTGCTGACAGGAAGTCCACAATATCATCTAAAGTTTTAAAATAAAGAGAACACAAAATTTGAAACTCGTCAATTGTTTAATCAAAGAATTTGTTTAGTCTTAAATGATGCGAGCAAACAAAACATTTATAAAGTTAATTTATTTTAAATAAATAAAAAGTTTGTTGAAAAGAAGATTTACCCAGAAAAGCCTCGTAGAACTAATAAAACTTGTTTATTTTTCATTATTTTTAATTAATAGGATGAATAATTCCATGGTAAACACAAGGATTGATGTTGTCAAGCCTTTCAGTTGTTAGCAAATGGATTTCCCTATTGTGTTAACTTTCTTTCTATCTTACTGTCAGGTTTCATTTTCTTTTTTATAACTATGGTTACCAGATTTGACAAATAAAAATCCAAGACACTGCTCAAAATTTAAATTCAAATGATTTCTAACATTTTTCAGTATATCGGATTGTCTCAGGTAATGATATTCCAATTTACATGCCTATTAATGGATAAATAGAAAGGCAGTTGTAGTCATTTTATCTAGGTGGATATTTTTGAGAACAAAAATACAGTTTGGTAGCCACCATATCTAGAAACATTGTCTTCTGGTTGACAAAAAAAAAAAAAAAAAAACAAGAGACTGGATAACAGGTTGGTACTCTCGATCTTGTTAAAAAAAAAAAAAAAAAAAATGAATACAATTGCTATAGAAACACTGAATAAAATTTTCACTCAGTCAAAATGGAACTGTTTTCCAATATACCATATTACATGGGAAGTCCTACAACTACATAACCAGTGGTGGAACATGTGGTAGTGGCTCAGGGGTGTAAAAATTGCTTGGTGACTAGCAAGTTTATTACTGGGAATAAATTGCAAGTGAAATGTTCCACTTACAATATATTGTAGAAAAAAAAAAACTCACATTCATGTGCTTCTCTCCCTCCCTCCTCACCGAAGTGTTTTCTACCTTCCTTTATTGGCAAACTTTTAGGCTAGGGATGATAATTGGAATCATAATATTACACCCCCCCCCCTTTTATAAAGAATTAAGAAAAAGAAACGAGGAAAATAAAAAAGAAACGAATAAATAATCTTATTGGTAGCCTTATTATACGGATGGATCTGGTTCTTATGTGTGTTGTCATGCTACAGAGTAGATTTGCATCAAACATTTTATGTGTGGCATATCGGCTTGGGTCATCTGGTGGTGAGTTAGTCTCAACTCTTGGTGTAGAGATTCAGGGTTGATCTTTGATGAGAGATTCCAGGTGGATGTACTTTATGACTTGTTTTGGTTTGGGATGAGGCTTCCCTCAGGTGCTGGCAGTTTCTGTGGAAGATTTGTCTGGATGGAGTCCAGATGATTGTGGTTCAGTGCATGCTTGCATCACAACTGCAGTCATCCATATACCTGCATCCTTGTTGAGCACTCTAACATGCTGTCCTATCCAAAAATTGGGGAGATCTCGTGTGTTGGTCATAATGTTTTCTGTCCAGCTTATCTCTGGTAGAATCGAGCTGATATTCCCTCTTTTTGCATGAAGGGATTGGCACGTTTTACTGGAATGTTGCTAACCAGTTTTCTGGCAACAGGATTGTATGGGCTATCAGAGATGCTCAGAGGCATAATAATACCGTGTCAATGTCTCAGCTGCTTGATTTAGCCTTCTTGATGGCAGATTTCATTGACTGCATGCAACGTTCTGCAAGGCCATTTGATTGTGAATATTTTGGAGATCATGAAGATGGTCAAATCCCCATTCTTTTGCAAACTATTTAAATAGTGTTGAGCTGCTGTTGTTGATCACCCTGTCTAGGATTCCTTGTTCCCCAAATATTTGTTTGATTTGGAAAATTCACTTAAGCTCTGTATAAAAGCGTATTTGGAGTAACGATCAACCTAAAGTTGGATCTGTCTATATTTCTGAGATGAGGTATTATGTACACTATTTACATTATTCAGACTATTGTCCTCATCTTTGTCGCTATATTTATTACAGCATTTTGGCCATTGTACACTCTGGCCTTCTTCAGTATCTGTCTATATTTCTAAGATGAGGTATTATGTACACTATTCGGACTATTGTCCTCATCTTTGTCACCATATTTATTACGTTTCCTCAAGGACACAATGGATAAAGGCATTGACTAGATCCAGTGACAGGACCCAAAGAGTTGTCAATACCAGGTTATGGTAATAGAGAACTTGTAGAGGGGAATTAACAGGAGATAACTGATAACTGACATCCATTAGACATGGAACGAGAACAGTCTACCCCAGTGAACGAATTAAAGGGTTCAGTTCGACATTTCAACCACCTGAAGAAGGCCGGAGTGTACAACGGCCAAAACATTGTAATAAATATGGCGACAAAGATGAGGACAATAGTCCGAATAATGTAAATAGTGTACATAAAGTTGGATCCATTGAATTGGGACAAGGCAGTGGCCACTATTTGCCATTGTCTTACCTGGACCTCATGTGGCATCAGAGATTCAGCACTTTGCATTTATGGTGTTTTTCACATAGTTGAATTGTCCTGTCAATGCCTTGTATTCCAGAACATACTGCTTTTTTGCTCTTCTCACTCCTTTGGTGGCCATAGTGGATCTTGTGCAGTACCTCTTGTTGCATGCACTGTGGGATAATAATCCGATCACCCTTGATCAAAATCCCATTTTCAAATTGCTAGCTCATCATTATATAGAAAGTATGGTCACATCTTCTTGACAACTCTTTGAATGTGTGAGACGAACCTCTCAGAATCGTGTCCGTTAGTTTGCACAATGTTGGGTCAGCATTTCTGATCAGTTGCACTAACTTTTCTGCTGAGAAAATTGAATGAAGTTGACTTTTAATGTCAAGATCAATTGCTCCCTTCTCTTTCTTGTTAGGGAGTCTGGAAAATCCATCATTTCTTTTTCCTGTAGCTGTAATAGCATTTGCTGGGGACGAGGCAGAGATGCAATTAGGTTTTTCACGTTGATCATCTCTAGTGGTTTGTGATCACTATCCACTTGGAAAAGCACTCCCATAGGTGTACGTTAGAAAATGCTAACATCCAAATACAACGGCTAGAAGTTCCCGTTCGATGATGTGTGCCATTGGTCTATTTCCATCAGAGATTTTGATGCAAATGCAATGGCGCTTCCATCCTGCAGAAGAGCTGCACCCAGGCCTCTATTGGATGCACTGACCTGGATTACAGTTCATTTATCAGGATCAAAGTAAGTCACTAGCATCTCTTTGCAAATCAGGTCTTTGATTTGTTAAAAGGACTTTTAGCGACTTTTAGTCCACCTGTATTCTGTTTATTTTTTTTTTTAGTAGATCTCTCATAGGCCATGTGAGATCAGAGAGACTCAAAAGATGCAATATAAGCGATGATTCCCAGAATTTTGTGTAATTCTGTGACATTTGTCGAGCTGGGCAATTTCTTTATTTCATCCACCTTACTAGGATTTAGGCATACCCAATTCTAATCATAGATGGCTCCAAAGAAATTTATTTCCTTCTGGTTGATTGTGCATTTGTCACTGTTGAACCAGAGCCCTTCATTAAGTTGTGCAGATTCCAGTTGTGTTCCCATGGTTTTGCCATATGCTACATCATCGATTTAACCAAGTGTCCTTAGGCATTATATCATGTCCATTTTTCGCTGGGTTACATCTTGGGACATTACCAAAAGGTATTCCGGAAGCAATATCTTCCAAAGAGTGAGTTGAAAGTGGTCAGTAGCTGTGAATCAGAGTCAAGTGAGATTGAACAGTATTCATTTTTGGCATTCAGTTTGGAAAAGTACTTGGCACCAGAGAGTTTGTGTGCAAGCTCCTCTATTGTAGTCGTCATATGGTGACATCACATGATAGATCCCAAAGATCTAAACAGGGCTAAGCAAAGATAATGTTTGCCATTGCAAACATACACTAGGCTGTTAACCCATTCCATAGGCTCACATACTCTATACCATGTTTCACCATATCATCTAACTTGGTCTTGATCTCATCTCTCATATGGGTGAGACATTTCCTAGATGCATGGATTACATGGTGTTTGTCCAGTTTTAGGACAATGTTATTCATCCACAAAATTGCTTATACAGTCAAATTGATCTGTGTACATGTTTATTCGGTCATTTGCAGATTTGATCTTAGTTGGAGTTTTTTGAATGATGCAGTTCAACCCCAGGTCTCTGACAAAGGGAATTCCTAATATAGTAGGTCCCTCTGAGGTCAATGCATAGAATTTCAATGTGTTCCACTTCCCTTTGTATGAACATTGTATTTTAATGGATCCATGTTAAGTGATGCCGGAGCCATTATATGTAGTCGGTACAGCCGACTCATTACATGTTGCATCAGGGAGTGGCTGTCCAGAAAGGTTGATTTTTTGGGGGAAACATCTTACAGAATGTTCGTAAAGGGAGGTTATTTCCTTCAGCTCCTGTGTCAACCTTAGCCTTTAGTTTATGAGTACCTCATAGATTGGGAAGCCTGCAATGAAGATCTGCAAAAGCCTCAGTCCGAGTGTCTTGTTTATTATGATGCTGAATTGAATCAAAAGACATTGGCTCAAAATGTTCATATAACTCATCACTGTCATCCTGGCAGGCATTTATTGAGTTGACACAGTTACTGCATTTCCTATCCTGGGGCCCAGGTCTAAATTTTTGGCCCCTTTTCTGTGTTCATTTTTGTTGTTACAAACTTTTACCCAGTGATTTTTCTGTCCACATGTTGAACATGCAGTACCCCAAGCAGGACATTTACCTTTTTGGTGGGAGTTAATGCTACCACATCACTTGCAGAGGTTGCATCCAATTGCATTGATTTCTTGGCTCTTTCCTTCTTGGATTTTGGCTTCAAAGAATTAAGAGAAGCTTCATGGATTCTACAGATATTCAGAGCTTCTTGACGTGTAAGCCCTTCACCTTTTGCTAAAAGCGGTTTCTGCAACTCCGAGTGCCTGGTTCTGGAAATACTCTGTTTTATTAACTGTTCTTTGGTTTCCTGGGCATCCTGGAAATTGCATTTTTTTGTTTTACTTGTAGCCTGCACTGAGCTATGAAATCATCAATGTGTTCCACATACTTTTGCGTAAATTGTTGCAGGTAAAATCATGCGATATGGAAGTTTACTTAAGGTTCTAATTGCTCCCTGGATTTCTGCCAATTAATTTCTGGGTTATTTTTGTTGGTTTCATTATGAGGGTCTGAAGTTTGTTCAACTTGAAGTATTTCTTTTTTTCTTTTTTTTTTTTATAGCTTGGTAGCATTTCTTGTGTGTGTATAACTGGTCACTTGTATTCAAAGATACCCGTCTACTAGGGCGGCTAGCCAATCCCTACTGCAGGCGCTTGCTCAGGCACATTTGTTTTTATTCAACACCCACAGAGCCCACCAGTGATTTATACTGCAATTATGCTGAGCAGATCTTAGTTACAGTTTCTGAGGAAAAGTGTGTTATCTAGCATGAACAACAATTTGAACAAGGCCAGCACACTCAAGACCTTTCTGATATGTATCTCTCAAAGTCTTTCCATGCAAGAAATGACGCACGGTGATGAGTGCCCTGTTCATGGTCTGGTATTATTTCATTGCATATTTTTCCATTTTCGAAATCCACAAGAATTTTTGAATACCATGACTTGTGACTTCATGCTAGCATGGCTAACAATTTTATGGCACAATTTTAGTTGTTGTTAGTGATGCCAAAAGTTTTGCAGGGTGTTTTTTTTGTACCCTTCGCTGCAATAATATAATTGTATGATTATACTATGCCAAGAAACTCAATGAAGGTCTTTGAAGATTATTATGGAAAACCATGCACTCCCACTGAGAATATAGGAAAAATACTTTATTGTATTCGGCTGTTAAATTAGGATAAATTCTGATGCAAAGCAAATGGGTTTTATTGGATGCTTTCGATCAACCTTCATCTTTGTTTTGTTTCCAATTTGATGAACATGCACAAAATAATAAAACTAAATATGCAGTATTAACCAAGAAAGATTTAGGTTGCTTAAATTTGCATGTAAATTGCATTAAATCACAAATATCTGATCTACACATACAAATGATGAAAATGGGTACTAAAGCTTTTCAAAACAAGAGACGGCCTTTTCAAAGTTACAAAAAAAAATCTGGAAGTTATTGAGAGTCAACGTGTCAAAGAAGCGATGAGAAATGAAACAAGCACAAAACGTGGGTATCAACGGCAGCTTCACGAATCACTGGCTTCAAAGAAAACTACAGGATGCATCTACGATTCCATGTAATTGGTTGTTGTACTCTATTAAAAATGATGCAGTGTTTTGGCTGTTATTGTTTTCAACAGCCGCAGTCAACCAAAGCATGGTATTCAAAAATTCTTGTGGATTTCAAAAATGGAAAAATATGCAATGAAATAATACCAGACCATGAACAGGGCACTCATCACCGTGCGTCATTTCTTGCATGGAAAGACTTTGAGAGATACATATCAGAAAGGTCTATAATTAATAGAGTAATACTAAAGAATATGAAGGAAAAGAAACAACTGTGGAAGGATTTGCTCATATATTTTGTGGATTGTATCAAGTTCTTGGCAACTCAACATTTGGGATTTTGTGGACACCAAAAAGTCATTGTATCAAGTAATAATCCCACCAATTTTCTTGTACTCATTAAGCCACTTATCAATTACAAGACTGTTGCAGCGTCACTTGGATTATGTCAAGTTGCATCCACATCTACTGCAACATTTTTATCTGGCAAGATATAGGAGTTAATTTGAGTTACTGGGTAACAAAGCCAGTCAGTCTATCCTAGAGAGAGTCAAAAGAAGCAGATATTATGTTTGACACTTACCTCGAAATTGCAATGTGATGGCCTTGACTTGAATGGTTATTGGTAGACAGACATATTACGATGATGTGCTGTCAACAATGGCTGGAAAGATGTCCAGTTTCCAGAAATGCATATCACAGAGAGAACCCTGAAAGCAATCTTTGTGAATTGTGACAACCATTCTTTGAACCCCATAAAAGTGTTTGCTATATCATTTTTTGGAGTTCTTGATTCATTGTTTTTCTCCAGTTCAACAATACAGTGGGAGAAATAAGTGACAGTAGAGCCAGCTGTAAAGTGGCCGGCTTTCTGATACAAGATGGAATGCTAGGTGCAATGCTGTTCACATAAAAACAAAGTTGGATGACAGCTAAATTGTGGGCAGTTATGACAAGTGATACTTCAGTATCAGTTGACACAAGAAGCAATGACAGCCATTTTGTGCACAAAGTGTAAACTTCTAGCTTTCTAGTTATGCCACCATTCTGATTGGTGTCCTGACTTTCATCGATAGAGTACAGAAGAGACATCAGTGCCCTAAAATGAATTTCAATGAAGCTCAAGCTGACATTCAAAGTCTGCAACAATCTTTTAGGAAATAAAAATTCAATTGCAAAAGGTGAGGAAGAATGCTTAGAATGGGATGTTGACGTAGGTCAACAGAGAAGGGTGTGTCTTAAAAAGAGAATGGCTGGAGAAGAGATGAAAGATGAGTGTCTGAATATGAAAAAAGAAATGGATGTTTCTTTGAAGACAGTAGTAGACAGGTTGAATACAGAGTTGAAAGATCAATTTACAAGGTTGAGTTAGTTATATGAGCAATTTGGGTTCCTCTTGGATAATGAAAGCTTCATTGACTTATTATTTGTCTAATCACATTGAGTACTGTAATGTTTACACCTTAAAGTAAATTTAGTAAATATTTATTTGCTTACCTGCGTATGCACACTAATGCACATGTATATTGTTGCTAATATCTAATTATTTGATTTACCCACACACATTATACAGAGCAGATATGGATGTTTCGAGAATCAGCAGGGAAGCATGTGTTCAAAAGACACCGTTTGAGTTTTTTTTGACTAGAAGTTCTACATGGCCGAGCGGTCAGGTACATCAGATACATTGACAATTCCCCATAGGGGATGCAGGTTCAAACTCTGCCAAAGGTTGCATATTTTTCTGACAAGACTTTTTGAATATTCCGTCCGGTAAATGTAGTTGTATAAAAAAAAATACTGTTTAACGTTTAAACCATTAATATTTTAAAAAAAAAAAAAATTTGACCAGTTTCGCCTTCACTCAACAGAGCTGAAATCGAGAGAAGACTAAATATTACAATATAAAACATAAGTATGTAATGAAATAAAGGTGGAAAGATCAGATAATGTCAAGTCCTAACAGGCATTCCCCCTCTGTTTACAGAGGGTGGGCTGTTTGGACCTGATATAGATCGTTTCCAATGCCTTCAAATGTAATAAAGAATGAGCATGACTAAGGACGGATAAAGAGTCAATGCTGAAATTGGTGGCACAGATTGGATTATTTATAAGGGGCTCAGCGATAGCGGAGCCATATGTGTTGCTGATCTTGTCACCAGATTGGAACATACCATTGCTAATTTTGCCGGGTACATGTTGATTTATTCCTGTGTCTAACTGTAAGGTAGTTCTACCTATATAGTTGGCACCACAACTGCATCCAAATTGATATATCACATTGTTAATATGGTGGGGAGGTAGAATGTCCTTTTGAGCAGACACCGAAGGAGACCTGATAGAGAAAACAACATTGGTAGAAAAATAGTAATTTTTAACTGTTAAGCTAATCTGTTTGGCAAATTTACCACTTATTGAACCCAACCAGGGCAAACGCAAATAAACAGGGTATTTAGAAGCCATACTGTTTAGGTTTAGAAAAATTTATTTTCTTATTCATGACTGACTTAATAACATCCAAAGAATACCCATTATTAGCTAGAGCTTTGGTAATTGTTTTTGGCTCTTCATCTAATTTAGGTTCTGAGCAGATCATTAAAGCTCTAATGTGTAACGTTACTAATTAGATTCTTTGCATTTGTTAGGGCAGAATGCATCCTATTGAACGTATAGTCTGGTAATGGTTGGTTTACAATAAATAATGTAATGTAACAGGATGGTGTTCTAGTTACCAAAACATCCAAAAAAGATATAATTGAATTAGTCCCAATTTCCATAGTATAACTTAATGCATACCATTATGTAATGAAAAGAAAATTTTTACCGCCATTATATTTTCAAAGAGGCAAAATGTGTCATCAACATAGTGATGATGCATTAGTGATTTGACAGTTTCAGAAAATAAATGATTTTCATGGAAACCAACAAAAATATTTGCCAAAGTAGGCCCCAGCACTGAAGCCATAGAAACCCCGTTGATCAATCGATATATTGTGTTATTGAAACTGAATTCAACAGACGTCACAGCAAATTTTAGCTACTCAACAAAAAATATTTCCAGGAATGGCAGGTGGAGATATCCAGCTACGATATAGAAAATCTGTGCAGATATCTATCATTTTGGAAATAGGGACACAGATAAATAGGTTGTTAATATTGAACGAAAACATAAATTTATTAGTTGAATTACAGTTTTGAATATTTCTTGAAAGAATCTTTTATGCAATGACGAACTGTAATATTCTAATACAGGTTGTAATAGTTTGTCTATCCATTTGGCAACCTTCTGTTGAGCTGACCCTCACCATAGACAGAATTGGTTTTAGCGGGGGTAACTACCTTATGGGGTTTTAGCTGGCAAACCACATAAATAGGAACAAATCGAGCCTGAAGGTCTAATTTCGCTACTTCTGTCAGAAGGAAGGACACCACATTTTACCCATTTGACTAATTTTCTCTGAAATCTGTTTTCTAATGTCACCGTTGAATCAAAACTATCCACAAGACCTAATTTGACAAATTTTGATGAATCATTTAAGATTGTCATCATTTTATCAACATAATCACATTAAGTACCACAACTCCTGAACCTTTATCAGGTCTAGTGATTACTAATGATTTAATCTGACGCAGTGATTTAATTACCGAGTAGTGTTCTCTGCACCATTTGAATTCAGAGTGTGAAATAGGTGTTCTGGCATAACAATTTTTCAGAATTGAAGTGGGGGGGGGATGATAAACGAACTGCCACATGGAGAAAAGAAAAACTGAAATGGATTTCATAATTTCTTACAAAGCCAGTAATGTTAAAGATGGAACTGCCATAAACAAATAATCCTTTAATCAGAAATTGCTTTTCTGAATAAGATATATTATAGACACTATTATCTTAAGAAAAAAAATCTTTCAATGAATAATTAATTTTTACAAGAATTATTTGCATTTTTATTCAATTAGAATAATTTATAAGCATAAATATTTTAAAATTCTGTATTAATTTCTAGTTGTCAAGTGATATTAAATTAAAACTGTATTTAATAATCATAAATGAAAAAGCTCATGACAATTCAACGATCTCCAGTATTTCAAATAGAATTTTGAATTTGTGTGTATAAACACGTCTATCAGAAAATAAAAGCAGTAACTATAGTAAATTTAAAATTTATTGATAAATTTCTTCAACATGCATCTTCATAAAACTATAAAACGAACATATCTAAAATTCAATATCAGAATATTTAAAATATCTCAAATTTTTAAGATTACTGCTACTTTATTGTACCATTCACAACATTTCAGCCATTGTACACTCTGATCAGGTGATATTTGTTGAAATTTTTTAACCGAACCTTTTATTTAGCCCAACTCAACTGACAAAGGCAGAATATACAAGAAAATTGGAAAACCTCATTAGAAATTGTAGCTATAGCAAAGTAAAGAAAGACCCAACAATGAAAACGTGAATAGGGCAATAAAGATTAAGCCAACAGTTCAAATAGTATAAATCGTTACAATACCTCGTCTCAGAAATATAGACACACCCATCTGGGGTTAAAAAAAGAAAAAGAAAAAGGCTTTTCTGCAATATTTGATTCAATTCAGATTTAAATCCGCTAATTTTTCTCAATGTTCCAGTAAGTACATTTTATTTTTTAAAGAATTTTAATAAAGAGACTTAGGTTGTTTTGTAAAATTTGACAATATAGACGATTTTATAGATTTTACTGATAACCAGAAAAAAAAAAAAAATAATTCCAATCAATTGAAATTAGTTTTGAAATACAGTAAAGTATTTTGCTTATTGGAAATATTAAATTTAAATCAATACGCTTGAAATTAAAACTAAAATAAAAGCTTTAAAAGATATTTCCATTTTTTTTAAAAATGCTTTTTAAACCTGAGGTATCATTTTGGGGAGGAGGAGGGGTACTTAAAGAGAAAAAAAAAAAAAAAAATTCTCAGAAGAAAAGTGTCCAAATAATAAGAGAATATCAACGAATTTCAGGTGGAAATCAAGAAGAAATTCCAGGTTTTGCAGACTATCAGAAAAAAAAAAAAAAAAAAACAGAATAAGAATAGTAAATTGGTAAGTATAATTAGGAAATCAGCAGAACTAAAAGGGAAATAGTCAAAGAGAACAACAGAACTGAGAGAGAGAGAGAGAGAGAAAAATATGGTCTTCAAGACTAAGAGATGAAAACTAGGAAATTGAATTCATTAAAAATGAGACCTGTAAAAAAGAAAGATGAAGTTGGAAAACGTAAATTAGCAGGAAAGGGAATAACTTAAATAATGCACTTAAAAAAAAAAAAAAAAGAACAGAAAAAAGAAAGTCACCAAAAATAGGAAGATGATGTTAAGGAGTACAATAACAAAGTATAAGGCTTTGAAAATAAAAATGTCATGAACAGTCAGGCTGGTAGATACTGGTAATGTTTCAGAAGTAATGGCTAAATTAATGTTTGAACTGCAAAATATAAGATGTGGAAAAACACTAAAGATGGTATACTGAAGTTGATGAGTTAGAAGCCATTGTCCAAATGCAAGATAAATAACACAAACAAAATTAATAAAGTTTGCAATAAAAAGTTTGGTTTATTTTGTTTTACAGTATATCAACCTCAATGGGTTATTTGATGCCGACAAAATTTTTTATTTCTGGTAATATAATTTTTTCAAAAAAAGTATTGCTGGTAATAATTTTTTTTTTTTTTTTTTCAAAAAAGTATTGCTGGTAATAGTTAATTATTTGCCCATAGCTGGAACCCTAACAGGTGCTACCACTCTAAGTCAGGGTGGACCTGGGAACACCAGCTATTAAGGTGGTTCCACGCTCCTCAAAACCTCCTGGGAGGCCTTGCTGCTGGATGTAGTTTAACGTCTTAGCCAGGATGAAACAACCAGAATCATACAAGAAAGCAAACACCATATAGTTAAAGCAAATTGAACAGGTAAGAAGGCAAAAGAATTCACATACTATGAGTTGGTGTTTGTACACAAAAGCAAAGTCGGACAAGTGAACATAGTAGGTTTGTCTAGTAGTTAAGGCAGATCTGGACTTAGGTTATTATTTTGCCTCTCCAAAAGGCAGGATGTAGTACAAGACCGTCTTTTTATTTGGGGTGAATCCAAGTCCATATGCTTGGGCTAAAATTCCCCGTAGACCCCACTTGTCTACCTACCCAGACATGACTGCCCTTCGACATATCCTGGTTCCTCTCTGCCAAAACCACCTGAAACAGTAGATCTGGACTGACTCATGTCAAAATGCAAGCCATGACATTTTATTGGCTAAGAAAAATATCCCAGAATGCATTTTTGTGCCCTTCTGACTAAGAGGGAGAAGGGGGTGAAAACTTCTACGATCATTCCCCCTCTTAGGAAATCAACAAAAGTTGTGAAATAAGAATTCCACAAAGGATTCTTTCTTATGTAGTTTCACTCAGTACAAGGCTTAAGAGCCACTCAACATAGAAGGTGACTGTCAAAATGAGAATGATGAGATGTAATAATGTAACAGAAGGTAGTAGGAAGTGAACATTCTGAGGATAAATAACGACAGATTTTTGACTTTGAGATTGCAGTGTTCAAGAAAGCACTGGAATATGGGAAGCTGCTCCAAATGGAACACTTTTATAAAAATATGGGGGGAAATAAGGGTGATTTGACTCTGTGGAAGTAGTATGACTGTGTCCTTGCTGTAAAGGTCTGGATGGGTGGAAACTAAAGAATGGAGTGTTCTTCTGAACATTTGCCATGGAAAGAGTGATAGAATAATGAGAGGCTTACAATGTTGCATCTGTGGGAAAGCAGTTGCGAAGAGGGGGGGGATAAGTTTTAACTATTTACTCTGTGCATGTTAAAAAAGAAAAGTACTTCAAAAAGTCTAGAAATAGTAATATATAAAAAAGGGAGATGAACATCTTTACAAGTACTGCCTTTTCATTCTCAAAGACATGTATGGTCAAACAATGGAGATAAAAATCAGTCATGGCAACCGGCAGATTTGGGAATGGTTACTTAAGAAAAGGAACAAAAGTAAACAGACAGAAAATACTTGACATTTTATTAAAATCAGAATCATCAAAAGAAACATTAAAGAATGAAATTTACAATGTAGATATAAAAATTAATCAAATAACAGTAATGTTCAATTATAATGTTTTAATAAAAAACAGAGAATGGGGAGCTGGAAGAAGTCCAGGAATACACATACTTAAAAAAAAAAAAAAAAAAAAAAAAAAAAAACAAAAATAAGTTATAAAAGATGGGTTAAAATTGTGCAATAGAAAGTAAAAGAAAATGGTCTTAATTAAATTTACCTTGTATCAATGCGAATGCAAAAACTTTCCACTACAGTCCTGACTGACCACAGACATTTCTGGGAATACATTGTAGAACACTTTCAGCTTTTTAGTTAAAATTAAACAAACTGATTTGAGGTTTTTGGGTTTATTTTTTATTTTTTTTAAATACATCATCTACCCACAGTAAAAAAAATAAAGAACTGTGTGTGTATGTGTATGTGTGTTTCTCTGGATGAGGGAAGAGAGAGTGAGATCAGTATACATACACAGATAGCCGTAGGCGTAGTATTGACATACAAGGGTGTGTGTGTCTGACAGGTGAGAAACTCCAGATCAGAGTTGTTATCTGGCAATGTTATTAAAGTCCCAAACAAGCAGAAGTTCATGAAATATGAGAGCAAAAGTGTTTCGTATGCAACCAATCCACCACTTGTTTTGACATGCAACATTAATTTTTCTGATTCACAAATTTTCTGCTGCATTACAAAATTCTTTACATCTTTTCATTTTTATTCTTGCCTACAGGGAATTGCCACCATCACCACCACCAACAACAACAGGGTTAAATCATTCATCTTGCAGGCAGAGGCATTGGAAAAAGCTGGTTATGAACAGGTGTTGACAAGGTAACCTATGCAGTTGAGTTAATTTCTATGTGTTTTTCAGGAAGGAGGGTGTTGTCAGCCTCATTATGTGATATGATGTGTGTGTGTGTGTGTGTGTGTGTGTGTGTGTGTGTGTGTGTGTGTGTGTATAAATAATGAGAGAAAAGGAATGAGAGAGAGTGGAAAAAGAAAAGAAAGGATCATTTAGAGACCTCATGACACACCATGTGCACTAGTATTCTGTTCTGAAAAGTGTGATGGGTTCTTATGCAGAACCAACCACTATAATCAAATTAACTGTGCAGTGGGGTGGACGGTCCTGGCTACTGGAAGCTCCATACATTGAAAATGGCAGGTAAAATCTAATATATAATATACACACACACACAAAACGGCCTTGATTGGGCCTTCATCACAATAGGTAGGGAGGAGTAGATGCAATAGGCAACAATAAACTACAGAAGAACTCAAAATTGATCACTGCATTTAAAAATTGCATTAATATTTAAGCTTATCTTTTAAAAGTTCAATGATAATTCTTCTGCTGCCACTTAATTTAAAAACTATTTGATATATATATATATATATATATATATATATATATATAGGTCCTTACTTTCTGTACAAACAATTATTTTTATTTCATGGGTGACATTCACTGGATTTTGAAATTAAATTTTGATTATTTCCAAATTTATTTCCAAGTTATAAAAACTGTTATAAAAAACATTTGTTAATCCAAAATTTCCGGATTGTGGGTCTGGATCCAGCCCAGAATGTTTTTCATTTACTCATGGTGTCAACCCGATTCTAAAATGGTATGATATGTTGAGCTGCAGCCTCTAGGAATAAAGTGTGACACAGTGACACACACATTTAGTATATAGATATACACAGAGTGTGATGGGGGAATTGTCACCATTTTATATTTTTAATTTCACGCATAATCGACAATAGGGTCAGATAGGCACCATCTGTGAGAAAAACAGCACCATGATGCAATTTACTACACCAGAAATTTGGAAATGACATACTGTGCTGTTTAGCATTTGTGCTGGAAGCTCCAATATAAACATTTCAGAGGGTTTGGGTGTCAATCTGATAACAGTGCAGAGGATTTCGAAAGAGTTGGAGGAGTCTAATGGTGATTACAAGTGTATAGCAGCTCGGAAAACTAACTCTAATCATTCTGATAAGAAAAGAATTCCTGAATGTGTTGGTGAGATGCAGGCCATGACTGAAAATGATCCCTCCATGTCAATAAGGTCCATATAGACAGGGAGGAAGTGCTGTCCTGGGTCAAGAGGGTGGCTGCTGAAAGATCCCATGTCTGGAAACAGAACTCTGCACTAAGCCACTGAAGCAGGAAAACCCAGTCATGGCTGTCAGATAATTCTGCAACCACATCACTCCTTACAACCGGGCAGACTGCAACCTCCTTGATTATTATATGTGGGGTGTAGTTGAGCGGGAGACCAACAAAACTCCTCATAACATCAAAGATGAACTGAATGCAACATTCACCAACTTAAACAAGGAGACCGACCAGAAGAGAAGATTCCAAAGTCATCTGAAGGCAGTGGTTGAAACCAATAGTGATTTTATTGAATAAATTTAATCTTTAGTATTTCAAGATATTTGGGTATATATATCTGGTAAATATTATGCAGATAATCTGTCAAAATTAAAAAATTAAAATTTTCAGACTCACTGGGTTATATATTAGAATATTTTTTTGTTTTATTATTTTAATTAGGTTCCTTGACTAATTTCGGCCAGCATGGCCATCATCAGGAGAAAAAAAAAATTTCCGCTTTTTAGTAGCAGTGAACTACAGGAGTGAATGATTGTTTATTGTTATCCAGATTTTTGAAAAGTGATAAATCTTGTTAACCATTACCCACTCATGACATAGAAGTCAGAGGGCAAAACTTGCTCCCTTTTATTGAAATTGAAGTATGAACCTGTAAAAATTGAATTCATTTATTAAATCACTGACAATTTTTAAAAAGAAATGTTCACATGTGGATGAAAATTAGCTGAGGATGTGAACAAAGTGATGCTATCATCTTCATTTGCTAGAGTTCCTCATACATAATGATATACAGCAGGATGAAAAAGTAACAGTAACAAAATGTGCATGCAAAATGTATTGATTATATAAACAATTATAATACTTACTGTATACCTGTATTTTTGCAAAAGAAAAAAAAAAAAAAAAGAGACATCCAGATGAATAAAAACAATGCACCAATGCTTGTAGGTGCTATAAAATAAAATAAGACATATCTCAGCTGATTTACAGGCAATTACTCAAGAGCGAGAACTGGATGTAAACAGGACAAAGCCCCATCACAAAATGACCATTATCCTTCTTTACAAATGTTCCCGACCCCCGTTTTCCAGTCGAAAAATAAAATAATATTTAAAGTGCTCTATTTCTCATCCAATAAAAATGCTTCCCTCCTAATTATACTCGCTTTGTTTCTCTAGCCTGTTAAGCCATAAAAAAATGCTATAAAAGGGGTCACACGGAAGTTCAACACGCAGTCAACAGGTGGCCACAAAGGAGACCTGTCCAGTCAGGCCGAGCGTTCAGCAGCTGTCAGCAGGAGAGCACCAACCACCATCAACATGTGTGAACTACTATGAGAGATCGACCTACATCCAAAAGCCGGCTTATGAACTTTACCACAAGGTAGCTGTCCCAAACCCTCACGTTCCTGTTGAAATAAACCACGTAAATCTATTTCTACTGCTGTCGTATTTCTTTCTTGCAACCATACGCTTGTCTATAACATAGGCATAAAACATAAAATAGACGCTCTCACATCGTACTTGTCTACAGGAAAGGTGATATAGAATGAGCTTGCATAATCAGTGACCATCACATTCAATGCATCTATCAATTCTTCATATCTTGTGAGGGGAGTTTTCGTAAAATATTATCTCACTCATATATGTCACACGTACTCATCCAATCACAGTGTATATATACACGTATGTGTGAGTGATGTTTACATGTTTTCTTTGATGTTAATTAGTCATTTTGCCAGTGAACAAAAATTCTCTGGCTGTAGTTCCATAAAAAAAAAAAAAAAAAAAAAGAGAGAGTGTTCATATCCATTCCTTTTATAGCCCTGAATAGAACATTACCTGGTAGGCATGCTTGCAGATAATCTAAAATGTTTGTTGGATATGATTAATATTTCGCCATTAGACTAAGTACATTGTCAAGTATAAGGATTTATTGAGAGAGGTATAAAAATTTTATTTTTACTATTTTAAAAATGTTACTCTTGATTAAATATTTAATTTCCTAGATTGTTGTTGTTTTTGTTTTTTTTTTTAGTACATGTTCTTTTGCGAGGAGTGTATTTTTAAAAAGGCCAGATAGTGTGGGGGAAAAATTGTTACACCCGTATATTTTTTTTCGGCTCTGTAATTAAAACCTGTCAAAATTTGTGAAGGATCCATTTTCAGTTTATGGAAAATTATTATTTTTGTATCTACTGACCAATGAGAAATGTGGTCTCAAGTTCTAGTAACAACCCAAATAGTGGGGGGGGGGACTTTGTGAGCCTAATTTTTCAAATATATAGAGCTCAGGTTAGTAGATGCAGGGAGAACACTTTGACAGCAAAGGGACAAAGCAAATCAACATCAAGGAGCAGAAGGCATTTGATGTCAAGAAGAGAACTTGAAGGAACAATGTTTACCAGCCAGCTGCAGAGAGACTAAAGAATTTCAAAGTTCAAGGGAAATTTTTCCTGTGGTTGGACAGCCAAGAACAAAAAATAAAAAAAATATAAATAAATTTTCCCAAGCATGAATTGTGAATTTAAAAGGAACTTTTCTAACATTCCTTTATGTCCTAGAGATGGTTGTGGCACAAGTAAAAGTGGGTGTTTTCAGGGTTTTTTTCTCAAATTATTCTTGCCCTTTTGTTTTACTACTGCCTTCTTGAATTGTTTTTTTTTTCCTTTTTCAAAATCCTTGTCCTTTCCCAAACTGTAATTTTTTTTCCCATTTTTCAATGGTAATCCTTTTTATCTGAAATTGTTAATAGGTGCACAAATTTCATAATTGTAAAGGGTGCCCCAATAACTTGAACCAATTTTAATGTGAATTAAGTTTAAGCATTTAAGGAATTTTTTCTTTCAGATTTGGCGGATATTTGGGCGACATTATTTTTCACACATAATTGCCATGATTTACATAACATGATCCCATAGAGAAATAAATAAATTTTCACCAATAACACTCATTTATTTACTGCTGACCTTGATCAGTCTTAATGAAACGCCCTTATATATAATCCGTCTTAATGAAACACCTTTACAAATCAGTTTTTTCTTAGAAAAAATACAGTTTGTGTAAAGTAAATGTTTAAAAGGGATTTTAAGGACTTTCTTTTAGAGGAACAGTTTGTGCAAATCAATTTCTTAGCAACAAAGGAAATTTACTTAATTCAATTACATCAGTAATAGTTTTATCATGCCAGGTGCTCCACATGGTCTATTTCTTTTCTCAGCTGTAGCAGACTTTACAGGATGAGATGGTCAGACCTTTCTGCTTGGTCAGCCTAATCTGAGCCTGAGTGGCCTGATCCCATCTCACCAACAGCCTTTCTACATCCATGTGACGTCTGCCCCTTTCTGCCTTTACATTCAAAATTTTTACTGTTATATAGCAAACAACATAGATGAAAACCAACTCATAGACCAATTACTTAAGGGGCCTATACTTTTGTCCCCATTGGTTTAAAAAAAAAAAAAAAAAAAAAATCGAGAGTCAAGATCCAATCAAACTGCACCTGTTTTCAGTTCAAATTTAGCTGGTTTTTGAAAATAAAGCCAAACCCATCCTGTAAAATTTTGCCATGGAAAGTTTAAACTGTCTGTCCTCATTTTGGTGAACTTTTTATAATATCAATTTGGAGGCTAATTTCTTTTTTTATCAAATCTACATGAAATTTCCCATCCCCACATTTTATATGACGGCATGGTAGAGTAGTGGATAGTGGCTTGGATTGAGGAATCGGAGAGCCGAGTTTGAATTCCAGTCAAATCCATTACATTCACTTACATGCTGAAACACTTGGAAAAGGGTATCAATCCTCTTCTCCCACCAGCTATGGGTAAATAGCAGGACAAAACCTTCACCACTATAATTAAATCATATGTTCTGGTGTCTGGACTGTCAGTTTCTAGGAACTGAGCTGCTTGACCCTCATACATCAGGAGAGTTCATCAAATACACACACATTATATATATATATATATATATATATACACACACACACACACACACACACACAGTTTGGCTTCATCTAACATTAGTAAATTTCTAATTTTCTTAATAGAATTCAAAATTAAGATTTTTTATAAAAAACGGTTTCTATATTAATGTTTAAACAAATCCATAATTCCCTGCCATACAATTTTAATATTGGTTTTATTAAAAATAATTTTTATACAAGATAATTATATTGAATAATAATATAACATTTGGCTACAAGAGCAAACTTATTTCACTATATGCTTTACAGTGTGACAGTGTAAATATATATATATATATATATATATATATATATATATATATATATATATATATATATTCATGGAGACCTACCAGACACTATTTGTAACATACTTGTTGACAACACTAATATAATAGCATCATCTACATGCAAATCAAAAAAAAGTTAAAAATAATGGAAACCTTATTAAAAAAAAAATATCTTGACCATGTTTTGAAAAAATGAAAACATTTTATAAAACATACAAACTTTTTATTTTAACAGTTAAAATATAATCCTGAAAAATGGCTAAATGTATAGCCAAAAGTGCTCAGATAAAAAGGACATTTGGACAGTTTTTATATAATTTATCATCTGAAAGGATAAAATTATTAGATCGTATGAAAAATTGTACAAAAAACTAAATAAAAGCACCTTGTCTGCCGTTTTCAATGAAATGTGCATGAAAGAAGGATTGTTGCCTAAATACACACACACATATATACATACACATATATATACACATATATATACACATATATATACACATATATTACACACAGAGTTCTATCTTTGTCTATTCTTCCCGCGCTGGTGATATTTTGAAAGATAAGTGTTTTGCTTACTCAATAAACGGTATTTTATTTTATTTTTTTTTATTTGATAGCCATCGTATTTTGTTTTAAAGTTGCTCTTAAGAAACCAACAATTCCTGGAGGACATTTTTATCTGTCAACTGAAAATTTCAAGTTTTCACTTGACCATAAAGAAAGACAGTTGTGTGTAGATGATTAGGAAAGAAATTATGGCAAAGGGTAGACCAAACATGTTTCCGGGAAGGGGGGGGGAGAAATAAAAGAAATTTTAAAAAATGTCAGAAAGAATGTGAGAAAGAAAGAGAAAAAAGAAAACAAAAACAATGAGCAAAGAGGAAAGAAAAAAGTCAAGTCTCTTATTTTGATTGTCAATGTGAGAATGTCAATGCTTTAAGTATTATCACCAAGACGCATTGCAAGGTGATGCGTCAGATAAGTAAAAAGGTCATAGTTGGGTAAAAGAAATTTATCCCGTCTCTTACTTTTCAAGAAAGAAAAACTGAAAAGAAAAGTAAAATATCAAACTATTTTTTCCTCTTTTTAACATTTCTCCCAAACAATTAATTCCACTCCATTAGGGTTGGTTGCATGGCAAAGTTTAAAGACCTTTATCTTTAACCCTTAAGTTACCAACTTCCCCAAATATGATTATTTCATTTTTAGACTTTGGTTCATGACTACTGTCATATCAGGATTTTCTGTAACCTTTTGATAATCAATGAAAAATAAAATGTTTATCTGGCAAACCACTGTAGAATGCAAAAGAACACACACGGACAAAAAAAAAAAATAAAAAATAAAGATTTCCACTTATTATATAAAATGTTAAGTGTATTACATTGATTGATTGATTTATTTTTTATGGCTTATCAACCCTTTGCAGCTAGAAAAATTTAGCTTTAAAGCTAGAAAATATTTTTAGATTGTAAGAATTTGGTGGGTGGGGAGATAATAATGGTTTAATAATACAAGTCTTAGCTGGGGGGAAAAGTGGATTTATACCTTTCCAAAGGGTAATTGCACATAAGTAAATATAAGGAACAACTGGTACATCTAGGTACTGACCAAGATTGACATTAGTTCAAGTGCAATCTCTAACAACAATAATTCAATTTACAAAGATTAAAATATTCCACAAAATAAGAAAAAAATGTGAATGAAAACTGAAATAAAAATCCATTAAAAAAAATGTATGATCGAATTTCTAGCATGTTTATGTTTTTCATGCTTGACCACTGCAAAAATAGTTGCAGGGATAATATTATCACATATAAGAGATGAGAGAGTAGCAAGAAGAGAGAGGGGGGGAAATAAGAAATGAGAAAAAAAGGGAGAGAGAGACAAGAGAGAAAAAAAGGGAGAGAGAGACAAGAGGAAAAAGATGAGAGACAGACAAGAGAGAAAAAAGGGAGAGAGAGACAAGAAAGAAAAAAGGGAGAGAGAGACAAGAAAGAAAAAAGAGGGAGAGAGAGACAAGAGGAAAAGGGAGAGACAGACAAGAAAAAAAAAGATGAGAGAGAGACAAGAAAGAAAAAAGGGAGAGAGAGACAAGAAAGAAAAAAAGGAGAGAGAGACAAGAGAGAAAAAAAGGGAGAGAGAGACGAGAGAAAAAAAGGGAGAGAGAGACAAGAGGAAAAAGGGGAGAGACAGACAAGAGAGAAAAAAGGGAGAGAGACAAGAAAGAAAAAAAGGGAGAGAGAGACAAGAGAGAAAAAAGGGAGAGACAGACAAGAGAGAAAAAAGGGAGAGACAGACAAGAGGAAAAAGATGAGAGACAGACAAGAGGAAAAAGATGAGAGACAGACAAGAGGAAAAAAAGGAGAGACAGACAAGAGGAAAAAAAGGAGAGACAGACAAGAGGAAAAATATGAGAGACAGACAAGAGGAAAAATATGAGAGACAGACAAGAGGAAAAATATGAGAGACAGACAAGAGGAAAAAGATGAGAGACAGACAAGAGAAAAAAAAGGGAGAGAGAGACAAGAGAGAAAAAAGGGAGAGAGAGACAAGAGAGAAAAAAGGGAGAGAGAGACAAGAGAGAAAAAAGGGAGAGAGAGAGACAAGAGGAAAAAAAGTGAGAGAGAGACAAGAGAGAAAAAAAGGGAGAGAGAGACAAGAGAGAAAAAAATGGAGAGAGAGACAAGAGAGAAAAAAATGGAGAGAGAGACAAGAGAGAAAAAAATGGAGAGAGAGACAAGAGAGAAAAAAAGGGAGAGAGAGACAAGAGGAAAATAAGGAGAGAGAGACAAGAGGAAAAAGGGGAGAGACAGACAAGTGGAAAAAGATGAGAGAGAGACAAGAGAAAAAAAAGGGAGAGAGAGACAAGAAAGAAAAAAGGGAGAGAGAGACAAGAAAGAAAAAAGGGAGAGAGAGACAAGAAAGAAAAAAGGGAGAGAGAGACAAGAAAGAAAAAAGGGAGAGAGAGACAAGAAAAAAAAAGAGAGAGAGAGACAAAGAGGAAAAGGGGAGAGAGAGACAAGTGGAAAAAGGGGAGAGAGAGAGAGAAAAAGAAAAAAAGAAAGAGAGAGAGACAAGAAAGAAAAAAAGGAGAGAGAGACAAGAGAGAAAAAAAGGGAGAGAGAGACGAGAGAGAGAGAGAGACGAGAGAGAGAGAGACAAGGGGAAAAAAAGGAGAGACAGACAAGAGGAAAAAAAGGAGAGACAGACAAGAGGAAAAAGGGGAGAGACAGACAAGAGGAAAAAGGGGAGAGACAGACAAGAGGAAAAAGGGGAGAGACAAGAGAAAAAGATGAGAGAGAGACAAGAGAAAAAGATGAGAGAGAGACAAGAGAAAAAAAAGGGAGAGAGAGACAAGAGAAAAAAGGGAGAGAGAGACAAGAGAAAAAAGGGAGAGAGAGACAAGAAAGAAAAAAAGGGAGAGAGAGACAAGAGAGAAAAAAGGGAGAGAGAGACAAGAGAGAAAAAAAGGGAAAAAAGATGAGAGACAGACAAGAGGAAAAAGATGAAAGACAGACAAGAGTAAAAAGATGAAAGACAGACAAGAGGAAAAAGATGAAAGACAGACAAGAGGAAAAAGATGAAAGACAGACAAGAGGAAAAAAAGGGAGAGAGAGACAAGAGAGAAAAAAAGGGAGAGAAAGACAAGAGAGAAAAAAGGGAGAGAGAGACAAGAGGAAAAAAAGGAGAGAGAGACAAGAGAGAAAAAAGGGAGAGAGAGACAAGAGAGAAAAAAGGGAGAGACAGACAAGAGAAAAAAGGGAGAGACAGACAAGAGGAAAAAGGGGAGAGACAGACAAGAGGAAAAAGGGGAGAGACAGACAAGAGAAAAAAAAGGAAGAGAGAGAGACAAGAGAAAAAAAGGAGAGAGAGAGAGACAAGAGAAAAAAAAGGGAGAGAGAGAGACAAGAAAAAAAGGAGAGAGAGAGACAAGAGAAAGAAGGGAGAGAGAGAGAGACAAGAGAAAGAAGGGAGAGAGAGAGACAAGAGAAAGAAGGGAGAGAGAGAGAGACAAGAGAAAGAAGGGAGAGAGAGAGACAAGAGAAAGAAGGGAGAGAGACAAGAGGAAAAAAAGGAGAGACAGACAAAGAGGAAAAAAAGAGAGAGAGACAAGAGAAAAAAAAGATGAGAGAGAGACAAGAGGAAAAAAAGATGAGAGAGACAAGAGGAAAAAAGATGAGAGAGAGACAAGAGAGAAAAAAAAGGAGAGAGAGACAAAGAGAAAAAAAGGAGAGAGAGACAAAGAGAGAAAAAAAGGGAGAGAGAGACAAGAGAGAAAAAAGGGAGAGAGAGACAAAGAGAGAGAAAAAGGGAGAGAGAGACAAGAGAAAAAAGGGAGAGATAGAGAGACAGACATATTTTATCAAAATCATGTTCATTTTAAATACAGTTGTATTTTTTGACTACAGTAAATGGATATATAGTTTGATCAAGAGCATAGCCAGAACCAACAGTACATACTATTATTTTATATCTTGTGTATAATGCAACCCCCTTAAAAACAGCTTCAAAATAAGGTCTTCAAAAGTCACATGATAAGAGAGTATATACTGTAATTAGAAATGAGTAGATATGAACGGGTAAAATAAAAAATGGCCAAGTTCTCATCCCCACCCACTCAACCTCCTACAAGAGTTTGTGCCCTTTCATTTTATACTGCTTTATACAACAATACCTAGGAAGCATTGAAGTTACCTGAAGATAAGGTGAGAATTCCACCATTGTTATTGTTCCAATGTGTGGTTGGTGTAACAGTTATCAAATTCCAACCTCACTTCCTCCCCACATGGCATAGCCACCTCACCCCCCTACACACACACACAAACATATATATAACAGTAAATCTTAGACAATAACATGAAATGGACAAATGTGATTCTAAAAAGGAGGATGTGGAGAAAATCAGATGAAATATGTAAGCAATGGTGGTATTTTAAGGAAAAAGGACAATAATACAGAATAGAAATTTCTTGGACACATTATGAGGAAAGACAGCTTGAAAAATTTAACACTCACAGGACATATTGAAAGTTATAAGGGCAACAGGAAACAGAAGTGAACCTACCTAAATTGAGTTTGTGTGAATGAATAGCAAAGCAGAGACTGAGAGGGACAATATGGGGACAAACATTTAGATCTACAAAAGACACAAAGTTCTAGTGAGATATAATTGCCTGTGTGTCTGTCCAGGACACACAAAAGAAGAAAAAGAAAAAACAACAAAAACAGGAGAGATCAGCCTTTCACAGTAGTCAGTTTAGAAAGAAAAACTGAATTCCAAACCACTTGAAAGGCAACTGGCAACCACTCTCTTTCCAAAGAAGCAATGGAATTTCATACAAACTGAAAAATAAACGAAGCTGTACAGCATCATAATCGCCTGCATCCTAAAGAACTATTGAGATTAAAGAAAATGTCAGATAACTCCAAATCTTGACTACAGAATACAAAGTTGTTTTCTTCAATTTTTGTAAGAAAAAAAGAATCAAGCAAAGAAAAATTTTTAAACTTGTAATTAGTTTATGCCACAGCATCAGCAGGAGAGACAGAGGATTGGCTGTAAAGGTTTGGTTTGTTTTGTTTTATGGCATATCAACCTCAATGGGTTGTCATGCCGACAATTTTTATTGCTGGTAATATTTTGTTGTGTCAAAAATCTATTTCTGGTAATATTTTTCTTCAAAAATCTATTTCTTAGTAGTATTTCTTTACAAAGTATTTGGGGTTAACTATTTGCCCATAGCTGGGACCCTAACAGGTGCTACCACCCTGGGTCAGGGCAGACCTGAAATCACCAGCAATTAAGAGGCGGTTCCACGCTCCTCAAAACCTCCTGATCAGAGGCCTTGCGGTTGGACATAGTTTATTGTCTTACCCAGGATGGGGCTGTAAAGGATATATGTAGTAGCAGCAGACTGGCATCTTTCTAGCGTCACAGCTTCTCATAGTGAAGATCTCTCCCCATCTGGTCAGAAAATATTCTTTCTTAAAAACATATAGACATTTAAATTGACTATTGAGGAAAGGTATTACCTTTGCCACAGTTAGACTTTTTTTTATATCCTACTTTATAGAACAAATAGTCAGAAAATTTCAAATATTTGTGGCTAGGGAATCCTTGTTACAGATACCTGCTCAGACAGATTTGTGTTCGGTCAACACCCACAGAGTCCAACTGTGTGGACCTCAGTTAAAGTTTCTGGTGGTTATAAGGCCAGTACAGTCACACCTTCGATCACGGTGACTTATAACTTTGTGCTAAGCACAATCATCAACAGCTCACAAATAGTTCCATCTAATCAATTTTACTCAAAGCTTGGGTAAACACGTAGTATGGTTTTCAGGCACTTTCCAATGGTGCCGCTCTTTGGGATCACCTCCCCAGGTGGATAACATCAAGAAATCATCTTCCTGACAAATCAACCATGATAAGATTTGAACCTGGGTGTCTCATGGTCGGAAAGTGAACTTTCTAACCATTTGGCCACATGCCCATGTTTTGAAAGATACCTCCTCAGTAAATATACACACCAATTCACACTTTTTTGTTAGCCATCATTAGTAAATAGTAAATGATTTGCCATTGAGTAGAAGGTGGAAGGTGACATTTAAGCAAATAATCTTTCACTATGCAATGTTTAGTGTGCAAGTAATCTTTATTGTGAAGGATTTGTGTACATGACCTTGTGCCAAACTTATTTCAGCTAATGTCCTGACAAGATAAAATATAGCCTTACAATAAACAAATTATTTTTAGGAATCATTTAGATTGAATTAAAAAGGGTTTTTTTTTTTGTTGTTGTTTAAGCCGAGTTTAACCTGCTACGTAGAAATAAGATTAAAAATTGTAAATAAAGATACTGTCTATAATTTTGAGAAATCATCTTTTTACGCATTGTTCAAAGGATTTAATTGCCTAAACAACTCATAGAAAAATTACAAAATAAATTTAAGTCGACTAGACTGTAATATTTTGAATCTGGCTAAAATGATTATAATTTGAAATATGATATGCTTTGGATTAATGAAAAAAAAAAAAAACGAGAGCAGGTGGGTAGATCTTGGATTAAATATTTCAGATTTAAACTGCTTATTCAGGTTTCAGAGGTTCCTATTTGACCTGTTAAAAAAATTCCTGCTTGATAGCTGATCAAAACTGCTAAGTAATAATTTATGTCCATTATGAAAATCACTTTATTCTTGCTTTAAATATGTAAGAGTGAAAGCCTGTTTATCAGGTATTTATGTGTATGGTTATAGCAGAGCAGGTAAGAAAAAAAAATAACCCTCTCATGGAAGATTGTTGGTTGAAATATGGCACTTGACTTGAAGTTTGCTTTGGTAAAACAGGTTAGAAACAGTCTTTGCAGTCTACATCCATATTTTCATATGGATAAGATTCTGTCTTATAGTCAAAGTAAAATGTTGGGGGTGATTGGATAATATGTTGAGCTTTTGACTGATTAAGGACTTCTTGATCACAAATAGTTGAAAAGAAGTTTAAAGCAATGACAGAAATTAAATAAAGAAATTATTACAAGAAAAACAAGGAATTTCCTTGCAAAAGTTTAGAAACGACTGATTTATCCATTGCAATTGAAGCTTCTTTAAGTGTGATACCAGATTTATAAGAATCATTTCTAGTTTTGACATCTTGACTCTTCCATGGTGACCATGTCCATCCTGGGTAGGACGATAAACTACGTCCAGCAGCAAGGCCTCTGATCAGGAGATTTTGAGGAGCATGGAACCACCTCTTAATTGCTGGTGTTCCCAGGTTCACCCTGACCTGGGGTGGTAGCACCTGTTAGGGCCCCAGCTATGGGTAAATAGTTAACCCCCCCAAACTGAGGTAAAAAGCATTAAGAAAGTGAAAAAATAGGTTTTAATACCAGAAATACTTTGTAAAAAATTATTACCAGAGATAAATATTTGAAAGAAAAAAACTATTACCAGCAATATATTTTTGAAAAAAAAATATTACCAGCAATACATTTTTTAAAATAATATTACTAGCTATAGAGTTTTGACAAAACAAAATATTACCAGGAAAAAAAGTTGTTGGCATTAAATAACCCAGTGAGGTTGATATGCTGTAAACCAAATCAAACCAAAGCATGATGACCATGTCATACCAGGGTGTGTATGACAACCCATTCCTCCCATAATAAAAAAAACTTTTGAGACATAACAGCCTTAGGAAAAATATGCAGGATTTTAAAATCATTATTTTTAGTCTATTGTCTAAGACATATTTTTTTTTTTTATTACTCTAGATAAATTGTTTTTAAACCCATTTTTTAAAGGTTGGGTCAAAAATGTCTCAACTGTTTGATATGACAGTTGTGATTATTTACATAAATGAATAATTTTCTTTAGGCATATCACGTTCAGAACAAAAGTGTTAAGAGTTCCAGTCAGGAAAATATTAATGCAATTTTTTCTTTTCTTGTCTATTTTGATATCTCATTACGCAAAAATTAAATATTTCTATAAAAACATTAAATCTTTTGTTAGGGTTCTAAATTGGAAATATAGATGAAATTCCCTCTGTGTAATGAACTGATCAAGAATGGATGGTAAATTGAAGAACACTGATATAATAACAGAAAAGTATAATGGAATGTTGACAATTTTAATGATCCTACAGGGAGACACAGTTGTGGCTTGCCTGTCCACAGTTGGTCAGTGTTTAATTTGCAAGTGTATAACTTAAAGTTAAGCAAAAGGTCACTAAACATTGTGATTATTAATTCTGCAACTAAATTTAACTTAGGAAGATTTCAGCTGGACTTTTATCAAAAGTTGAAATCTCTTCTCTTTATCATCAACTCTTGAAATTAGCAAATAGAAAAATTTTATGGCAAAAGTTTCAGCAAATAGGAATTTAATTTTTTTTTTTTTCCTTCTCATTCATGTAAATCAGTTACATAACACTGGATATATAATAAAAACATGTTTTCCTATTTAGACTCACTGGTGTGCAACGAGCTATGTTTATAAATATGGTAGTTGGGAAGGTTATCTGTTCTGCATGGATTGTTTATCATCTGACAACATCCATTCCCACCACATGACTGACTTAGCTGTATATTGGCCTTATGTCATGATTAAAAGAAAATACACAGTGTTGATAAATCTTTATATACACTATTTACATTATTTGGACTATTGTCCTCTGGACTGTTGCCATATTTATCACAACTTTTCAGCCATTGTACGCTCCAGCCTTCTTCAAGTGGTTGGAAAGTCGAACCGAACCCTTTATTTCGCTTACGGGGGTAGACTGTTCTAGTTCCACGTGCCATGTCTAATGGATGTCAGTTATCAGTTATCTCCTGTTAATTCCCCTCTACAAGTTCTCCACTGCCTTAACCAGGTATTGACAACTCTTTGGGTCCTGTCACTGGATCTAGTCAATGCCTTTATCCACTGTGCCATGTGTCCTTAAGGACATCTGTGTATGAATTTCAGGAACTTATAAACTTAATGTCTTCAGCAACCATTTTTACCAGTGCTCATATTGGAAGTTTCACTGTTATCATTGCATGTTTTTTACCAGAGCTTATATTGCAATTTTCGTTGTTATTATCGCTTTCCTCTGGCACTCCTTATTACTGGTTCCCATATTGTATTCAGTTCTATGCTTGGTCAGGAAATTTTTGTGGCCTAGCATATGTGCTGATTCCTTAAGTTTACAAATTTTCCAATGATGTTCTTTGTCTATGATTTCTACCTGATCTCATAGAGAGTGGCGATTGCCCTTTTCTCTCCATATGTGGTCAGCCACGCCTGATTTTTCCACTTCCCCCTCATGTTACAGCTTTTTGGTGTTCTTGAAGCCTTACCTTAAGGGGCCGGCCTGTCTCCCCTTTATATTTCTTTTCACAGCTGCACGGGATAGCGTACACACAGTCTTTAGTCATGTTCTCCTCTATTGGGGGGGGGGGTACTCAGGAGGGGTATCTGTGAAGTGTCGTCCAGCTTTTGAAGGTTGTCCTGATGTTATATGGACCGCAGATCCTTCGTATTTTCTCCAATAACTCCTTCACATAAGGCAGGCAGATGTGTTTTCTGTGTGTTGCTGTCCTCCTCTTGTACCTGATCTACGGTCCACACAGAGAACAAGGTAAAAATTGAAGTTTCAGTAGTTCAAGTATAAGAGATCCTGGTACATACGAGAGATAGAGAGAAAAGGTTAGAGTGGAAGTAAACAAATGGTAAATAAATGTAGATGTATGTATGTATGTATGTATCTAAATGTAGTAGCTTCCGCCTAACAATATGGTGAAGGATAGTATGTTTGATTTCATTGTAGCAAAGGATAGTTTAGCCATCTAAGGTTGCCAACCAGTCATGTAAATAAATTTAATCTTTGGGTAGGTTAAAATGACCATATCATTGGAGAATGGACAAAATTAATTTGTCAACTGATTTTAGTTGATTTTATATATATATATATATATATATATATATATATATATATATATAGCTCTATAGATTCACTTTGAAAAGGCTATTTGCTTCTAATATTCAAGTTGCAAAAAGCTTTTAATTGGTTGGTTGAACTATCAATTTTTAGAGATGGTGAAATTTTGGTCCCATTGTTATTTGTTTGTGTCTATAACAACATCTATATCAACCAAGTTGAAAATAGTTCAAAATAAAGGCAAGTCAGTTATATGTCATGCATGATACAAGCTTAGGCAATCATATATCTTTCGATACATGACTGACGAGGCAGATTTTTCCCCCGCAGTAGGCTGCCATTTCTTTCTGCGGCAGACTAGTTGCCATCCAAGCCTAGAAGCCAGTCTGTCCTGCTATTTACCCATAGCTGGGGAGAGAAGAAGAGGATTCATACCATTTCCAAGGGTATTAGCACATAAGTGAAACTGATTTTAAAAATACGATACAAGATTACTTCAGAATGCATTCAGGTGCAAATAAGCATTTTTCAGTTTTATACATAGTGAAATGCTTATCAGCCCAGAAAGGTGAATCATCAAGCCACAGTTAAATAATTCTTTCCCCAGTCTGTTACATTCACTTTCACACAAAGGCCCTTAGGAAAAGCATGAATGAAACTTCTCCCCTCCAATAATTACTGCATCATATCCCCCCCAAAAGCCATGGCAATTCACAGATGCAGAAAAGGAAACTGTGGAGAACTGTGATCGTCTACGACCTGAATGGCAAAAAAAGAAAGAAAAAAAAAAGAAATTTTAAAAAATGTTAACTTGTAGATGTAAGAAGCCCAAAAGATACATAGTAAAAGTTTCAGCAGGAAGGAAAAAAAAATCTTTATTTTTTATTTTCAATCATAAATCTAAATAACACGACTTAAACTCTTGATATAAAGAGGTGCTGAAAAATTGTCAGCTCAACACACTTCCTAAAAATCTGACCAAAATCAAATTTGAGAGAGAGGGTATCTTTTCAAGAACTTTTCATGCCCCACCTTCATATTTAATAGAAACATTTCCCCATTCAAACTCACTGGTTTGTAAATTTCAAATAAACTTGCACAAAAAGAAGTAAAAGTATAGAAAAAATACCAAGTGAAAAAAATAATTTCTAACTAAAAAAAAAAAAAAAAAAAAAAAGTTGAAATCCAAATTATTATTTTTTTTTCTGTCATCCACTTTTAAACAGGATTTTGCTTAGATTAAAAATAACATAAAATTAGTTTTTTTTTTTTCCCTCACTTAGTGCTCAACACTAGTTATCTTGTGCCAAACGGAAAATTTACACTTGCTTCATATTTTCTGTCAGGCTGTTTTTCAAGCTGGGTAAAGAAAATGGATTTCAGATGCTTATTTTCAAGTCAATAGGACCTTCCTCAAAATATGAATACAAACACTTCTACTTATTACTTTCCAGTTAACCTTAACTAAATGCAATGAAGATCAAATAGATACTTAAAATTCTTTAGAAGACAGGATATCAAATCTTGAAAGAAATGGAGAACAATCTTCCTTTTTCCTTCATTGGCAATGAATGCCATCATATGTCAGACCTTCACTTAAAAAATAAATAAATAAAATAAAAACTAAAAATTAAGTATGCATGACTCTCCATGTCTTATTTGCAAAATTGTTTACCCATGCGTCTATGAGAAAATATTTTCTTAATATTCTCCATGGAAAAAAAAAAGGAAAAATATACCAAATATGAAAAGTCAAGAAAGAAGAAGTTAGGAGCAGCAGCAACAAGGTCCACTGTGAATCCATAAAAGCAGTGGTCAATATCAGTTAAGTGCCTCCGAGGCATCAGTGCGAAACAAGTGTCTTAACTTTGTACAACCATCAGGTGTGTCTCAGATTCAGATATGATTTCTCCTGTTGAGAAAGTTGGCTTGAAAATTCCTAAGGCCCAGGCAGATGAGCTCATATATAAAGTAAGATGAGCACTAAAAAAGACCAAATCAAATATTCAGGGACAGCGTGAGGGTCTAGTACATGCCAATTTCTAAGTTTCCTAACCTGTGAGCCACAAACCATTTAAAGAAAAATTGAAAAATTAAATTATCAAAAATCACAGAATTGTTCAATTTAAATGAAAATTTCAGTACATATTCATTAATTATTTACTTTTATAATGAATAGGGTTTTTTATTTGAAAAAATCTGAGAAAATGTTATTCTTCTTGTAATAACCACCAATATTTTCATGACTAAATTTTAGTCTCAAAAAAAAAAAAAAAAATGTTTAAGTCACAATTTTTTACATTTCCATAAAGATTTATTGCCAATGCATCTCTGCTGAAAAAAAAAAAAAAAAAAAAAGAAAAAAGTTTTACAAATACTCCAACACAACACAAATGGGATTGTCTTAAAAATTTGTTTTAAAAATAGTATTTCAGTTTTTGGGAAAATTTTTCAGGTTTTGAAATCTTTAAACATTTATTTTTTAAGTGATCATTTTCTTGGTTTTATCTTTCTAGAAATGTAAAAAAAATAGGGACTAAAAAATTTTATTTTAATTACTAGCTGTGGATGTCTGGGTAGTATTACTATCAGTTAAAAAAAAAAAAAAAATTGGAAATCCTCCTTAGTGGGTGATATTGAAATAAAAATGATTTTACCAAGATTACCTCTTAATTAATTTAAAAGAAATCTTCAGAAAGAAAATTATAATTAAAAAAATATGCACTACAGAAATTAGCATTTCTGCACCCCCCACTCCCCAGTAGGCATGGGAGCCCCCATGTGGTTGAGAGGTTTGAGGGGTAGCAAGCACATCGGCCATGTCGATTATTATAGTTGATCATTGACAATATAACTTAGGTTGAAAAAAAAAAAAAAAAGAAAAAAATATAGCACTGCTGATACTAGCCTTATTGGGGCTCTAAACTTGTCATGGGGTCTGGCATAACGGGATCCACAAAAAAAGGGGAATTGATCCCAGGAACTCCTATCAATAACAATCAGGTATAATGAGCCTGTTTACCAGGGTCCTTACAGATGAGACACTATCAGTGGTTTGAAGCAGACAGGAATCTAATCCTTACCTTGAACGAACATACTAGCATCCTGATGTATAACCTGAAGGAAATGTTGACAGTGCATGTACAGACAAAATTCAGTAATGTTTAACCTTTGTGCCCCCCCAAAAAAAAACTGTCAGAAGAACAGTTTTTCCTTTGACACCACTATTATTTTAACTACCTTCACTACTTGGCAATTTTTATTGTTTTAAAAAGCATGAATTAGAATTGTAATAAAGCCTAAACATGTAAAAGTGAATTTATACCTTTTCATTGTTCTCGAGAAATGACAACAAAAATAATAAAAACACTTTATTTACACTATTTAGATTGTTTGGACTGTTAACCTCATCTTCATGACATTTTGGCCATTGTACAATCTGGCCTTCTTCAGGTGACTGGAATTTCAAACTGAACCCTTTATTTTGTCCACTGGAGTAGATTGTTCTAATTCCACATGCCATGCCTCTTCCGGATGTCTCAGTTATCTCTCTTTAACTCAACTCTCCAAGTTTTTGTTCACCACTGTAGTAGCCAGGGATTGAACTCACAACTCTTTCTTTTTGTTGTTATTATTGCTTTTCTCTAGCAAGTATTACTGCTTCCCATATGGTTGAAATAATAGACAAGAGAACATCACTGGAAAATACAAAAACTTAATGAATCAGCACATATGCTAGGTCA
This sequence comes from Acanthosepion pharaonis, assembly GCA_903632075.3. Lineage (NCBI taxonomy): Eukaryota > Metazoa > Mollusca > Cephalopoda > Sepiida > Sepiidae > Acanthosepion > Acanthosepion pharaonis. Next base: position 1,454,435 of record CAHIKZ030004950.1, read on the forward strand.
CAATAATCTCCTGAGCTGACCAAGCATAGAAATGAATACAAAATGGGAATCAGTAATACAGAGAGTTAGAAAAAGGTAACAACAATAATAAAAATGGCAATATGAGCTCTGGTTAAAAAAAAAAAAAAAAAAAATGATACTGAGACATTAAGTTTATAAGTCCCAAAAATTCATACACTGATCCAGTTCATTGGATCCAGTGACTTGACCCAAAGAGTTGTGAGTTCAATACCTGGCTACTACAGTGGTGAATGAAGAGGAGAGGTGAATTAAAGGGAGATAACCGAGAGGTCCGGAAGAGGAATGTCATGTAGAAATAGAACAATCTACCTCAGTGGATGAAATAAAGGGTTCAGTTTGAAATTCCAATCACCTGAAGAAGTAAACAGCCGAAACATTGTGAATATGGTAACAAAGATGAGGACAACAGCCCAAACAATGTAAATAATTATAATACCTCATCTTAGAAATGTAGATAGACTATTTATCATTTGTATAAAGAAATGAAAAACATTTTTTACTCAAATTTATAAGCATTTACTAAATGATTAAAATATGTGAACTATAAGGAAATGCTTATTATTTACCATTTTATAAATTTCAAATCAATTGGCAATTAGCCAATGTTTTACCAACCATTCCAATAAACAATCTAATAAATAGTGTTTATTTAACTGTTTTTTAAAAGCTATGATATCTATAGTTAAGTATGTAAAAATATCTATATTATATATTTAAAAAAAAAAAAAAAAAGGACTGTCTTGCTTCGATCTTCCAATCTCCAAATACCTTTTTACCCTACTTTTCAATTTCATTGTGCGGTACTTATCTACAAATGGACACTGAGATGTTTGAACCTGACCCACTTCCCAAAAGTGGACTAAATATCAATTTTGGTGAGGATAATTGCTTCTGGTTGGGCTGAGAATGTTTCAGCACCCCCTCATACAATATGCATGCCTATATTTCTTCTTCTATCTAAGTAAGAGAATAACTCTAAGAAGAAACCATGGCAATGGATATTAAATTACTAAGAACCCAAAGAAGTGGAGCTTGTTGCCATGACTTGAACAACAAGATGAAAAGAAATGGTAACAACAAACACCATTTATCAATGCAACAGGAAGATACATGTCCTTAATTCAGGTTCATTGTCATTAGAAGCAGTCACTGTTCGATGAGCTGTCCACACTACAGAGACATCCCTGCCCTTGGAGGAAGTGAAACAAACCTAATCAACTTAATCCAAACATTTGAAAACTTTTGATATCCTGTCTATAATAGGCATCAAGAATGAATATGCAGTAAGCAAAACAGACATTTACAGAGGATATATTTAACACATTTGCAGTAACTACAATGAACAAACAGTAAATATGGAAGATGTATTCAACAAATATGTGTATTTAGATGTGGCCTGACTGGTGCTACAGAATCACAAAGAACTTTACCAAATAACAGAAACCTTATCACTTGAGGACTTTCAACAGCAACAACAACTAAAATGGATAGCACATGTAACTCAAAGAGAAAATGATGACATAACCAAGATGTTGACGTTCCATGTCATTCCATACAAAAGGTTAAGAAGGAAACCTCCCAGCAATATTAGAAAGAGCAATAACAGTGACCTTAAAAATGTTTTTCTGAAAAATCGTTTTAATAGAAAGATTTTATAAATTTCAATCGACAGTAGCGCTGACTGTTCAATTAATAAATGTTTCTTTATAAGGAAATGGCTAATATTACAATTAGCATTATTAAACAAAAAGTTCAAGTTTAAAGTTTATAACTATTTTTTTGAAATATGTTCTTAGTCTCATGAGATTGAGATTTCCATATGGATGCCACACATGGTGCCAAACCAGTTCAAAAATATCTAAACTGTATACAACCATATTTTTTTTTTTAGATCATTGGTTAAATATGGCTTTTGAGCAAATGAACCCTGTAGGTCTTAGAGAGGACTATCCTTCTTTAAACCTTGTGGACTCATGCTACAGAATCATAAAAAACTGTACCAAATAACAGAAACCACATCACTGGAAGATTTTCAACAACAGCAACAACTAAAATAGATATCACATAGAAGAGAAAAAAAACAAAAAAAAAACAGTAATACTGTTAGTGGACTTGAGAAACCTATTTTCCTGAAAAATTATTTTAAAAGAAAGATTTTATAAATTTCAGCCAATAGTAGCAATGGCTGCTGGATCAATGGATACTGAATGTTTCCTTATAAGGAAACAGCTAATATTTGCATTACCATAGTACCAGACAAAATTCATAGTTACCCATAAATCAGAGTTGAACACCAAACAGAGCATATTGCAAGTGTAGTGAGTTCAATTCTCATTGGGTGTTCCAACTAACCTTGTTATAGGCAAAGATAAGTTGAATAAATAAACAGGAGCTGACTTTTTTGGGAGTATATTTTCACTTAATAATAAATATAAATCCAGAATATTGAATGACAATTTTCTAGGTAGGCTATCCTCCATTTGAAACATTGATACAATAGAATCTTCTTGCTCACATTTTCCTCCCACTACCACCATTTTTATATAAGAGAGGGATATAAATATGATATGTATGAGTACATCCAGGATGGGACAGGTGATCAGAACTCAGTGCTTATTGATGGAACCCTCATTACGTTAAAAAGCAACCTTGTGCCCTTTTTTCAGAAGCATGTGTGCTATTCAGGAACACCAGTGGCTCATCAGAAGAAAGCAAACCATTGGAAAGGCTAAGGTTGGTATTACTAGATGATACTTCTGACACCAGTAGCTTGGAAACTGCTGACAATGGTGCAAACAATTTGATGACATTCTTGGATGTGGTTTCTCCAGGAAAAGCCAAACTCCCCTGACTTAAAAGGCACCTGGGTAAAGAGGCATATGCCATTAACTTTTTTTTTTTTTTTTTTTTTTTTTGTGATGTGGACTATTAGGGGAGAATGTAATGAAGGAGTTGCTGAGAGATGTTATTCGCCCATCATGAAAAGTATTTGCATGGCAACATGCATTGTTTGTAGACATAAACAGAATTGTTTTTGGTGCAATT